>VWZT01005542.1:3322-120699 GCA_013397055.1 Pachycephala philippinensis | reverse complement strand
AAAAATCAGATATTCTTTAAATTTCTTTCCTTTTTTTTTCTTTTTTTTCTTTCCCAGATACTCAATTTCATTGCCCAGCTTAAATAACTTACATATCAGTCACACAGTTGCACTGTTCTCAGTTATATCACATAGAACTAAATTACATAATGTGATTACAGAATTTCCATCTCTACCAATGGAGAAGATGCTGGGACAGCAGCTGCCTAATCATTGCACGTAAGAGCTACCACTTGTGATGGACAAGGAACAGTCAGTGATCCCTGTTTTGTAAGCAGAAAAATAACAAAAGAAAACAGAGGTTTCACACTTTGTTCTTTTGCTGGTGTGCTATCCATTTTCTGTGTTTACTAATACGGTGCCATATAGGTAGCCCAGTAAGAACTTCCATGTTATGAAGTTCATCTTCATTTTCTGCTAGATAAATATCTACCCTTTGGAGGATGCTGTTTCTGTTGGTTTTCCATTTCTCTGTTGGTTTTCCATTTCACTGGTTGACTGTAAGCATCAGTGTTCTTAAAAGTACAGGCCAGATGCTTGGAAAGGGTAAAGCAGCACAGCAAAGCAGCTGTTTCTGGTTTTGCCAGCTGAAACCCCCTTGTTATCTTTTTTTTTGTCTACCCTTTCTGCATTTTATAGCTCTGAGCAAACTTTGTTAATATAGTTATTGGCAGTTGTGTCTTCATTAGTTTCTGTCTTGCCTATAAATGTTTCCAGCATTCCTGCCTTGTTTATTTCTGTTCAAGAGCAGTAAGCTTTGGTAATTTTTCAAGTTGCCATCTCACACTTCCAAAATCACCAGATTTCTTTCATTTGCGAAAGCGCAGTCTTTGAAGTGTCTTTTACTTCCTGCAAAGAGGTTACATCCAGGTTTTTGAAAAACTTGAAAGTCCTGTTTCCTTCTAATTATTCTCCCCAGTAAGAATTAGTCTGCGCTGGTGCAAGATGTGTGTCTTTGGGAGCTCTGCTAGGTAGTGGTTTAGTTAGAAGCTCTGCTCTCAGTCTGTGTCCCTTTAATATTAATGAGGTGTAGGGATTGTGGATAGCAGATGTGTGAAATCCTGAAGGTTTTTACATTGCCTTTTAAATTCAGGCAAAAATAGTAATGCTGAAATGCTCCTACCATAAAGAATTGTTGGGGATGCATGTGCTTGGGTGGTGAGAGAGGTAGCAGAGAGCTTGCAACAAGTGAGGTGGAACAGAGCAGGGATAGGCACTACCAAGGTCAGATTCTTCAGTGTTCACTCCACTATTTTGATTATTTTTGTAATTCTCATTTTATTTTTGCTGATGAAATTTCTTGTTGGATGCCCTTCCATGGAAAACTTAGTAATTTTCCTACATAGTTAATATTCAGATATAAAAAAAAACTATTACAGTCTAAATGATGAATAGATGCTAATTTATACATATATACATATACTCAGAATGCCTAATTAATGATCTTCTGTGTCAGTCACGGATATGCAAATGATTATATTTTGCGAGTCTTATCATAATTGTGTTGCCCTGCTGGCTTCACTTTGGGGGAATGTTTTTACTGCAGTTTAGGAAGGGATAAAAAAGACACTGAGCAATAACGCAGCAAAGAATGCAACTGCTGTGCTGATGAATCAAAACCAGGTAGATCCTGGTTGTTTTCAAGGGATCCAGAGGCATTTCTGGAGCAGGAACTAAGTTAGAGTAGCTCTCTGGAGAGCTCACCTGTCCCCGTCCACTATAAAGGGGGCTATATTCACTATACCTTGCTGGACTAATGCCTGAAGTAATGTTGGGAGCTCTTCGTGAACCCATCGTTTCTCATTTTCTTTCTCTTTGCCATTCATGCAGATGTTCCTCAAAAAGTAAAAGATTCACAGTGTATTTTATTAGAGTTTGTGGGTATGTTTCGCTACATAAATAATTCTACTCTCCGTAATTATGGAGGACATTAATAAAAATAATGATTTTCTCCTGTGATACATGCGTGCACTGAATTGCTCCAAATCTGCAAGTCCTGGGACTGGGACAAAGGAAAATGGACAATGTTAGTCATTGTTATGTCTGTCTTTTTGGTATCTTGGACTGAAGACAGCTGTGAGGTTAGAAAAATCTAATCCTGAAAAATTTCATACAATTACTGGCCTTGAAAAATATATATTTTTAAAAAATGAATAAATGCAAGCTTGTTTCTAACCCTTCAGCACTTGTATCAGGGTGCTGTATGGGCTGAGGGTTTGCTGGGGGCAGCTATTTTATCAGGTCCCAGGTACTTTGTAAAGGCCTCCCTTTGTCCCCTTTATTCCATCATGGAATTAGTTTGTATTGTTTCACCTGAAGCTGTGTCTGTAAGCAGAAGGTGGTGGTTCTGCCACAGCCCAGGAAAAAGACAGGCGGAATGTCGCTTTGAGGAAACAGATGTTGCCTCCAGTAAGGAGAGTTCATGGCTCTGCTCTCAGCACAGCTCTTAAATCACTGCTGGGATTTGCAAGGAGTTCGCAGCAGAATAACTATGAAATCATGGCTTTGAATTGATCCTGTGGGCTGGGATGTCAGACCCTGCCTGGGGAAGCTATTGATTCTCAACACACAGCCTCAGAGGACAGGGAGGTGGTGTGATCTATATTGCTGTGCTCTTTCCTCCCTCACACAGGTTATGACCATTGTGACACAGGGATCCAGTTATTCTCCATGATAGCTGGGTCCTTACTGCTGCAGGGTTACAAAGCTGGAGTCTGCGCCTCCTGACATTTCTACTTCTGCTTCTCCTCTTTGCCTGATTGCATTGGCTCTGTGGTCACTTTTAGCCGTGTCAGCACATTGAAAATTGCTGACAGTAAACACCAAAGGCATGCGTGCATGCTACTGAAAAAGAGAAACAACCACAAGGAAAACAGCCTTGAGTAAACAGTGAATTTGCTCACTGTTAAATGTTCACAGCTTCCACACACAGTCTGGAGCCTCTTACTAAATACAGGGCTTGGAATTTTGTTTTTAAAGGACATTGATACAGGCTGTGACACTGCTCAATTTTCCATGGGACTTTTGGTATATGCAGTAGGAGAGAGGTTCATCCGGCATGGTGCTGTACAGAACAGGAGAAGTATTAAGGCTTCCAAGAAGAGCAGCAGCTGTAGGCATGCGGGATCCTGGGTTATGTGTCAGGAAATTTGGCCGTCCATCCACAAGACAGCCTGGAGATCAAAGAGGGACACACAGGTCTGATGCTCTGTGCTGTCACTGTCATGCCTACCCTCAGGAAGGTGACTGATGTAGTGTGCAGATCAGCATTAAATGCTGTGCACTGCAGCAGGCCTGAATTTTGCCCAGATTAAATGCTAGGAAAGGGAGGGCAGAAAAAGGTACATGCTTGGGCTCATCCAGGGCCGTGTAGACTGGGGAAACACGCTTCTCTTGTAAGTACCTGAGCACATCCCAATATCTGATAGTATTGCCAGGGTATCCCCATGTTCCTGTAGCTCTCCTGTAGGTTCAGTATGGCCTGGTTAGCCGTCAGGGATGGAGTTGAGGAGCTGGATTCTGTTTCTGCCAAGCTTGCCTAGTTGCTGCACAGGTCCGTGGAATTGGCCACAAAGCCCAGAGCCCAGCTTTGAGCTGCAGGTTGCCAGCAGCTGGGCTCAGCTTACAGAGTGCAGGGAGGAGCAGGCTGGACTCAATCAAAAATGAATTTCTGCTGGGAGCACGTTGCTATTTTTATAGTTTACCCACTTGCTTTGGAGCCATTACAGCTGTCCGAAGCAGTTGTAGTGCACACCTTCTTGGAAACACTCATCCTGCCTGGTGTTGTGCAACCTCAGAGCTATGTCCACCTCTTCAGAGGCTCTCATCAGTAGCTACTTACCCACCCACAAGAAGTTCCAGCAACATGGGCACTGCCATGGAGGGTGACCCCAGCGCTTCCTTCCTCTTTGCTTTGCACTAGAAATGGTACAGGATGCAGATGAGAAGACCTGCAACCTGGACCAGAAACATATAGATAAAACACAGGCTAGAATCCCATTTCTCAAAAGTTAAAAGACAGTTTGTTTGTGGAAATTGTTAATTATTCTGCCATCAGATTATGCAGCTAGGATTTGGAGCTGATCTATATTAATGAAAGGAATGAGAAGGAGGTGTCTTTACAAACAAACTGTGGGCCTGCTGGTAGATAAACTCAGACTCTGATAGGTAAAAGAAGCAATGAGAGGAACCATAAATTCCATAGGAATTCCACTAATTGACACAGACTGTTGCTTACCCAAGGCCATGCTAAATTCCTGGACTTTGAGAAAAAGAACAGAGACACAAAGAAAAAGAAGGGGGGAGGGATGAAAATTAGAAGGGGGTCTGTATTAGGCAGTTTGGGAAGCCCATACCTCTCAAGTACCTCAGCCAATGGGGAAAGAGAGAGGGAAATGTGGCTGGGAAATTAGGATAAAAAGGAGGCTATGTCCTCTAGCAATTTGAGAGACCCCAGGGGAATGCCCCATGGCCTCTCCCTTTATTCGAATATTGTTACAGGACTCCTCTGTCTCCTTTTTGGACATAAAACCTCTGACATTGTGGATTAATTTTCCTGACATTAAGAATATCTAATTAAGAAGATGGTTTCCAAACTCAGTTTAAATTTGGTGTGGTCTCATTCATACCTGTCAGCCATGCTGCATTGTAGTATGAGCTAGTCCAAGGTGGCTTAAATCTCTCTTTAGACTGAATTAAAGAAAGACAGTCCAAAGCTGATGGAGTCCTTACTGCCTTCCCAGCTCAAGGTAAAATGCCATGAGAAGCAGTTGCTGGAAGCTGGGTAAAGATATCAATATTAGGGGAAAAGTCAAGGGTTAGGGCGATTTGTCTTTGTGTTGTGTGTGTGCTGCTGCCTGCTTGAGCCAACAGGCCTGGCAGAGGCTGCTCTTCCTGCCTGTGAGTAGGGGATGCTCTGCTCTGAGCACTGTGTAGGCAAGGAATAAACCAGCCAAAATTATTGACAACAGAGACTACATTAAATCCCTGCTGTAAAGTTCCCTGCACTGGAACCCTAAATATTTCTTAAAGAATTCCTAGGTGGAGGCTGGCATATACTGGCTAATTTGTAAATCTTGCGTTAAAAAGGGAGTTGTACATTGGAGAGCCTTCTGCTATATTTAGAATGAAACTCCATGCTCCCACTGTCAGGATGGGAGCTTAATTACAGCGTGCTGCAAACTTTGCTTTTGTGAAGGATATTTTTCTGCACTGCTTGCTTCAAAAAGCACAGTTTTGCTGCTATTTTTATGATGCTTTTGCAACAGTAGCAGGAGCTTAAATGGGTTAGGTGAAACTTGAGAAGGATTCTCTGACAAAACCAGCGATAGTATCTGTGTCGTTCCCAGCGTGGAACTTCTCACCAGCTGAAATGAATCAATGTCAGGAGGAAGTTGTAGCCGGTTGCTGTTGCTTTTTTTCCCTTCCTTTTTACTTTTCCCCCCTCCTCCTTCCTGCAACTTGCAATTTGCTTTTTTATTACACCCCAAATTATCTGCTCAGGTTTTTAACATGGATTCATATTTGCTGCTTATGAGGGGGTAGCTACTAGAGGATTACAATAGAAAAATAGAACTAGTAAGTTTAGCAAGTTTTATATCTAAAAACAATGAAAAGGTGCACATGATTCGGCCTCCCTGCCTTAAGAGATAGCTGCTAATTGCTTACAAGAATTGCCAAGCTCTAAGGAGACTTTTGTCTTTATCATGGAATTGGGATGCGCTGTGCAGAGGCCAGCATGCTTTGCTGCAGGGAGTAGTGTTGTATGGTGTGGTAGTGGCCGAGAGCTTTTCGGGTGGGTGCTGGACATGAACAGCAAAGAATCTTAAGGCTGCAGAGAAAAATGTTTAGAAAACAGAAAACAAGGAAGATTCTGGGGAAATGGGGACTGGGTGGTCTGTGTTTATTTTTTTCTTAAGGACTCTTTCCCTTATTCAGAGGAGTTGTTATCTGTCCCTTTGAGCTGTGTGTGCATGCAAGGTAACTTGTGGCAGGAAAGAGTTTTAGTTTAAGCAGCATAAAAAACTTGACCTCTCCTCAAACAGTGCTGTGTCAAGGGATATGTATTTCTTACTCAGGTGGCACAACTTGCATAGTCTTGCGTGTTGCTGAGGGTAAGGATTACAGCCTAAATTATATTGGCACCTTTCAGAAAGTTCTCAAATGCGATGCAGGACTGAGTTGCCATTAGAGTTACTCCAAGAAATCTGCATCGCTGCTGTTAGCATTCTACAGCAGGAGAAGGTTTTCAGTGTTTTGCACCAGTCAGATGCTGGGGGAAGTAAAGCAGAGCCAAGGTATGCTGAGCTGTCTGGTCAAACAGGAATTTGAAAGTCCACATTCAGTCTGCACCCAGGAAAAGATTCCCTAAAGAAACAAAGTAATACAAAGTGAGCAGCATCTGCCCACCTTTTTTTTCCAATGATTTTAACATTGATTAAAGCTGTCATAAAGTGGAAAAATCCGCATTTTTTAATGGTAGCAGAGAAGTTTTCTAGAAAATACTAATTTGTCAACATGTTACACTAAAAAGTAAATACGACATAACCTGCTAGAAAAAAATTATTTTCTCTTCCACAAATAGTAAGGTAAATGTTAAATTTGCTTTTATTTCCCCTCCTTGGTTTTTAAAAGGAAAATAAAATAATTGGCCAGATGTCTTTGAGATTTGATGATAGATTACACAGTACAAAAGCTTGACACCTGCTACAAAGTCTTCTTTCTGCAAAAGCTTTTATAATATAACAATATAAATTCATCTGTGTAGGGTAAACTGTTTTCCATTCCCATGGGACTCTCACATGGTGTAAGGATTCTACTGAGACTGCTCACCCGATGAGCAGAAAATGTACACAGGTGGCATTTGCAAAATCCCAAAAGAGAGAAACTCTAGTTGGAAATAATAATAATTGAAAACCTTTTTAATTTAGCCAGAGCCATTCTCAAAGACATTCCAGCAATTTACTAGAAAATTACTGCTACAATAATAAACAACCCCAATGGCAGGGCATGGGTTAAATAATTCAGGATCAGGAGGTGATATTTTGCCTGTGAGCTCTGTTTCTTGGCTTTAAGAGTATCATGGCTGCCCTCCTGTGAGAAGGGTGCTCATTTCCTATAGAAAGGATGAAAAGCTTCCTCACTTTCTGAAATACTGAAGGTCTATCAGTTTCCAGAAACTCGCCTGAGTAGAGCTGCTATCTGAAAGTCAAACAAATAAACCTCACTTGCCCCTGCTTTCCCTGTGATTTGGGATTCTTGGCTCAAGCAATACTTTGCACAGTGAAGGAAAGAATTTGTTGAGATGAATTTATTAATTATGGGCTAGATTTTGACATTCCAGTTCTTTGCTTATCTATTCTACAATGATGTAAAAACAAAGCCAAGACCTTCATAATTCTGGTTTTCTTTATTGACAGTGTTCCAGAACAAAGTGGCATCATGTGGGAAAGTAGAATGAATGTTTTGCCTAGCACAACTCTGGTGTGTTTATGTTTCTTTAAACATTATCTAAGATGTTAAAATCCTTTCTGTCAGTGAGATCTAGGCATTAGTCTTTACACAATTCTTGCTGCAGTTAAGAATTACATAACAACCTATTTGTTATGGATAAAAATAATAAACTAGTACGGATTAACAGAATATTTGTCTAGAAAAAAGGAGACGAAAAGGTTGTCTTGTTTTTCTGTGGAATGTGTAGAGAAAAGCTCTTCCACAGAGACCAAAGCTTTTGGAAGAGAACGGATTGAAATGGTTGATTTAATGTAGCTTCATAGAATAAATGGTTTGACTAATACCTTCCCCAGGTCATTAAGTAAATGGTAAAGCAGAGTTTCTTTGCTATAGGCTGTCCTATTGCCATGAAGGCACTTCCATGAATTTGAGTGTTTGTTGCTGAGAAATACTGACTTACTGAGGCAGACTGGACAAAGGGTTTCACAGACAGAACGTTTTTACCTCCTGTTGGTCTCTCTCCATCCCATCTCTTCTCTTTCAAGGTCCTGTAGCAACTCTGCATTAGAGGTAGTTTTAAGTGAGGATGGTGTGATTTATTTTTTTTATCTCCTTACTCCTAGTCCTGGTATCAGTATGCTCCTTTAAGGAGAGCTGTATTAATGCCGTTCATTCTCTCTTTAATGTACTGCTACTTCATTGCAAGTTTACTGCTGGCCCCTCAAGGCTTGGTCTGGCAGGAATGGCCAAGAGGAAAATAGACACCTTGAGACCTTCTGTTCTCCAGCTCCGCTGAGAAGTGTAGATGGGTGGAAAGGAGAAGTAGGGAAGCGCTGGAGAAAATGTTGCTCTCTCTGCCTCCTTCCTCCTATAAACGGTAGTGCTGGAAACTTCAGTCTGGGGTGTAACTCTTTCCATCTGAGACCAAAATTATGGCAGGTCTGGCTTAAAAGTAGCTTTCTATCATCTTCTCTTCCCAGACCCTAATGCAGTGACAGCCAGGCTCTGGTTTCACAACACACCCGTCATGGACCTTGGGAAGCAGAGAGGCCCGAAGGGTCGAGTCGCCTGTTTATCAGACCCAAAGTTTGATTGGGTAAATTAGATCAGGTAAATATTTAGCTGTCCAGCCTGCAAACATCGTGTATAATGTATAATATATGATGGGGTAAGCCACCAATAGCTGGGCAAAGGCCCAGCAAATACCAGGACAGCCATGCAGGGTATTCTCTGCCCTGAGCCAGGGCACAGCCTCTTGGCAGAGCCCCAGACACAAGAGAGCCGGTCCAGGTAGGGGCTGCCCATGGGAGCTAAATGAGGGAGAGAAGAAAAAAAGACCTTCTCCTTTCTCTCCCTTCTTAAAATCAGTGCTGGCTGATGTTCCTGTTATTACTGACATGTTTCAGGAATAAACATCAATAGGAGTTGGGGATGCGGAGCTAACATCAGCACAGCCTTTGTGTATTTTTGCTCCATGGGGTTTCCACTTCCCTCCTGCCACTTACTGTTCTGAGGAGACTTTTTTGACTAAGACAATATTAGGCTGCTTTGTTATTGGCTCTCTTTTTGTCAGTCCACCAGCAGGAGATGCTTTGTAAGCTGGAATGAAGATAAAGTCCTGGAAGACAAAGTAATCAAAATGAGGCAGGGTGGAGGGGGCTACGCGAAAAGTGCAACTCAAGTATTCCCTAACTTTGTGGCATTCACAGCTGGGTTGTGGTTGCAGCTGACACAAGGGACCTGGTTCCTAGTGGATCCGAGTCTTCAACACTGTGTGTTACTTGCAAAATCTGCCAGCTGCCTGTCCTGAGGTCATTCTGGCCAGCAACAAGCAGGACGACAGAAGCTGCTGCAGGTATTAGCTGCCAAAATTAGGCAGCCCAAAAGGCTGCTCGCTTGCCCTACCCATGATGTCTTTTGTGGTTTTGATTTGCAGCTATTACTCAGGTAGGGGATTTATGTGAAGTGTGGATCATAATCCAGAATTAAAATAATCACAGGACTATTTAAATTCTGGAAGTTCCGGTTGGGAGTGATCACTTGTTCAAATTGCAAGAAAATAATCCCTCAACTTTTATTGGAAGAGCTTCCAGGAAAGGCTTTGAACAGATTGTTTCTTTCACTCAGTACAACACTGCTGCTGATAGTTTCTGTGCTTGCTTCTGAAGGAGAAATGCAGGCCAAACAATGCAAAACTTGTCACTTCTATAGGCAGAACTATCAGCCTGGCCACTAATACAGAAGTGCCAAGAGAAATATTATATTTGCCTGGATATTTTTCTTTTCTTGAAGCTTTCTACAAGATTTCCTTGGGTGAAACAGATGCAAGGCAGGCAGAAGTACAGCTGAACAGATGCAAACCGGATAATGAGCCGAGAGCTGAAATGTGTAGTGAACTTCCTCACACATCGACATGCATCCACGTCAGCACACATCCCTGTGAGCTCAGAGAGAGGAAGGAAGCTGTTATACGAAAGGAAGTATGTGATGGTGTTCCCTATATAAGAACACTCTCACGGCATGTCCAAAGAAGCATAAGCTGGAGTTCTCTGGGCCACGGGAGAGCTGAAGTGACTTAGAGGGGATTGGATACCTGTCCCATAGCTGAGTGAGGTTTCCTGTAGGCATGAATTGTCTATGAATAGCATGGCCTCTGAAAAATTACTTTGAAATCTGAGTTTTAGGTTGACATCTGAGTTTTGATCGCTAAGTTACCCTTGCCAGTTACTGGAATTGCATTACTCTGATTTATTGACTTTTTTGCTTTATTGTTACCATTAATAACCATTCCTCTGATTATCTAAATATGCCATAGAGTAAAGAGAAAGTATATGCTACTGGATGACCTTTAATCTACATTGTAGGATCTATAAATCCTGGTGTCTTAGGCCAAATAAGGCAGTTGTTCCATTTAGTTGACAGAAAAAAGCCCTGATCAGCCACAATCCTTTTTATAAGTGCCAATCCTTTCAATCTGCTGGCAGTGCTCAAGACACCAGAAGCATGCTGAAAATGGTAATTGGTTTGCCCTGCTGACATGGGCATCAAGAAAACCTATCTTGCAGGCCAGACCCAGTCCTTATGGCACAGGCTGGCCATGCCCAGTCCTTAGCATCACTGCAAGTGAAACACTTTGGCTCTGTCACACACTTTATTTGGGGAAGTACCAAAATCCACTTCAGAAATTATTTCAGTGAGGCATTTTAAGGTGAACCTGGCACTGTTTTCAGTTTGTTTTAAATGCTGTACTATGAGTTGCAGGAATTTGGGGAGATGGCTGAGATATAACACCAAAGGTTCCAGCATGAGACATGGCAGATGACCAAAAGTGAGGATATTTTCAGCTGTTTGAAACCAAACTAGCCTCCCTTGTCTGTCAGTAACACAAAGCCCGTCAATCCCTAGTGTGCTTTCCAAATTCTGCCCCCTGGGCCACTCTCAGGGTGTTCTGCAAAAGTGCTTTCCAATAGCATCTAATTTGCCTCCATTCTTCAGGCTTCTTAAAGAGCCCAACCAAAACCACATATAGTCAGCAGCTTCTGATGTAAGTATGTTAGTGCTTGGGCATATCATAACATTCTCATTAGGCACCTTCAGTGAAGTACAACTGGTGACTTGTCATTTTTGTGCACTGTTATGTGGCTGATTTTTGTGTGGTTAGTGACAGTGAATGCCAGTCTAATGTTGCTGATTTCAAGGCAGTGATTATTGATGTGAACTGGCAGGAACAAGAAACCTTTCCAGAAATGTCTTTCAATTTTGGAGTACCTGTTCAAAGGTACTTACGTGCAAAGGTCTCATGTTCAGAAATCTGATACTTGGCATTTTTCAAAACCTGGCTCCTTTATACGTGTGGATGAGACACACTTAATATTTGAACTGTTCTGGAAATGAAAATGTAGGTGGTTGCTTTTGGTGTTTTGGGTTTTTTTTCCTCTGTTGTTTCTGTAACTGACAACCTGAGATTCCACTTCCCAGGCCAGTAAGTGTATCTTCTGTAGTGGAGCTTGTATGTACCCTACTCAGGACCTAGAAACCAGGATTGGAAGTGACAGCCCCCATTCCTTACTCTTCACACCTCCACGTTCTCTCGCTGCCCTTCCGCTTCACAGAGGCAGAGCTCAGCCACTGCTGCTTGTACCCGAGTGCTTCCCTTGGAGGCCTGGGTCTGCAAACAAAACATTTAGTCTGCATGTGGTGGTTTAGATTTGTAATGATGAAACGTAGCTCCGGATTCTCCCTGCAGGAAATGGCATCTTCTCCATTTCCTTTACCTCTGAGTCACCCTGCGCATTTTCTGATGAGATGATACTATGGTTGAGGAACATTCAGGGGATTTTTTCTTTCCCCTAGCATTTTTCCTGACAAATGTAGTCTCTGTCAATCCTTCCATTTATTTCCCTTGAAAGTGTGAATTATAAGAATGTTCAGGTTTTTTATCTAAACAGATTACAGACATTGGATGTACAGCAATTTATTACACTTTTCGTGCACAATATTGATTAATAGGAAACTATCTCCATTGTGTAAACCTAGGTTCTAGGTTCCTGTAAAAAGCTATTTTATTCTGAGGAATGATCAGCTTAAACTGTAAATGTATAACTATGCTGTCATGGTGCATTTTATTCAAAGGGGCTGGGAAGGAGAAAATTCTTGTTGCTTTAAACCTTATTGTGTTCTTTGTGCATTTCCTTGAGTCATATCTCAAAGATGGAAACCAGTCAGTCCTTTCAGAGGTACCATTTCAAATCAAATAGTGAAATATGTTTTAAACAAGTAACAGGTATGTAATGTATGCCTTCAAGTAACTGAATCTTTAAAAATTGGTAGTAATTTCATTCTGAAATTAAAATCTCCGTGGTGATTCATCTTCAGTGGCCCTGTCTACACATCTATTTTGTCACTTACGCTAGTCTGTGTCAGAGAGCGTGTGTGGTGTGGCCCAGGGCCAGCTCAGTGCCCAAGGAGGTTCTAGGCTGAAGGGAACAAGCAAAAACTGGAAGTGACTGAAACGAGATGGGAGCTGGGGAGAGGCAGACCTTGAACAAGCTGAAGGGACCACTGGGTCCCTTCCATGAATCCCAGGATATCTCCTCTGTGGTTCACCAGCGACATATGGGAAGACAATGGGTGGCAGATCCTCTAGTTGCAATGCTAGAGTTAAGAGAATGAAAATAACCTCCAGCACACCGTGTGTTATTTAGCAGCCTGGTCTGTCTTTCATGGTGTAGCTCCCTGTGCATCTCAAAGCTGAGGAATTGAAGATTATCAACTCACCAGCACGGTGGGGTGTCAGGAGTCAGGAAAGCTTGTTGAGGAGTTCGAGGATAAGCAGAATACCAGGATGCAAAAGGAGACAGAAAAGAGCCTTATCCTGTGTTGCAGTGGGATGACACACATGTTTAGGTGATTGTGAGGTTGCAAAGCCCTTCTCTGACTGGAGCAAATGCTGATATTCTTTGTGGGATGCTGTGGCTAGACCTTCCCACAGGACTTCATCTGCAACTTCCTCTGACTGCTGAATGTAAGCAAGTGTGAAATCTACCTTTCCTGTCAATCAGAGCTTCCCCAGTAACAGTAGAAGGACAAAACTGGCAGGATTCTTGGCAGTTTTGCTGCTGCCCATAGGGTACTGATTATCCTTAATGAGTCTTATTGATTTCATGGTGCAGCTTCCTGGGAACAGCCGAAGCCTGTCTGCAGACTCAGAAACACAAGCACATCAATGGGTCATATTTGGGAAGTTATCTGTGCAATCACAAGGGCTGGGGTTTTTGTTCTTGTGCTGTTTTGTTCAAATTAAAGGCTAGATTCTGCAGCAGTTGATGATTTTAAGAGCCACGTCCTTCCCCAGTCTCATCAGGAAATCATTCCACTTACCACTGGTGAGTAGGTGAGTGGGTTTCTCAAGCCCTCACATAAACTGTGTTCTCAGCTTCAAGATAGTGAAGGAGTTATAATGTGACAAGAGCCTCTCGGGGATCTCTGGGTGTGATGCTTTCAAGACAGCCTGGTTTTTTTGGTATTGGTTAGGCTCTGGCTGATGCATTACTCCACCCAGGCCAATGGTGCTCTTTGCCCTATTCTCTTAGTAACAATCTTTGTTCTAAGGTGTGGAAATTAAATCTCTAGATTCCAAGCCCCAACTGAAGAGCAGTGTGTGGAAGGATTCCCCCTTTACCTAGACGTTATGTCTCCAGCTCATCTCCCCCCTGCCCCAGCTCTGGCAAGGAATGCCGGCAAAAACAAGTGCTGTTTGTTTGTTTGTGTTTTGCTGTAAAACTGAAAATAGGAAAGTTACTGTGCTTTTATATATATATAGACATAAACAAAACAAATGTTTCCCAGCACTTTTACCCTCTTGGTTTAAAGCTCTTAATTTCTGTCAAAACACCCATCAGTCAGTCACTCTCTAACTAGCTGTACTCAGGCTGCCTGTGGCATCCTGTTGCCTGCCCTGAGTTTGTAGTCCACAGGGGGTTTGCAGTTCCAAGAGTAATTCTAGAGCAGGAAAGGTGAGATTTTGAGATTAACTCCATCCTCTCCCCACAAGTTGTTTTCTTAAATTGTAAGAAAATAAAGAAGCAGTTTCCCCTGCAGATAGCCCTTTTCAAAACTAGGCAATGCTTCTTCTCCCTGCCCTGCTTGCTGCAGTGTGGAGAATGGCAGTTTCTCCCAGTGGGAGTGATGGCAGTCAGATGATATTCATCCTTCAGTGATCAGCTAATTGGCACAGCCCTCTGCCTTTCAGCCTGCACTTCTTAGCATCACACCAGATTTCTGACCTGTGAGAACTTTGCTTTGAAGGGACAGCTCGATCCTTAAGCCCATTAGCCAAATGCCAGCCCTGGCTGGGGCAGTGGTCGGGAACGCTGGGCATGGGCTGGTGCCAGTTGTGTTCTGCTGGCTGTGTCCTTCTACAGGGCAAACTTGGCCCACAGTATTGGGGACTCAGCTCTGAGGAGGACAGGTTCACCCTCAAAGATTTTTCCCCTGATTCCCAGCTGTAGACACAATCCCTTCCCTGTAGCATCGAAGGGAGAGGAAAATTTTAGCCCCCCACAGTCTCGGAGCTGTGGAACACAACTAGGGGCAGGATGCCAAGCTTGCTGGCCTCATCTGGTATGGCAAATCCCCTTTTCCTAGGTTCCTGAGGGTAGCTGTGGCCGCAAAAAGTGCTTGGAAAACTTTCCATAGCATTTGCAAAGCCAGCCTCAGAGTGAAGCCATCTTACAAAGTCTGTTTAAAATTAAAGGAAAAAATATAAAGTATAAAATGAAAACATCCCCTTGCTACCTCCTCTCCTTATCTTTCACTTAAAAGTGAAGGAAGTAGAACATTTTAAAGCAGCTTTGTTTCTATGGATTAAATGAATGTAAATGCATCTTCTTTGTCCCTTGACTTTCTGCCCTCAGCCAGGTAAAGAGCAGGGCCATTGAAATATTGACTATCGGTAGTCTGAGATTTGGATTTTTTTCATCTCTCAATGAAGCACAGATCTTTTTTTGGTTACCATCAGCCCTCTATCATAGCTGTTCCTGTATAACACTTCCCCTTTGATATGACAATGACTTTGTACAGGGGAAAAGACCTTTACCAGGGGAAGAATTGTTTCAAGAATTGATGAAGGGTGAAAAAAATTGACAGCATGTAATTTAAAATTTAAAAAAAAAAAAAAAAAAGTGGCAGGGTGGGGAGGAAAGAGAGCATACCTTGGTGTGTGGATGAAGGGGGAAGGAGCTCTGTGGAGGCAGGAGAGCATCGCTACCAGGCCAGCTTTAAACCCTTCTTAACAATGTGCAGTTGCTCTCCCCAGCTCACCCACTGACTTCCTCCTGCCCTCCACAGGCCTGGCTGCAGTGAAACCTCATGTCTTCCTAGTGATGCTGAACGGAATCAGATTTTGCTTTTAGTTGTTCAATCAAATTTTCCTTCCTTGAGCTTAGAAGGCACACTTGGGACTTTATAGTAATTGCCTCCCCACGCTGAACTGCTGATACCTTTATTGGATTGGCATAGGGTTTCAGAGGACTGTGTTTAACATGCAGTGAGCCGCAGCAGTGCAAACAGCTCCAGTGTTTAAACAAGCATCCATTAGTCCGGGAAACAAGACAGTGCCAGCCCATTTGGTGCTCTTTAGAGTTGGCAGCTTAAGAGGAAGGGTGCAGCAGGGTTTGCCGGGAGGGGGGCAGGATGGGGGAGTCACAAACGCAGTGTCAGGAAAACAAGCAAAACATCTCTGTAGCTTTGTGAGAAATGAGCTGCGGAGGGGGGGAACACTTGCGACTGGGGACATGTGCAAAGCTCATTAATATCTCATTATGTTCGAATTGCAGTCTCCCAGCAGATTGGCATTAATGTGTGATGTGCTGGAGGAAGGGGCTACAGGAGAGCAGCAGGGATATTTTAAGCAAGCTTTTTTTTTTTTTTTTTTTTTTTTTTTTTTTTTTTTAGAAACAGAAAAANAATTTTAAGCAATTTTTTTTTTTTTTTTTTTTTTTTTTTTTTTTGCATTGAAGAAGCAGAAAAAAATAGTGTGTGCCAGCAAACCATGATGTTTTGTGCATCAGCCCAATACAGTGCACTTCATCAAACAAGAACAGTGCTCAGTTGGGCTTATCATAGTACCCACTAGCATCTTTCAATATTTCCAATAAACCTCCTTTATTTTCAGCACAGCTTAAGTCAATTGTAAAATTTGGCTCAGTGTGAAACTTCCAACATTTAGCATCTCAGCCCAGGATTAATTCTCCCCACCCCCAGCAGGAAGGATTGGGGAGTCCAGGGGGTACTTAGACATTTTTTCCCTCCCGTAAGTTTGTAGGTAGAACGATGTCCAAAATACTTTTTCTCATGCTCCTATACTGAAATAGCTTTTGTTTTATCATTAACTGGAGCACTGCAGTCATTAGCTTATCAGCTGATAAGCTGCAGTCATTAGCTTATCAACTGACATCAGTGCCTGTACTTGCTTCTGCAGGACCACATAACATTTTTCTGATAAGATCTTGGCTGCCACATTACTGGGAAAAGACCCATTAGTTTTAGGGCCAGTTATTCCTTGACTTTCTGTACCTGGACATGTAAATCCCCTTAAAAAATAAAAAGCAACTCCCAACAATGGCTTATCCAAAGAAGAACCGTCAAGGATTTTATGTAGCAGGAGCACCTCCCTGTGCTCCCAGTTGCTGAGTTGCCTGATTTAGCTCTGTAAACTTTCTTTGGGAAGACTGGAGTCACGAGAGGCACAGAGAATGTGCTTCTTTTGTACTCTGCAGCACTGGGCTTTCATGAAGAAGTGTTTCACTAACATGTAGCAAGAAAACATATGGATTTTGCTTTCCTGCAGACACCTACTCAGTCTGCAATTGCATACAAAACCCATTTTCATAGGTGCTGTATTGGAGGAGACGTATATAGCCGAAGTGTTGGAAAACCATTCTTCTTCAACTGCTTTTGTGCTACAAGAGCAAAACAACAGTTAAATTAGTCCTGACTCTTACAAAATGCTTGCAAGCCCATAGATATTGGTTCAGGCTGAGTATTATGTTTGAACTTTATTGCCCAGGCTATTTATGTGTTTATCCTTCCTAGTAAACTTTCTTTTGCTTTTATGAAACAATATTGGAGCCCTCCAGTGGCCAAACTAATCATTCTGAGGAATGGAGTTCAAGTTCTGCCAACAAGATTGATTTTTTTTTTCCTTCCCTATTAGGTGATCTTTTTATATTCAGAATTTATGTGGAGTTAATTTGAGTTACAACATATGTGAAAAGTAAGGAAAGCTAGGAAAAAAGAAAGAACAGTCTTTTTGCCTTTCTAGGATCTCCATATATTTCTTCTTCTATATTTTCAAAAATGTAATGAGTTTATTGTTTAATTAAATTCTATTAGATTACATTTTTTGAGAGGATCCCATTACACATGGGAGATACAAGGCAGAGAAATTGCATTTTAAGTATCATGACAATTCACATTTCCTTAAGAGGCTTTTATCAGCCTTGTGACTTTTTATCTATGATGTGACTGGTCTGTTCTCTAGTAAAACCTAATTTTTCAACACAGCATTGTCATTTGTGTAAGGGATCTCGGCACATTGAAGATTTTGGCCTCAAGGCTCTCTTGTCTGCGGCTCCTACTGGTGTCTTTCACTTTCCATGTGAAATAGAAACTCTCTGCATATGAAAAAATAGCTTTTAATTATACTGTATGCACTGGATATTAGTGAGAGGAGTTTTCTTTACAAAGGATGTTGAGTTCCTAACAGCTAAAATTGCTTACTTGTGCCTTCTCATGTTTGGTGTGGTAGTTATCACAGTTCTTCCTTCTTCCAAATTGTAATAACAGTCTTTCAGAATCCAAAATCCAAAAGGTAGGTTTTGGTTGTGTTGGAGCTGCAGGTTTTGGGAGGAGGTGGGGCATGAACAGGGGAAGAAGAGAAAGTATGGACAATTGGTTATCTTCTGATAGGATGACCACAATCTGGCATTCAGCCCATCTTCAAAACGCAGTAAAGCAAGGGATTAAGGTTGTTATTTTGCACCAACTCCTCTTTATTTAGGGGCTACTAGAAATGAGTTTGTACTACATTGCATTGTACAGCTGCTGCTTTGTAAAATCGTATATTATCATCAAAATGCTTCATAACAAGAACATTGAAAATCCGGTGGAGAGAAGGTTCTGTTTGTTTTATTTTAGTAAAGATCTTCTAAGTAACATTTCTTCTGCAGACACTGTGGCTATAGGAGCTGTTGTACTGGGTGATCTCAAAGGGGCATTTAGCCCAATGTTCCCTCACCAGTGAGCAAGCAGAGTGTAAGAAACAGAGCAGGCACACAGTCAGCCTTCCCTGGCACATCTTCAAGCTATCCCAGGTCTAAGAACTTCTTGCTGAGCCCATCTGTACACAGTTTGCTTTTGCAGCCCCCTGCATATGTGAAGAAGGTTTCTTCTTGTTCCTGAAGAGTGGGATGAAATGAGGAAAGCCAAGAAAACAGTTGTAGCAGAAGCTTCTTGTTTGCGCTGAATATGGGGGGCATGTTATGCAAATTCCTCTCATCGGCAGTAGCTGGAATTCCTGGAGCAACCCTAGGCTTTGTCTCCTTTCATGTTTTTCATGTGAGTTTGAAAATTGCTGGAGGAGATGAATGCCCTGCTCCAACTGACTTTTTGAGGAAACTGCTAATGAGGGCAGCTTTTCTCATGGCTTTATTCAAGACCCGTAAACACCAGCAGAGCTGTGAAGAAAGAAGTCGGAAAGATGGGGGAGAGGCTGTTTGCAGCATATGAGCATGCACCAGGCAAGCAGAGGCCCTGTAGCTGTCACAAGGAAGGCTCATGCTCTAAGGCTACCTTGCCTTCTGCGGCCACAAAACTCGAGGCTGCAGAAGGCTCACACTATGAGGCTGTGAGATCTGAAATGGGACAGGAGAGGGAGAAAGATGGGACTGTGCAAGGGAGGAGCAAATGTTTCCCACCCACCTGATGCACATTTCATACCCAGCTCCCTGCAGCCTCACATCACTGCACAGATCTGCAATGGCATCTTGCCACTTGTTTGTCACAGGCCCCTCGGATCACTGCTGCCACCCCGGTGAGAGCTCCAGGGCTCCAGCAGAGCACTGGGAAAGCAGAGGAGGCAGGGACCGGTTGTACCTCTCAGCAGCTTTATGCCCAGTGGGGACTCCTGTGTGTGTGCCTTTACTAGGAGAGGTTGGAGCCAGGAATGCCAGAGCACCCAGGCTGTGCCCAGCCCTGCTGTGCTGGGACCAAGAGGAGAATCTCTGCACTTCCGTGGTTTAGTCTGAATCCTTGTGGTTTGAACCTCTGCTCCACAGTGGTTACCTGGGGAGACAGCATTCCCAAGAAGGGTGCTGTGCCCTGTTGTGTTCCCCCGCCGCTCCTTAGGAAGCTTTTTATCCGGGGCCCACTTAGTAGTTCTCTGTTTGGTAACATTTCCATGCCCTGTATGGAGAGAACTTTGTTGGGTAGGTTATGCTGCTGTACAGAGACATCGGGAACACTCAATGGGAAAAATATCTGCTTTAGTTCCAGGCATTGCAGGCCTTTCTCATTAGCAGGGAGAGGAGAAGGCTGCCACTACTTTACTGATGAGTCAGGAAAATCCTCTAGGTTTACAGCATTGAATGTTTCTAATATGATTATTGCAGGTCTGAATTTGGAGTTTGGCAATATTAGAAAGCTTTTGAGTTTTGGAAAAAAAAATAAAGAAAATAGTAATGACTTATGTCCCCAGATATAATGAAATCACGGTCCCTGTAAATCCTACAGCCATCAGGACCCACACTATTCAAGGTTGTTCTTGGCCTCGTGTCATCCACCTGGCATTGAAAAAAAGTCAGTCTCAAGCAGCTGTGCATTTTAAAGCTGGGCCCTTAATGTAATTCTGAAATATGCTAATTGCCAGGCTTTTATTTTCATTTGACTGTTTTGAAAAGCTTAGAAGAAAGGAGGAAAAATAAAGGAGTATTGTAAATAGCCCTAGGAAAAACCTTAACCTGCTGTCCATGTAATTTCCTTTAAAAACACATTTTCTACTATGGGAAACTATCACACAGCAGATTTGCACACAATCCTATATGCCTGGTACCTACATGATTTTATATAATTTCTTTAGCATGTTCACTCATTGTTACAGTTGTTACTGAGGTTACTATAACTGTCATTAAAGAAGGAAGAAGTGCTTGCTTACCCCAAAGCTTGCCTATGGTTCCCTGTGTGTCTAATTAAAAATAGGGTTTTTTTTCCCTCTCTGTAGACTTTGCTTAGACCATCATGATTGTAACACTACTTACTGTTTATCTGGGATTTAAACTGACAGCTCCTCCTGCTAGCTCTCCCCTTCTCCTTGCCTCTCTCTTAAATAACCCAGAAGTGATTGAACATGTAAGTTACTTACTAAGCAAGAACTGGGAGCTGCACAACCTTCTTTCCCTTGGCAAGGCAAGGCTCTTTCCAAGAGCAAATGTAGTATCATTATTATAGGCCAAACTAGGAAGATTTTAAGCTTGTTTTCTTAGAGTTTAGAGGAACAAAACTGAAGCCTCTGGAAATGAAACTGGGAGAAAGACCCAACCCAGGCAGACAGAAATCTTTATTAAACACAGATGTCAACAGCAGTAGCATGTAATTAGTGCCCTAATTGTGACTGGGCAAATAACAGTGGCTTGGGGAGGGTCCAGATGGAGGCATCTGACTGTGGATGTGTCTTTTTCCGCTAGTTACCAAGGCTCCCTTTAAGGGCAGTGAAAAGAAAAAGACACTTCTGGAACATGATTTATCTCATTCCCATCTCAGCCTGGTATAGGGGATATGAATTGCATTCTTAAGACTGGAATGACTTGACCTGGTTTTGCCTGCACCTTTCTTATGGTGCCTGCAAGAGTTCCCAGACTCCGTGTCCTGTTCATAGCTCCCTGTACACACCCCTTCTTTTTCCTGAATAAGAAAAAATGAGACACAAAAGCACATTGATCTGACAAGATATAAGATATTTTGTGTTCCCATTGGCTGGGGACAGGATTTGGGAGATATGAGTCCAATTCTAACCCTGCCACTGACTTAATGTACAGCATTAGGCAGCTGCCTGCTCTGTTTCCTGAAATGAAATTTAGAGGTTTAATATATGTTTGCATCTGAATGACATTTAAGTGATAAATGATGGTCAGGGGGGTATTTCAGGGTTGACACACAATTAGGTTTATTTTTCTTTTTAGATTCATCTCACCTATGTTTTTCTGAGACCAAAATCCCCATAATTCTGGTAGTAGCCCAAGAGTACTGTGTCTTCAGACTAACAAATTAAAAGCACTTAGTACTAGGTGGCTTATCATTCCTACAACAGCAGAAAAATGAGGGAAGGAGAAGTCTTTTAAAAAGGAAAATAAGATTAGTGGAAGCCCATTATATGAATTCACACTGGCTTATATGTGTTTCTATGGCTTATCTAATAGCAAACTATGATGTCTAGTGCTTTAGACCTTCAAGGGGTTTAGGAAAGAACTGTAGTCTTCTCTGTGACTTGGTCTTTACCTACAACAACAAGTGCTTTTTAGTCTTGCGTTTATTTAGCACTGTTAAGGGTCCAAACCTTCAGTGGTGAATGGGACTTGAAGTCTAAATTTAATTTTAATTAGCTGCTAATATATGCTTAGTATGCATAGACTGCTGAGACTAAAACCCATGTGAGTATCATGGGCAGTGACTACATGTGCATGTCTGCACTTGTGTGGAAAAACCAGGGAAATTTTTTTGACAGCAAAAGGAAAAACGTGAAAAAAACAAACCAAACAACTGTGTTGTGTGCACTGGGAATGTACAGACATCTATAGCATTATGAGTTACAGTTCCTTCCCTTGGAGGGCTGTTTTCAAAATACACAAGTAGATAAAAGTGCCTGGTTGTAATGTGGTGCATGGCCACAACTAACTGGGAATGTGACCCGTTTGGCAGAACGCTGCCCACCTTTCTCCTGGTAAGCTTTTTGGTTTGTGTAGAGAGATCTCAAAGCCTTACACACCTCTGGGATTTGGGAATATTCCTGCCATTGCTGCTATGAGTTCAATACTGTGTATGTATATCTAGAGTAAGATGGGAGATCAAGAGGTTTATCCTGGCTTGGAGACAGCTGCTGTAGATGCAATAAAGAAGGTAAGACCTGACCAAAGGTCTTGGTCTAATGTTGTCATCCATTGCATAAACAATTCTTTGTATTTTTGGTTGCTTAGTGTACTCAAGGTGAAGCATGTGCTAAATATTGTGCTGAATCAGGGCCTGCATTTGCTTAAAATCTTTTTCTTTACGCTTCATTGGTAGACTTAAATAGTACATTTGCAGTTGATGCCACACAGCAGGTCCAGCCTTGTGAGTCTGACTGGTAATTGCTGGGAGCTGGGAGACCAGACATGTGCTTTTCCATTAGTCGTGCTGTGTGCCTTTGTGGGACCTGAGGTCAGCTTGAGGTGAAGGTACTGAGGCCACAAAGAGCTAAAGTTTGTATGGTTTACTTGGCCATATTTAGGGCAAATCTGCTGTTCAGTGCTGTCTGGCCTTTAGCCCATGGCAAATAGCTCTCAAACTGTGCTCAGAATAATTCAGGACATGTCTGGGGCATCCTATACAGTCCTTTGAGTCCTTGAGTCTTCACGGATCTTCAGTGATCCTGCATTTTTTTTTTCCCAGTACTGTCTGTAACTTGCATTGAAGCCAAAAAATAAATGCAAAGAGGAGTTGTTCCATCAGACATAGTGTCTATCTCTGAAGAAATTTTGATGCAGAAGAAATGACCTTATCAATGCACTCCTGATTCCTAGTGAACTTAAGGGGATTCACCCTGGGTGTGTTCAAGGCAGGTTGGATGGGGCCCTAAACAACCTGGTCTGGGATATTATCCCTGCCCATGGGAGGGGTGTTGGCAGGATGCTCTTTAAGGTCCCTTCCAACGCAGACCTTTCTGTGGTTCTGTGACCTGAGGGCTTCCGCATCTTTCAGGATTGAGCCATGGGTTTTCTCCGGGAGTCTTTCAAAACTGTTGCTGCTTGTGTTCTTTTAAAGAGATACGCAAAGTCAAGACAAACAACCAGTTCCTGCATTGCTCTTCTTTCCTAGAGATGGATCAAGCTGATTGTGCTGATCAGGGAATTGTCTGACTGAAGGGAAAAGTCATCTCTGACATCTTTTCTATTTTGGGATTTTCAGTTATTTGATTTTATTATTTATTTTTTAAATGGTCAGTAGCTTAGCACAAATTTATTTCCAAACTCATCTGTCCCATGTTGTTTTTTTTTTTCTTTCCCCAAAAGACATGTCTCATTACTATGCAAACAATTAAAATGTAGAAAAAATACGAGAATTAATTACCGTGCAAAGGATTCATTTCCCTCCCCTTCCCCCATGCTTGGGTCTCCTTTGCAATGCTTACTGTATTGTTAATTGTTCAGCCTCTACTTAGATAACCTGCACCCCTTTAAAGGTATTTGTCCTTGCAGAAAAATCTTCAGCTGACCTATGTCCTCAGCCAAGCTGCCCATTCAGGCACAGGGAACCGATGGGGAAGAGGAGGCTAAATTCACCATTTTGTTTGCAGCACAGTGTAACTGATTCCCAAGATTCTTCTTTTAATGTGTTAGTTGTGGAAATCTGTTAATTTGATATTTAAATTATTTTCAAGTGGAAGTTTCATTTATGATGTTACCCCAAGAGGGTGACTAAAATGTGTGGGCTTGAACAGGTACAGTGTATAGGACTATGTGGCTCTCATTTCCTTCCTTTTCCAATTGTGTGAAACACTTTGCTTCAAAAAGCATGAACTTTAACATAGTCATGTGGAAGAATCTCTGAAATTACTTAGCCCACATTGATTTGAGGAACTGGAAGGTGCTGCTTCATGCACCTGTGGAGTTATGTTGCCATGAGGTGATGTGTGTTGGGAGTTAACACCAGTGATATGAATGGAAGACAACTGTGCCATTTCTGAGTTCAGCCTTCCGTCAGCTTGCTATATGTCTTCTAGAGACCATGCACTAGACAGGCTTTGGTAATAAAAGAGATCCAATAGAAACTCACAGTCCATAGAAATCTATGGGGTCATCAGGGGAGTACTGTCATGCCTTCACTGTCTCTTCTGGCTCATTCTTCAGAGTTTTCTCTGAGAATATTCTGGAGTAATATATTATGTATGTAGATTGTGCCATGGCAGTATTTTGCAAGCAGCTGGAAGGTAATTTGCTTGCCCTAAGCATAGGAAGGGCTTTTCCCTTACATCAGTTAGACAAGGTTTTAGTCTGTCAGTTCTGAAGTCAGGAACAGAGCTCACATCCTACTGGTGCCTTAATGACAAGGAAAGCAGAGGCTGTGTCACACAGCTGCTCCTCCTTTTCAGAGGACAGGAATGCTTTCGTGTCCCATATACCCCTTTGCTAAGCAGGCAGGATGCCAACAGCATATTTCACTAGCCTGCTATGACTTGTGCTCATCCAAGGATGAACTGGGACAAGATTTTCCCCAGGAAACCATTCCTAGTGGGACATACACAGTTTGAAGAGCTACTGAGTAGCTATGGTGCATGTGCAACAACACTGGGTATGTTGTTTTGCTGCCTCGTAGTTTAAAACACAAGAGGTTCCTGCAGTTCTTTCTACCCTGATTTGTAGGAGTTCTTTGAGAGGCACAGCTTTAATAATCTCCAGTGTCTCCTTTTTATCATTAGCCTGTCTTCTGTCCAGATATAAAGCAGATTGGAACTGTTTTCCAAGGGTGAAGACTTATCAGAACAACTCCCAGACAAGTCAGTTAGAGGCTGCCTGACTAAATCCTCATACCCTGAAAATGCAGCTCATGCCCTCTGCAAGGACAGTTTCAGAGAGAGCAGAGCCTGGCTGCTGGGTGTGAGAGGCAGGAGTAGGCACTGCCAGCTCAGTAGTTCAGTTTGCAGGCCCTTAGCACCTTCACTAAGACTTTCGCACAAACTGAGCAGTGCTGGCACTCCCAAAGCAATGAGGTTACTGCTTTGCCAGTGTATGCCATATTGGGCTGAAGCAGGATTAAATTAGATGGATCTGAAGAGGAGTAGATCATACATAAATGTAGATGATACACTTGGGCAGGAAGGTTCTTTGACTGTGGTAACAGCATTCCATCCATTAAATAATTTGTGCTCTAAAGTTCAGTTAAACTTGCTGTGCAATGGCTTTGCACTCAGCTTTTCTCAAGCTGCTTTCGCACACAGCAGCATCCTTACCCGGCTGACTGAGGGCAGGTGGAGTCACAGCATTTACCTGGTTTGACTTGACCAGTGCTATTGCTGTTTTGTTCTCATGCAGTGCCTTTTTTGTTACCCTTCTTCCCTGTTCTCTGCTTGATCTCCCAATGCGATCTAGTTCCTGCTGGTGGCTGGGAGCCTGACAGGTGGCTGGGGCCCTGACAGCTGGCTGGGGCAGGCAGCTCTGGCAAGGGGCCTGTGCTGCCAGCTTTGCATCCAGGCACAGTGACTTTTTACTCTCACTCTTCAGAGAGAAACCCTTCCTGTCTGACCGGCTAAAATGTGAGGAAGTAGATTGTTTTCCTGCCTGTTAACTCTTGCAGGTTTAACCAGTGCCTTGATCATCATTTTACTATTACTGCAAGGTGTTTTGTTCTTCTGGTGACTGATGGCAAAAACAAGGGTGATGACAAGACTCCCCAACAGCCTTTTGCAGGGTAAGGGGCAAAAGGTTGACCCCTTCCCTGGGGCAGAGGTTACTCTGTGAGCCTGCAGAGTTGAACAGGTTACTGGCTAGGTTGGCAGGATGAGATTTTACCAACTTCAGACAGATTTCACGTGAATTTCCTGCATATTTGAAACATTGCCCTGGCCAACAAGAGCTGGGCAGCCAGGCCTAGCATGGAAGAACACAGCATGTGCTTTAAATGAGCAATTGTGCTCCAAAATCAATTTGGTATGTCAGGCTTCATCCTGTGAGTTAGCAGGCATCAGTGCCATGCTTTCAGCAGCATGAGGAAATTCAAATAGTAGGGGAGTGGTCGGATGCATGAAAAACTTTCATTTGTGGGAAGTGGTGATATGTAACTCACCTCCACTTTTCTTGGCTGAGTTCAGCTCCAATAGGGGTTTTTGAAAGGCTGTCCTGTGCTCCCCACCACCTCTGCAGGACACTGGAGCAAGTGTCATTGGGAGGCCACTATGGAGCTGGTGGACTTAAAACACTGGTGACAAGATGTGGCTGTACCTCAGGCAGTGACACGCTGGCAACACTGACTTTAGAATGGCAGTGTCAGAGGTGATACAGCAAGGAGGTGTGTGCAAAAAATCCTTTCAAATGTTGAAGCTGAATTGCTGGCATGCAAATGGCAATGTTGATTATTCCTTACTGATCTCAGATGCTGTCATGTCAAATCCACTTGCACTGGTGTCACTTCACAATCACCCCTGGGACACTGCCTAAATTGTTGATAGGATTTGAGTGCAGCACAAGAAGTTAAGTAGCAAACTAGACTCAGTCATCAGGGTGCAGGCTGGAGACTGCTGAATTGGGGTGGTGTTTGGCAGAGCTCATGGTAAGTGAGCTCCCTGTTGGAGGTAAGAAGTATCAAGATCTTTCTGGAGAAGCTCCAGGAGAAGAAGGGAGAAGAAAGGTGGGGCAGACTCAGGAATAGACACACTGATGGAAGGGAGAGTAGAGACCCTGGAGGAAGGGCCAAGACTTGAATTCATTTCACGGAAAGGAACTGAAAGTCATGATGACTGGTGGGCCAGACTGATTCAACATGAAGAACTGAAAAGATCAATTTTTAACAGAAACAGTCACAGAAGAGCATCTGGAGAAGATGATAACCCTTGTTTTTTGTAAACGTGCATATTCTCTGAGGAAGATGGACTTTGGGCTTTGGCTAGTTTCTCTGCTTTCCCTCAGGGAGCAAAGCTAGCTGCAGAGCAGGGCATGTTCCAGCAGAGCTGAGGAGCCAAGTGGACCAGACCTCTCAGAGCTGTTGCCCTTATCATGTATTGAAGAGGCTGGAGCTGCCCTAGGGAGAGGAAAGTCAGTGGCTACATATAGCTGGTACACAAAAACATCTCTGAAAGTGATATCAGCCTCATCTGGGGGCTCACAGAGGAGAAGTGGACCTGTGTTAGACCCTGTGAATCGTGTCCAGCTTCTACTGGCATAGAGAGAATTTAGCCTCTCGGCTTTCCCACCTCCCCCTGGTTTTTGTGTTGGGGTTTTTTTAAGGAGCAATGAAAGGACTATTCTACCACCACAGCCCCAGTCACTCCCCATGGATGACTGGAACAGCCGCCCACCAAAGGCAGCTCCACAGTGGAGGATGGGCTGGCGAGTGGCTCAGCTGTTGCTATAACAACAGTACCTCTGTCTCATTTCTTTTGAAAAATGAATTGCTGCTGGTGAGATGAAGCGGAGCAGCTTCTCCTCACAGATGAAAGCCCTGCCGACAGCCTCCACACACTCCTGTTTATCTATTGGGTCTGTCACGGCATGTCCGAGAAGCTCTGCCGAGGATTTCAGGATGGGTTGGATTAGACTGTTTGGGTCAGTGTGTGTTTGCGTGCACGGCCTCTGTCCCCCTGCCTCTCCTCCAACTGAAAGTCATTTAGAAAGTCAGCCTGCCAAATTTGACCTTTTCTCACTCTGCAACTGGAGTTTCTCCAAAGGCATATAAAGAATCGAGAGTCCTGCTTCACCCTCTTTTGCTTTGGGGTGGAAAACTGCTGTGAAATGAAGATTCATCAGCCAAATATTTTGTGTGAATAAAGCTAAAGGCTTATGAAGCTGGCAAGGGAGTTGTTTTATTTTAATATTTTCCTTTGATTTTGATATTTTCCTTTTTTTTTTTTTTATTTTATGTGTCAACTGTCTTCTGTTCCTAGACATAAATCTCTCAGCTCCTGCTAATATCTTCATGATGCATGCTGTAAAACATGCACGAACTATGTACTTGTACTGAGAAGGAGAGGGAGGATACTTTAAAAGATACTATTTTACTTCAGGGATTGTGTTTATAGAGGGAAGGGGAAGTGCTGGGGTTTTAATCTAAGACACTGTGGAATCCTGGTGGTGGTAAACTGTTTGCCAGTATATGCTCAGGGTAGGATATCCAAACCATCCAGGAGTTAACATGGTGATTGTGAATGAAATCAAGATATGAAAAGGAAAGTTTTCATTGAAATAATTTGATAAGAATATTTCTGTGTTGTACCTCAAAAAAAGGAGATGCATCTATTGTTATGGCTCCCAACTCCTCCAAAATGCTGGAATCAAGGTGCTTCCCCATCTGCAAAGGTTGTACCCAGCATGTTGCCTTCCAACAAACCTTTCATGTTAAGTTTCTGTGTACCTACAGGTTTTCAATGAGCAAACAAAGAAAATAAAAGGATTAGTGCCTGTTAACCCCTCAAATCCTAAAGTCTCTGAAGGAGAACAATGTCGAGGTACAAACTTAGAATAGGTTTAATTTAATTTCTTTTTGCAACAAGGCACAACTTCTGTATGCTTCATATTTGATAGAAAATAGTTTCCATGTCAAGTTGCTTTTTGTTGTAATGCATAACAAACATGATTATTTATATTTATATACTGGGCCTGCTTTTACTCTCACTAAAGTCACTGTATATTTGTACAGGGGGACATCCAAGTTCCAGCACATGATGAAACTTCAGGAACTGATATTTTTAAGGCTGATATTTGCCAGACTAGATAGTTTTGATTCATTTGGTAAATATTCATATACAAATAAGGTAATAGATTCAGGATAGAATAGTAAATGTTTTAAAACCTGAAAGTGTAAAACCATGTGAAAGCATATCACTCTTACCAATATTTTGTAAAGGATTCATTCAAATTTGCAAAATGTATCGAGTCAGTTCTCTTGTATTCCTCAGGAGATAATCATTCTCACTACTCCCTGCCTTGTCATTAAGACAAGCTTTTTTCCCATCTTTTCCTTATAGGAACTTTACTTCATGATGAGAAACCTGCCACCAGGTCCTGTTCTTACTTTAGCCCAGCATTTGGTCAATATGAACTTGGGGTAAAGGGCCATGACACATTTTGAACATTTCATCAAATCCTGTCTTTGCCTGTGCATGCCCATGGAGCTTGGTCTTGAGTCACTTGCTGTTTGGTGAATGTATTTCTGATGTGGCAGTAGTGACTCTGTAGTGAGACGCCTTAGGAGTTGAAATGGGTGATTTCAGCTGTAAATTGTGCGAGCGGCCCATTAGGGCAATATTTAAATATGCTATTTTAACTCATTATATCAACTGACCACCTGCACTTGAGGCCAGCTCGTGCTCTTTCTTTTCTTGCCCTGAAGCTGTGCTGCTGTACTTGTGAAGTGGTGCCATTATCGCATCTGTACTGTCCTTTCCTGTCTCCAGGGTCTGATCCAGGGTTATATAAAGATCAGTGGAACAAACTCAGCTGTAGGATTCTGCAGCATGGCAGATACACAACTCAAAAAGCAGCAGGGAGCTGTAATGCCACACACACTGGTGTTCAGCTTAACATGGGTTTTTAGGGGAGGAAGGCAGCAGAGGTGAAAGCCATACCATAAGTCCCTGTGTGGGATCTGATTTTGATCCTTCACACTAGTCCTGGGTGTTGACTTCCTTTCCACATGGCTGCTAATTGGCACAGATTGGGGCAATTACCACCTCTGGGCAAGCACCTCTTGCTAGCAGAGCTCTGCTGCCGTGGCACAGAGAGATGAGAAGGTGGTGCTCTCCTGCAGGGCTCCATGCTGTGCAGCTTGGGTTCCTGCAGACTTTGGCTGATAAACCTGGCTGGCCAGGCATTAATCTAGAGAGAGTGGCACAGTATGCATTCCCACCTGCAACTGTGGAGCTCATGGGGACAAGAGCTGCTGCAGCTGGGAGAGGAGTGGGAATGCAGTGACACAGACTTGATAGGGAGGCCTAAAACATGCTCACAGCCTTCCTGACCCCCACATTGCTGCAGGCTGGTTCCCCATCAGAGCCTGCAACACAGGGAGAGGAACTTCTTGGTGCAAACCACTGGCTGTGCTGTTCCCTCATCTCCAGAAACTGAGGAGGGGAGAGACTCAAGGTATGGACAGCTGCTGCAGTGCTGCACACGCATAAATTCACAGAATGGTGTCGCTGTCGGCGGTGCTGGAGGGCAAAGAAGGACTCAGAGACACGAGTGTGGTCAGCAGAAAGGAATGAATTATTTAATTAATAAAAGACGGGGGTTTATGTGTTTAGTTCTTTTAGTGTTTTCCTAAATGGCAAGAGGTATTGGACTGCTAGCTAGCTACCTACCAGTGTGATTGGTCAATTCACACATCATTCATTTCTCTAGTCGGTATCACAACAATTCTAATTATATTCACAGGTGGAAGATTAGCAAAGTCTGTTTACAGAAAACTTTATCATGTTTTGCATAGTTTCGCATGAGAAAGAACAGAGCTCTCACAAACTGCTGCTGAGAGCTGAAAACGTTCTCTGCTAGAGCTTTTTAGCATCCATAGAATGGTCTAGTTTAGAAGGGACCTTAAAAATCATCTAATTCCAACCTCCTTGCCATGGGCAGGGACGCCTTCCAGATGCTCAGAGCCTCATCTAGCCTGGCCTTGAACACTTCCAGAGATGGGACATCCACAGCTTCTCTGGGCAACCTGTGCCAGTGTCTTACCATCCTCACAGGGAAGAATTTCGTCCTAATATCTAATCTAAGCCCACACTCTGTCAATTTGAAGCCATTACCCCTTGTCCTATCACTCGTAGATAGTCCTTCTCCAGCTCTCTTGTAGGCCCTCTGGGTACTAGAACGTGCTATAAAGGTCTGCCCAGGACTTTCTCCTCTGCAAGATGAACATCCACAACTCTCAAAATTCAGGGTTTTAAGACCAGACACCAGAGGAGGAGACGAGCCATGTGGCAGAGGCTGTGGTCACAGAGCAGCTGGTCTATGTGGCACCACAGAAGCCAAGAGGTGGAGGAATTTCCACCTGTGGGAGCTTGGCACACGCTGGCTTTGTGCAAGGTGGAACAGGCAGCAAAGTCTCAGTCACTTAGGCCAACAGTGACCCACTGGGGACTCTTATTCACTTGTTAATCGTTTTCCCACATTAAAAAGCTGTTCTGCTCCAGTGCAAATCAAGGAATTTATGGTCTGCTTAGACTCACAGCCTTGCCTTTCTGCTTGGTTCTCTGCAGAAGAGCAGCCTCACCAGTAGCTTGGTGTCCCATGCATGCTCAGCTGTGGCTGCAGCAATGCCTGTGCTGGCCACATCCCTCTGCATTGTGTGCTGAAAGAGGCCACGATGGCCTGGGCGGCAGGAGAAGGGCACAGCCTTCCCAGAACCACTCCCTCCAAAACCTGGGCAAGATACGGATTTGCTTGCCGATCTTATACATGGGATGAAAGGGGAACCAGCCCTCTGGGATGGGAGAAATAAATGAGATCTGTATTGTGAGAAGAAAGAAGGTTGAGGACCTCTAGGTTAGGGAAGGGGTGGGAGCTGCATATCTGGGACTTTCCTACCAGTAAGAATACTTTAAAAATTGATAAAATCATACAGTATTTTGTCTTCTATTGTTCTAGTATCAAGGATGCAAGTGTGTCCTGAAGGCATTTGCTAGAGCTCTGACCTCTATGCTTCCTCCCCTCCCCACTATTGTTTTTTGCCTTAGCTGAAGAGAGATGCTTTTTTTAGCCTGGTACATAAGTGAAGGACTCAACTTGGGTGTGAGTGGGGAGGACAGTAGCTTGTTACAGTTCTTTGCTATGCTTCTTTAACCTGACTTAAAGCTGATGTTAATACACTATTTTTTATAAAATTCTTATATTCCAATTTGTTTGCTTTTCTGGAGACTTATCTTGCTATTACTTCTGTTAGCTATTTATGTTTTATGCTAGCTCCTAGCACACAGCTGATTTCCTTTTTTTTTCATTATTTCATTGAGTTAACATTATGCAAAGTACCTTCTATTTTCTAGGGTGGATATATTTTTTCCTCCCTTAAAAGTGATTCTGAATATGTTAGCCAAGAACAGAGGGCTAATCAAATGAAACTATGTTAAAATTTTTTTTTTGTCAACAACACATTTCAATATAAGTAGAGAATCAATTGTATTGCAATTATTTTTTAAGAAGCTTCTAGAAACTTCCAACAACAAAAAAAAAAATCAGACTGTACAGTAAATGTTGGTGATTCCTTTTTTCTTTTTTTGTTCCAGTTTAAGAGTCCTCACTGTGTTAGGCACACTGTTTAAATCTCATCCCTGTATTAGGCACTAAAAAGTTGAATTAGTCAACTTGCTCCATAAATTTCTTGGAAGTTAGCACAGACTTGGGTTGGAAAGCACAGACCTATTTTACAGTTCTGCTTTCCTAGTCAAGGGAAGTGTACTAGTTTGAAAAACAAACCAGTGAGAGATCGCAAGTCAGAATTATAATTTAATGGGAAAAATTAAAATAAATGCAATAGTACAAAGAAAAAGAAAAAGAAAAAGAAAAAACAAACCACTGACAGAGTCAGAATACAACCTGACACCCTGTCGGTCAGGGTGTTAGTAGCAGTCCGAATGAAGTGGTCCTATTGAAGTGGTGATCCTGTAGAAAAGAAAAGTCTGGTCTTTGCCTGAAGGTCCAGTGGTGTAGCTCTTGTCCTCTGGGAGTCCCATAGGTAAGGGCTGTGTCTGGTGTTCCAAACCTCGGAGTATATATACAGATGGGAATGCTCAGTTCCTGCCCCTGGGCGGAGCATCTCACAATGGGATGGCGAGTCATGAGGCAAGGCATTGATGGGCCTATTAACAGGAGATAGCCCAGAGCGAGTTATCTGTGAGTCATGCGGTGGGTCCTTGATTGCCCATTAAACAGGGATAGCTCCCGGAGGGAGTTATCAAGGATGAGTCATGGTAGAAGGTAACGACCATTGCCCCACCTGCTTTAACAGCTTGGGAAGATGGTGTGTTCCTAGGACAGGAAGGTTTGGTTTGGGGCCAGGGGAGGTGTTTGGTTGTTTGGGTTTTTTTACACAGTATTTTCGAATTGATCAAGGCATAAGAATGAAATCAGAGAAACTTCCTAATCAGTTTTAAAGCATACTGTCGCTGGCTTGATGAGGAGTATCTTGTCACAGTGCCCATGAGCACTTTTTTTGCACCTGCAAATGGTTAATTTTTTTCTTTCCTCTTGTTTTTTTTAAGCTTCAAGAGACAGTCAAAAGGAAGTTGGAAGGCACACGTTCACCTCTCAATGGAGAACAGCAGAACGGAGTTTGTGATGGGAACTTTTCTCCAACCAGCAAGCGGACACGAAAGGATGTACCAGGCATTGAGGCAATCAACAGCTTGCCCATTAATTTGCCTTTGCCTGCTGTTTCTCCTCTTCACCAGCTTGACATGAAAGCTCCCCTGCCCCTGCAGAACAGTGGAACTCACAGGAGTGGTCTAGAAGACTTGGGTGAAAATGGTGGGCTTTCTGAGATAAAGCTCCCTGTTAATGGCTGCAACGAGCTGGATGATAGTTTTAACATCCTGCAGAACAAGGAACTAAAGCAAGAGCCTTTGGATGACTCCAGCTGCATAGACACTTCTGAAACATCTCTTTCAAATCAGAACAAGCTCTTCTCAGACATTAACCTAAATGATCAGGAGTGGCAGGAGCTCATAGATGAGCTGGCAAACACCGTCCCAGAAGATGATATACAGGATTTGTTCAACGAAGACTTTGAAGAGAAGAAGGAGCCCGAATTTCCCAGGCCTGCCACAGAGACCCAGGAGAGTGTGAGCGTAAAAAGTGATCCATCCCATTCTCCATTTGCTCATGTCCCATTAGGGTCTCCCCAGGTCAGGCCATCTTCTTCCGGTCCTCCGTTTTCCAACGTCTCCACAGCCTCCAGCATTGCTTCTGCATCCAGTGCACCACCGGCCCCAGGCCCTGCTGGATCACCAGCAAACTGTATTGTCCAGTCCCCTCAGACTCCCGGCCAGGCCCACACTCCCGGACAGACGCAGGCACGCTCTGGAAATGGCTTCCTGATGACTCCAGCATCGGCCGTGGCAGGGTCGGGGCCTGGGCCGGTGACCCTGCCGAGCGCTGACCTGTCCCCAGCGGAGCAGCTCAAGCAGATGGCGGCCCAGCAGCAGCAAAGAGCCAAGCTCATGCAGCAGAAGCAGCAACAGCATCCAAATCAGCCCTCAAGCTGGTCACCAGTGGGGCCTCCATCTAGTCCCTACGGAGGACCCTTCAGTGCAGACAAACCAAATAGTCCAATGATGTATTCTCAAGCCTTTAACAACCAAAACCCAGTAGTGCCTCCTATGGCAAACAATCCCCAGAAGACCACAATTAATAACTACCTCCCTCAAAATCACATGAACATGATCAATCAGCAGCCAAATAACTTGGTCACAAACTCCTTGAGCAAACAGCCCAACATGCTTTCTTATGGCAACACCAAACCTCTGACCCATTTCAATTCTGAGCTGAGTCAGAGGATGACCCCACCAATGGCAAATCCCGGGAAGAACCCCATGATGCCGTACATCCAGCAGCAGCAGTCCCAGCAGCCGCAGATGCCAGCTCAGATGGCACACCTGAGCGAGGAGCAAAAACGCATGCTCATCATGAAGCAGAAAGGAATTATAAATCAGCCCATGGCATATGCAACACTCCCTGCCCTTGGTCAGGTAAGTGTGAGTGCACAACATGTGGCCAACAACAAGAGGCCGATACAAAGGCTTAGTACCTCTTTGTCCAGTCTCTGCCACTCACCTCCTCTTTCTCCTGGAAAGTATGGAATGTCATTGCAGATGCACATGGTATGGGAGCTTGATCATTTTAAGAAACAACTGAAATTATGTTGCATTATACTTTAGACCTGTTGTTAATTCACTGCTCTTTCCCTGCGCTTCCTCTAATGAGTGCATACGGCCACTCTGGGAAATTTTGGGTCAGAAGTCACTTCTTCTTGGAGGGTTTGTTTCCTTTTTTTTCATAATGCAAGACTTGATGGTTGTGGATCCCAAACCACTGCATGGCTTAGCTTCCCACAGTGCAGTTAGCATTGTAACAAAAAGATGGAGTGGTTGGTCCCTTCTTCTTGGGGTAGAGATCAAGCCAGCTTTAAACAGCATTTCTGGCATTTTGGCTCTGGGAACAAAGGATGAACATTTTGGGTGCTGAGTGCTTTTGGTTTTGACTGGAAAAAGTAAGAACAACGGAATGCTTTTAGTGGTGCTTGGACCATGATGATGAGATGAGATGGTTTATTCTGGGACTTTCAAGCAGTCTTTAGCAACCTGAAGTATTTTGTCTTTCAGCGAGAGGCTAAAGCCATTTGGCTTCAGTGCCTTGGCATCACTGTCTCACATGTATTCCATGCTAAGCTCTGGTGCAGCAGTTGCCAGGCTTGGGGAATGCTTTGTAATGAGTTAATAACCAGTTTGAATAGTGGTTACATCAATGCCCTGTTGCCTCCTGGGTCAGGATCAGCAGGGTATTCTTAGTTGTGCAGCCCCTGTAAAGATCTGCCCACTGGTGTAATGGAAAGGTTCAAGAAAAAATTATCTAAATGTTGTTTTGAGAGTTTAAAAATTATTAAAGTTAATAATCAATTCCCAAAGTAGGTGGAGTTTAAAATAGATTAAAGTTAATAATCAATTCCCAAAGTAGGTGATGCCTTCACAGAAGTTATGTGCCACCAAAATGTGTCAAGAAGTCTGATATACACTAATAGTGTATAATACACTAATAGAATTGTTGGTTGATCGTTTTAGCATAACAGCTTTTCACCAAATTAGCTGTTTTCACACCACCTACAAGGAATACTTCATTCTGAGCATGGTTTAACTGTGACTCACACATGCATGTAGAAATACAGCAAAATTTGTCATTCCTTCAGCTTGTGGAGTTTGGGGATCAACCAATAAGGAGGAGTAGGAGCTTTACCAGGTCACAGCACATCACATATTATTTAAAATTAATTGCAAAACAAAAAGAAACATTCATCTGCCTCCTGGTTTTGGTTCAGGATGTATGGTGAGAGCTCAAAGGTTCGTATTTTTATATTAATTCTGCTTGCCTATTGCATTAGACATAGGTGATCTAAAGCCTCTTCTTTTTGGGAAGGTTTATCTAGAGAACTGCTGTAATAATGACATGGAACTCAGACTGTAATTGGAGCTACAGATTTGTTGGTTTGTAACTGAGAGGCACAGGATGCTTGGTCTTGCTGCCTAATGCTTGATTGTTTCTTTCTTTTGCTTTTGTTAAATCTGTTGACCTCAAAGACCCATCAAACAGCTGAGAGGATGAACTGCCTGTGTGAAAGAGTTAATGCCATCTCCTCCATTTCATAAGTCGAGAAATTCATGTTGTATCTCTCTGCAATTCCCCAATATGAAAGGGTAGCCAAGATTTTGTAGATCTAATCTCACTCAGTTCCTCTTTTTTTTTTTTTTTTTTTTTTTTTAAATGTAGGGAAAACTAGATATTTGGATACAACTAGACATTCTTCCATAAACAAGACCAGATATTAAGTCATTTCTGTGACATACAAAGAAGAAACTCAAGGCAGAGCCATACTTTGTTATATGTTGTGTGCAATTCACATCTATTGATCCATCCAGGATGAGGGACTTCTTGCTTTCGTGTAGATGTCAAAAGGCCCCTTTACTACTTGTGGAACCCACTTGCCTACGCTGAAGGGATTTTTTTTGGTGAGAAGGGTTGAAACAATAAGTTTCTAACTGTAATTTCTTCCTTCTTTCTCTCCTGCTTTCCTGAAAAGCATTTTCCCGTGGAAAATTAGAAAGCTTATTATTGTGAGATGTGCTTGATGGAACTTACTGTTTTTTCAAAAGTGGTAAAATGTTGATATTGGTAAGTTAAACCCAGACTGATGCAGATTATCTGATTCTATGACTTACTACGTGGTCACAGATGAAAAATAAGAATATTGCACTCTGCAGTTTGAAATACATTTCTAAATGTAATGTGAATGTATCTTTCTGTCAGTTTATAGTTTCTACTTTCATTGTAGTTTTGGCATTTGATAGAGATTTGTAAAAGCGTATGTTTGTGTTAAATAATCACAATGATTTAACAAATTATATTTAAGGGGAACAAGAATCTACCTATTGCATCTAATAGTTAGCAGTGACCATATACTTCTGTCAAGTTACTCTTACAAGGGCATATTCGAGAACCAAAAGCTGATTTAGACATCAGCTGAGATGTACGTAAGTGCCTTGTCTTATTTTCTGTGTACTGCTGTAAAATTTAGGTATGGCTTAGTTCTGTGCATGTGTGCAAACACTAATTAAAACCCATTTGTGCCTGAGGTACTTCTGTTGTAATAAGTAGCACTTTTGCATGAACTCCTTGCTTCAGTTGTTGAGCGTATTTTAGTGAAACACACCATTTTTTTCCAGTCCAGCTGGGGCCTTGCAAATGCTCTGTGGAGGTCAGCTGTCCGTGACTGTCCTATTAATGTGTCAGTGCTTTGGGCTTGTGTCCTGGGCACGCTGAGCATCACTGCCTACTCTTGGAAAGAGAGGAAGCCTTTCTGCTTAATATGCGTGTGAGTGGTTGGACACGCAGGGTGCTAAATCAGCAGCCTAGCTAGCAGAACTAGTACCCAACAGAAGTAGGATTTCTCTAAAGGCTCTCTGCACTGTGGGTATTGAGACTCTTCCTGTCAGATGTGTTAGTCCTTTGCCTTTCTGTGGAGATCCAGGACTGGCACTGGCATTGCAGTTGTAGCCCTCTACACACTGTTGCTGAAAGACCCACGTGCCCTGAACCATTAAGTCCTATATCTTGTTCTATACCTTGCTTCTCTTCAAAGGAGCACTGGATGGAGTGTTTTTGCACAAAGCAGATACTGGTTTGGGTTTTTGAGTCAGGGATTTTTCCAGAGGTGGCCTGAAGGTAATTTTGATGGGATTTTTTTCTGGAACTGAGTGTTAAAACCATGGCAGATCCTGACCCATCTATATCCAGAAAAACTCATGGTGGTTCCTGACTCGTCTACCTTATCAAGGCTCTGTCCTACTAATACTCCCTCATGCCTGACTGTTCTCTACTTGGTCAGACTTGTACTTAGAATTCCCTGCTCTTTACCTTGCTCCATGTACCCTGATCTGCCCTAAACTCAGGTGTTAGTTTGTGACTATGTCGCAGATGTTGCCCTTTTTTGCTCTTGCTTTTTCTGGGTGGTTCTTCCATTCTTGCTTAGCTGGAGCTTATAGGCTAATCCAGCAAGCAGATTTTCACAGGGCTGGTAACTTAATAGGTATTTGAGGAGTAGAGGTCCTCTTCTCTTCTAGCTCTCAAGTGATAATAAAAGAAATCAGTTCCACACCAAGATGCAACAGTGACTTTGCTTAGACATTTTATACGATTTTAGAAATAAAAGAAAGAAAGCCTGAACCCACCTCCTTTTCAAAAATTACACTGTTGTTTTACCTGAAATGTTCCATTAAGTTTTTGAGATGCATGCAAGGTTTTATGGGAGGCACTTTTTTCTCTTTTTCCTCAAACCAAAAAGTAATTTCAAACCGAGGAAAAATAAAAACGTTTTCTTTGGGAAATTTAAGAACAATTAATTGTGCCTTTTCTTGGTTCCAGCTGTTCAATATGAATGCGTAATGGTAAGAGAAAAAAGCAGCCCAGTGGAGTAAAAGTTGAAGGGCTGTGGCAGAATTTTATGTTTGGAGCCAAGTGTGTGAGGGAAAGTAATGAGAGTTCAAAACAAACCAGAATTCTCTGTGGGTGTAAGAAAAATAAAACTAGACTTCAGCTCTTTGCCTGCATGGGACTGTGAGGATGCTGCAATTATTTCCTATTGAAACCACTAGTTATATTGTTTAAAGTTGTAGGGATGTGAATGAAGGAGAAAAATGACACCATCCTGCAAGCATATCTTCACATTTAATTATCTGTCCTTTGTTTTAATCTTATACATTCAAGATGTATCATCTGCTCAGTCTGGTTTTGCATGCCAAAGATAAAGGGAGACCTGTGTCCTGAGAACATTTCCAAAACATAATCATCGTTGTCGTTTAGAAGTGAAAAGGTGTGTTTCTCTCTGGAATTGTAAAAGACATTTTACACTTTTTTGGAGGTTATCTTTGGGACAGTGAGAAAAAGAGATTGTTCATGTTCTGGGATTTGGGCTTTTTAAAAAGCCTACCTGAAAGTAAAGAAGAAAGACAGATTTGTATTCACTGCATGAGAGTGTGACAGAGACACAACTGTCTTACCAGATTTTAGGGGAGACAGGCTGGAATGGAAATAATGAAGGAGACAGTGAGGATCACTTGCTGAGCTGCCTATAGAGCTGTAGTGAATGGCTGTCTATGCTATGTTTGATTTGTAGACACTGCTTTCCACAAAAGCTGTGACTTGGAGTTTAGATGCAGTGCCTGCCTTTTACAGATGTCCAAATGTGCTCCCTAGAAATCAGTCTCTGGTAGTCTTTTAAGGACAGGAGGGTTAACAAAATGTGCTCGGATGGATTCTGACCATCTTACCAGGCAATTTGTGAACATAGCCTAGCCTTCTTACCATGCCTGCTGTCATCAGCCCATTGTGTTGGGCAGGAGGCCATGTTAGCATAAGTCACTAGAAACAAACACTGGATAGCATTTGGCTAAGATCTCCATGGCATAATCCTAAAAACCAATTTTGTTGGTGTTTCCTCATTTTGTGACCTGTGGGTGTGTACTTATTAATGTAATACAAACTTTGTTCATTTCATATGGCAATGTTTTTCTTCAAAGTTCTTCCCCTGCCTAAACCTTGCAAAATCAAAGTATAAGAGCATTGCTCCCATGCCCCAACCAAACCACTCATCCTATTGTAAGGAAATGGGAACAGACTGCTCAGGGAAGTGGTTGGTTCACCATCCCTGAAGGTATTTAAAAGACATGCACGTGTGGCCCTTAGGGCCGTGGTTTAGTGGTGGACTTGGCAGTGTTGGGTTAAAGGCTGAACTCAGTGATCTTAGAGGTCTTTTCCAGCCTAAATAACCCTATGATTTATTAAATTCTTTGGTGAAACCTACTGTCCTGAAACCATGCTGACCAGTATTCACTGTTAAATCCTCCGAGTCATTGCTGGTAGAGAGCTGAAACCAATTGTTCCGTTGTTTTGCTAGAGTGTGTGTCAGACTATCTGGTCTTTTCCACTTTGAAAAACACAGTTGCAGTGGTAAATCTTTGATTCATAGAAACTTCTCCATTTGTTTAAGATTTATAAAAATACATTGCTGTGTGATTTTCTTCTTGTCTAGTTTCTTGAAGACTTAGTTGTGAAGCAGTGTGGTTTTGAAATGTCTATAGCCAGTAGCAGCATATTTTTACATAGAGTGCTACCTTTTCCTGGTGGGTTTTTTGTGCCATTTTTCCCTGAAAGTTTAGGTTAGCATCACCAGTTTTAGCTTTCCAGTCTCATGACCTGTTCCACCTGCTTTCAGCAATACCAGCCGTAACCAACTTCTTATCCCAGGCCTTTGTAATTCTTCATGTTCATTGTGTTTATTGCAAACCAGTACCTGTCCTGTTTTCATGTTGACAGTGAGTTCAGCTCATGAGTTAGATTTTGTTATTCTCCATTTTTATTTTGAGACAAGATTCATTCCAAAGACAAAGAGTAAGGTTCGCATCCTTGAGAGCACTTTGTCTATTTAGCCTTTAGTGCCTCACTACTGGTTGCCAGAGCTCATGGAGCACTTGTCTGAGTATTTTGGTATGAGTTGCTCTGATTCCTTTTTCTCCAGTCTGGGATCTCGCATGACCCAGCCATGATGCAGACTGAATCCTAGCTTGCACTTAGATAATATTTGAGTTTTAGATTTGTCCCTGTGTAAATTTTGTAAGTCCACGTGTCCTTAGCTTTACCTTTTCCTGAGTGTAGACATTCAAAATACTTCTTGCCCCTGTATTTATTAACTTCCCTTCCACAATTCCGAAGTTTGGCAATTTGCTTCTCAACATCTCAAACATATAAATCAGACCTTAATTTTACAGGAATGTGTATTCCTGTGTTTAAATTCATAAATACAGAAGTCTGAATGTCTAAAAAACAGTCAACTCATGCCTCATAACACTGCTGGTTGGAAATATTCAGAATTCTAAAATTGCTTTAAGATAATGAGCTCATAAAATTAATACGTATAGGGGATAAGGTAGTAGTTATCGTCCTGTTTTCTGAACTCCCAGGATTCTTGACTTCCAGCTGTTCTGTATCCATCTGGGACAGGAGTTTGCTTTGATTCTCCCTTCCCCTTTTGGCTTTAGAATATGAAAGTGAAAACATGTGAAATTATGAATCTTGCAATGGCATTATAAGATAATGTAATAGTGGGGATTTTCCTTACCCCCATTCCAATCCAGCCTGTTTTTTTACCCAAGTGTACCATCAAGGTTCTGGTGGAACTCCAGACGTCTTTCTTGGAACCTTCCCTTTGGCTGCGCTTGTATTTTTAAGGTGTCACATAGTCCTTTTTGAAAATACACATCACAAAATGAAATGGCATTGTTTCCAAGTTACAGTCCATACTGAATACACAGGTGAAGTAATTGCTCAACCTGTACCAAAATGCCTTCATCTGCCACCAACAAGAAGGCTGTGAGTGCAGTGGATTTACTGGACCTTGTAGTTTACAGCTCTGATAAGATCAGCAGCAGCTCCTGGCCAGATTTAACAGTACAGATTCAGGGCCAGGGAGGTCTCTCTACTTCATCTCTTTTTCAGAGGGACAGGGAAGATCTCTTCTTCCTTCTCTGCCCAGTCTTCCAGGTCTCAGGCTAACCAGTGAGATTGGTGGTCAGCTTTCCCTTGCTGGTAGTGGGAGTAAAGCAGGTCTTGCAATTCATTTTGGAAGAGAATAGGCTTTGCTGGAAAGGCCAAGGAAAGGCTTTGCGGTTGTCCACCCATTTTCTCTGGCACTGTTTTGGATCTGAACACACTCAGACCTCTTATTTCCAGAGAATAACCGTTTAAAGGGGAGTGGGTGGGGGTGTCCTTACAATTTCTAAAGGTCTGAATATAAATAATTAAATAAATAAATGATTAGCCTTCATCAGTCATATAACAATGAACTTTAGATTACTGAGATCTGGGCCCTTACTGCTCTCTGTACTGATTATAAGAGATGAAACAAACTGCCTCCTTTCAGGCTCCATTTCCACCCTCAGCAGCATTTCTAAGCCTCAGTGTCATTTCATGTATCTCTGCTGACATTAGATTTAAAATTGCCTTTTGACTATTCTGTTCTGCAGGAAACAAACTGTTAGCAAATGCCTTTGCCAGGAAAGCCTCTTCTGGGTACTCTGGGAATTTATTTTTCAATTTAAGCGCAGTCTCATTGTCTTTCCCACCCTTTGTAAAGAGAACAAGAGACTGGATTAAAAATTAACTCTTTCCGTGTCTTTTTCCATCTCCCTCCAAAGTAAGGGCATATACGAGCTGAGATTTAATTAAAAGCAAACTTGAAATTTAGTTTTTGCAGTAGTATTTCAAAAGGAGTTTAATTGTACATATAGAAATATTCTTGCAACAAGCATTATTCTTGAACAAGCAGTATCCTCCGCTGTGCTCTCTTTGCTGCGTGAAGGATGGACTGTCTCCGCTGCTTAACTCAGTTAAGCAGGTTTCATGCAGTTTCTGCTCCATGGTGATCACCCAGCCTGCTCTGCCAGGGACCTCCTTTTCTTTCCCTGCATTCTCCCTCTGCTCTGTTTTCTCTCTGTTAAGGAGCTTGCAGCAAAGAAAACTTAGCAAATAATCAATCAATAAGGGTAAAGGTTATAGGGTATCTTCTAATTAAAAATACTACTTTGAACTAGACTGTGATTATCTTAAAAGCAACCTCCATCCTGTTCTTCTCTTTATTTTTCCTCAATCTTCTTTTGTTGTTTTTCTTTTTTTTTTTTTTTTTTAGCGTGTAGGTGACTCCTTCCCTGCCTATGTCTCTATACTCAGGTAAACAGAAGAAGAGACATCATCAGGGGAGGAAGCGGGGATGGGGGGATTATGAAAAGTCAGCATGGGGTCCTCCTCTCCCCACAGGACTGTTTGCTGACTCCCCATGATGTACACATCCTCCTTTGCTGTCTCCTGCATCACCTCTTCTTTCCTGTTTGCAGGCTAGCTGGGAATGGCGTTGGTTTTTGTGGGGGGCAGGCCAGAAGGGCTGGTGCACATAGGGAGCTACCCTAGGGAACAGGGGAAACTGCAGGGCTCCTCTCCCCATGTACCCATCAGCAGTTACCAGTGTAACCGGGAAACGGGTTCCTTTGCGAATGGGGGAATACAGGGCAATCCTTTCCCAGCTGCTCCTTCAGGCAGTCCTGTACACCTGATCAAGCTGTTAAAAAAGACCAACATTGTGAGGGAAGAAAATCTAGGTATTTCTGCTGTGGTGGGGCTTTGTGGAGTGTGTCAGAGCCACATGTCGGAAGAGGCAATGCCCACGTCAGAGGTGTTGCAGCTGATTAAAGATTACACACAGTGACGGCTTCATTTTGGGTAGCACTCTGAAGAGGTCTGAAAATCAGAAATGCTACATCAGGAGTGTCCACAATTATCTGTGCTGCTCCGTAAGGCGCAAGAAATGGCAGAAGAAGAAAGACACAGAGAGGTCTGGGAGACTAAGCACTGCAAAAAGAGAAAATCCCCTGCTCTGCTGTAATCGCTGTGTTCCTTAAATGTCCTCTCTCCACTCCCCCACCTCAGGAACATTTTGATGGCACTGAAAGAGGCTGTTTGTTCCAGGAGCATGAATACATCTCAGCTCTTGCTTGAGGAGAACATCAGGAAGTACTGACTAATGTTCCAGCTAGGAACTTAGGAGTAAGTAAGGCTCATATTTTCAAAGGAAAAGTAATAGTAATATTTTTAGGGGCTCATTTTTGCTCACCTTTCTTTACTGCAGTTCATGACTGTAGCTCAGGAGTGTTCTGAACTTGTAAGCAAATGTCATTGTGTTTTGTGGAGTTACATGTAGAGCCCAACAGCCCTTTTAAAACTTGTGTTTAGATACTCCTTTGTGGCTAGTATAGCTTTTTGGCTTTTTGGACATATAATACCAGGAGCTTTTCTGTCTGTTCTCTAAAGCAATGTGACTTACAGCCTGGTTGTGCCTCAGCAGAGGGCTTGGCCACCTGATCCTAGAGCAGTGATACCAGGACCAGTGTCAGCATCCATTCAAAGCTCTGAGCTCAACTTCTACCTAACCTGTGTCTGTGTGAAGGAGTGCTCTCTGATGATCATTCTATACTCCCTGGATGGTTAGAATGTTCCAGCTCAGCAGCAAGGTGTACCTTTCACTTCTGAATTCCTATTTTGTCTTTCATTTTATCTATGTGGATCCTATTTCTGGTGCTTTCCAAGTCACTTCTAAATATTCAAGCCTAATGCTACCTAGAAGCAGTATGTTTTTGGCATGTGTGTTCCCTCCAGAAAGATTTCCTAATGCTGCAACATGTGTCCATAATAGGAACACTTAATACCTCTTGAAAGACTGTCCCAGTAAGTGGTTAAGTGCAGATTTGGAGTCCTGCGCTCAGGAGGTTCTGCCAAATCCCAGCTGATGCATCTAATTTGCTAAAGAATGTGGCTTCTGCTCTCTCAGCAAAGATTTCATTCCTCGTGGGCAGTGGGAAACTTGCCCTCTTAATGTTAATGTTCACCAGCTTAGTGTTGTCTGAGACAGCCAGATTTGTTAATAAGGAGAGGAACTGGTCTGTTGGTCTCTATGTTCTTTGTTCTCTTGTTGCATTCTGGAGTCCTCCCACCCCGTACTCAGCCCCTTTTTCATGTATGAGAGGAACACTTTGTATGCATTAGCCTGCAAGCATATCTTACACATTGGGACGAAACCACCCATTCTGTGGCAACACATCTTCCAAACAGGTGCTTCCTCATTTACACCCGGTGGGAGCTTGTTAGCAGCTCTTCCTCCAGTGTAAGAGGGGAGCTGCCTAGAGAGGGTCAAGTATCTCATAAGAAAGCAAGCCCGAGTTTGGCCAAAACATGTTTCCTCTATCTCCTTTTCACTTCTGTTTCACACTTGGGCAGTATTAAAGCCGATTACTCACTCCAGAAGCTTTGTCGTTCGCTGCTCATGCTAGCACCCTTCTGTAGAATCTGTTCTGCCAGGTCCCTCACTTCTGGTTAAAATCTCCTGATTTGAAGAACAGGTAAACCTATAAGATGCCTTTTGTTTGCTTATGCTGTTTGGAGAAACTAGAGAAAAGTCAATGTCTTTAAAAAACAGAAAGAAAAATAATTTGAAAGTGTCTACCTAGAGAGTGTGAGGTCCATCCTGAGATGACTCCTCCTTTTGTGACATGACATTCCTTGAAGAGTAAACACTCTCAAAGGAATCTGAATTTTAAATTCATTTTTGTACATGGTATTGCCTAGAGAAAGCAAGATTCCTGAGACTGCCCAACATGCACTTTCCAGGGAATTATTTTTCCAGTGTGTACTTCTTTCCCTCTGAATCCAGCAGGTTGAGGAGGAGTTGTTTGGTTTTTTTTTCCTATTGTTTTTTGGTTTTAATCTGTGGTATATTATTCGTCTGCTCCTTTTCTCTCTCTCTCTACTCCATGATCCATTTTTCTTTCTCTCCCTCTTAAGTTCCCTGCTCAAGTGTACCTCCTGTTTCCCCTCATCCAGCTTTTATCTCTCTGCCTCCCCTCCTTACCCATTTAATAGCACAGGACCTTGTTTTGGAATTGCCACAGTTCACAGGAAATTACTGCAGACACCATGGCTTTCTGTGGTCTGTATACCTCTGGCAGATTGAAACAGTAGGAAATATTTGTTGTCATATTAAATAGTTTTTTAACCAGTCATGGGACAGGTGAAGAACTGGGGAGTCTTAGCTATAATCTTACTAATGTAGTAGCACCATCCATGAGATAAATTTGGCCTCCCCACCTGCAGTCTGACCACTAATCCATCTCAACTAGAATTTCAGTGTTCCAAACTATGGAACTGCTTCACTGAATCAAGATTATTTGTAGTGTGCCCTTATCACAGATGGCTAAAACAAAACTAAAAATGTAGGAATTTTCTATTGTTAAGTGGCCAGGAACATGCACACCTAGAGGATTTGTCTATGACAGGAGAATGCAGTAAATTAGGGTTACAAACCCTTGCAGTCTTACAAATGGAAAAGAAATTTTAAGTGATTTTTTGGGAGAGTGACTTTTAAGCCCTTCATATCATGTGAAACTGGTCCCATCACTTGAAGACAGCTTCACCACTCCCACAGACACATGCATAGAACAGAAATATTTAAAACCTTTTACGACATTTCTGGAATAGTTACTATGTGTATCACAAACTACACAATGCACATGGATGTACAATAAAATTTAGTGTATGTGGTCACTGTGAAGATGTTTTCACCTTATTCATCTGCCTACATGGGGATTGCTAGTCCAGGATCAAGGAGAATAATTTCTGTGTTTCCCCAATCACCTGCTCACATCCCCCAGGTAAAAGATAACACAATGAGGAAACTTTATGTACTAAAAAGCTTGTGTGTCTGAAGCAGGTAAAGCTCCAGGTGTCAATAGGAGATGTCAGAGATTTCTCACCGTGACACAAGAGAAGTCACCAGCTGTGCTGCTCTGGAAATTTCCCTTTCCACTTACCCATTCCTGCACCTGGTTTGCAAACAGCACGGGGCTTACATCCCCAGTCCTTCCCAAGGTGCAGATAGGAGTGAAAACTGCTACAAAAAAAAATAATCCTTGACTCAGGTTACATAAGGGGTGGGCTGTTTTCCAAGGGCCCTGCTGAAAGGGACACGAGTGTCACCTGCAGGCACACTTGCTCGGAGCCTGCTTTGGCTGGGGATGGACAGCGTGTCAGATGCACTGCAAGCCTGGGATTTTTGTGCTAATGGAGCAGGGGAAAAGGCCCCAGCTTGGCAATGACTGCAGGGGGAAAAACCACGGTTACCAGTGCAGCCCTTCAGGAGAAAGCAGCCTGTGGAAAGAACAGGGCCCCTAAGCCCTTCTGCCTTTCAGTAAAAGCTGCACTGCTCACACCATGCACATCAATCCTACTTTGCTGTCAGCAAGATGTTTCCCACTGCAGCTGGCCAGAGAAAGCTGAATAAAGACCAACAAAACCCTTACACCTTATTACCTACTCACCTGCCTGGAGCATTCTGCTTGCCTGCTCTGCTTCCCAGCTACTTGGCAGGCCTTGTGCCAGAGAGGGTGTGTGCTCTTTGCCTTCTGGGCAGCACAGGTCAGAGTAGAGCGGAAATGTCAGGGCTGTAGCTTAAGCAGAGCTCCCAGCATTGTGCTTCCTATAGCAGACAGCAACTGTGGAGTGGCCAGCACACACTGGGAGCTCTCCTGGATGCACTCTGGCATTGCTCTTTCACCGAAGGCAGCTGATGTGTCTGCTTTGCTCTGCTTCTGCCCAGGCTCTCTGCTTTAAGTACAGTGTACTGGGTCAAAAAACCCAAAACATTAATGTCAGTAAATAGGCTAGTTTATTTATGCTCCTGAGCAGCACATTCCTCTGTAAAAAACATGGACTTTAGGAAAATCCTCATGGGTAAGTCTGAGGTAATGGAGAGGACGCTGAATGGCAGGGCATTGTTGTTTTTTTTTAAGGTGGTCTTTTATCACCTCTCAGATTTCTCAAAGAAAATAATGTGGGTTATTGTGATTGGTTTGCAGTTAATTGAGAATACATGGTGTCTCTCTCCTCCATTTTTCTTATCTATTCCACCACTTTTATTTTCCTATTAATAGACTGTGCTTTGCCTTTTCAACTTAGTGAGACATTTCTCACCTACACAACCTTAGTCAATGGGAGCACTTACATAAGGACTGCACAGTCTGCCCCTATGCATCTTAATGAAATTGGAGAAATGATGGGGGTTTTTTCCTTGTTCTTTGGGATTGCATTCTTCTTTCTCAAAGACTTTTTTTTGCCTCACAAAATTAGATCACTACTATGCAAAAAACAACCCACTGTGATCTCAGCTTCATTGCACAATGCCTGCACTTTCTTGAATGTTGTTCCCATCTCTTCAAGATTAAGTAAGATCCAGTGGGTTGGACCTTTGGTCTGCATAATAAAAGGCAAGGAGGTAGTTTGTAAATCCTTCCTTTCCATCTTAATTCTTTGCAGTTTGGGTCCTGAAGGCCTGAAATAATTTTTGTTTGCCAAGAGGAAACTTTATGTAATATATGTGCATATGCTATTATGATAATTAGTGTTGTTAGGAAAAATCAATGTGTGTAAGCAAGCAATGATCTTCTCACAATCAGCAATTTCTCATGCGTTGCCAGTGCAGGAGGGCTAGGACTATTTTATTCAGATAAATTTCTCATTCATTTAGTCAGTAAATCATGGTGTACTTCATGATAGTAATTTTTAATGTAACTGCATTTTGTTAAGTTTTAATCACATATAATGGATTTTATCTGTCAATGAGGTCAACCTGTAGTCTCTTCCTCTGTCATTTGTATCTCACCATCCGATCATGGGCAAGATGACAGTCATACCCGGATGCCCCAGACTTCAAGGGGATAGGGAAATATAAGAGGCACAGGAAGATGAGCTGTTAAGACTAATTTTTAAAAATTGATGCTTAGGTGAGGGTTTACTCTTGGTGGAACAACAACAGATTATATACTTGGTGTATCTTCGTGTCTGAGCGTAGCTGAATTTGTTTGAAAACTCTTTGCGTGAGCTCTCCAATGACACTTTCCAGCTGACCAGTTTGAATCGGGGCTGCAGGAGCACCTTTAATCCACTGGATACCCTGGTAGGGATGTAGCTGATGCTGCTCTTTTGTCTGCATTCCATGGTGAACTTTTTCATTGGAAGAGCAGTGGAAGACAAAGCATAGAAGTGAGGCAGGGAACCTTTGTGGTTTTCAGTGAGAGACAGGCTCTTTTCTTCAGCATCCTCATCTTGAGTCTGAATTCTGCTGTGAATTGCTCATTCTTAAGCTGGTAGAAAAAGCCCTATTGTCTTCCTCTAGAACAGGAATGTGCCCTCGATCTTCCTTGAAGCTTCAATACAATTCTCCAGGTCTTGCTTTTGTTTCTGAGTGGCTGTGGAGTGTTTCCATTTGCTTCTTACGTATGTGGTTTGACTTGATGTCCTTCCCCTCTGAAGCAAGCTGGGCTGTCTTTTCTCTTTCCTTCTGTCTTCCCTATGTTTTGGTCATCTTCTTTCCCCCTACATCCCCTTGCACAGGTCTGTGTTACATAGTCGGGCCCAGGCTTATTAAACCCCTGGGACAGAGACCTGCATCTCCTGTAGGTGTTCCCTGTGCTCCTTCTGGCACAGGAGCTGTCATATGACCACCTGCATGGACATGGTTTTTTCTGCTCCCTTTCACTGGATGCAGCCTTCATGTGAGATCAGTAATTTAGAGAGGTGTTTGAGTTCCTTTGGGATGAAAAGTACTATAGAAGTATAAAATCCTCATAATGTCCCAGAAGTGTGGCCATTGATCTTGAAAGACTCATTTCAATTCTCCCTCCAGATCCCCTGATTTCTTTCTTTTATTGTTCCTCTGAGAGAGTGACAATCTGGAGACTGATAACCCTTTCCCTTACTACAGTACTAGAGGAGGAAGAGGGAGAATTAATTGTCTATGAATTTTGCAGGAGTTTTTTCTTCCTGTATCAAAAGATTGGGATACCTTGTGTGTACTGAGGCTGTGACTTGCCACCCTGTGATGGCTTCCATGTGGAGCCTGACTTGCTCTTTTTAGGTCAGACTCTCGTTACACTGCTGCAAGTCAGGAATATTCATTGAAGATAATGAACTTATGCAGAAGCCATTTTAGGGGGGAAAAAAAAAAAGAGGTAATTTGTTTGGTAAATGGAAATTGAATAAACCTTCTCTGATGTTCTGGTTGGGCGATTTGGTGGTTTTTCTGTTAGTATTGAAGAGAACAGCAACCTGAAAACATTTTGTCTTAGCAGGTTTTTAGTATCTCTCTCTGTGTCTTTCTCTATCTCACTAATGCAACTTTGCCTACAGCCTCATACATTAGCAATGCAAAGCAGATTTTGAAAGCCAAGGCGATCCAGGTTCTTCCAGATGAACACTGATTTTAAAAAAGACAAAAATCTAGAAAGAATAAAGATTGTCCAAGTGACATATGGTGTGACAGTGACCCTACTGTAAAGACAGATGTACAGAGCTAATGGTAATCCTACACCAGAGACAGATAACATTCTGAGGTTAGGAAATCAAAGCCCCATGCTTTGGCTTAGCAGAGAATTAGCATGTGGAGCCTGCCTTAGTTCTGGAAACAGGGCAGTTCAGTTCTTAGTCATGTTGCATTTGGGGCTTTCAGCTTTGGTACTATCAAGATCCTACCTCATCCTGTGCAGGAAAATCAGACCTATGTAGTTTGACAAGGGAACAGAGTGTATTTAGTAAAGCTTAAGTGTTCAGATGGATTTGTGGAAAAGGTGTATACTCCTTCTGATAATTAGTTCTGAGGAGAAGTTCATGTCTATTACTGCAGAAACAGGTCGTACACTGCTTCAAATCTGTGGGGCTTTTAAATTGGGGAATAAGCGCTGGGGAATAAGCGGCAGTTGGTACCCAAGGGATATTTTGGAGCCTTTTTCACATGGGGATCCCAGGAAGTAACCTACAGCAAACTAAGCCTCAGGTTTGTACAAGAGCCACCTCTGCACATGGAAGTTTGATATCCTTTAATGACAGAACCGAGTCCCAAGGCTTGGAGTGCAGCCATGGTTCCCTTGAGTCCCAGCACAGACATCCACTGGCCAGCAGGGTTTTGGGGCAGCTTCAGGTAGTCAAGCACTGTGCAAAGGCACGTTCTTCCAGAAAAGAGAGGGGAATACACATGATGCAATTATTTTATTTGCCAGTGGCTTGGCATTGAGTGAGTGAATTCCTTTGTACATAAATGCTGTGCCCTTGTTAAAGAAAAAAAAAAGTCGTGGTCAGTAGTGAAAATCAGGAATGTTTTGTGTTGCCTGGCAAACTACCTCTACCTCACCCAAGCCCACCTCTTCTGCCCTACTGCTTGTGACTCCCCTCTCTTTCTTCTGGTTTTTAAATGTATTTAGCAACGAGATCTTCCTTATCTGTATTTTCTGAAAATACAGAAAGTAGGTCATGTCTTCCAATACGTGGTATCAGTAGCAATCCTTGGAAAACAGAACCATATTGGGACCATATTTTTTGGTGCAGTTTTGGATGCCTTAGCAGCATTCAGTTAGACTTGATTTTTAAAATGGCAAAATCATCCCACTATCAACAAAAAAGATGATTGTCACTGAGATGTTTTGACCATACTCATTGCATTTCTTTTTTATGTTTACTTTTGCTTTCCCACAAAGGAAGTATTTGGGTACAGCACAAATCTAAAATGTCTAAAGGCAACATATGATTAAAAAGAAAAAAAGTGTTTTCAGGCTTATTTTGGAAGGAAATATCCTGGCTCAGTTGCAGAAGGTAGACAAGGATTTAAAGAATTTGTTCATGTTGTTCTTCAAATCCTATGCACATGTTTTGTATCATTATTGGTCAGGAATGGGGACCTGTCATATTTTATTTCTATTTGCTATCAAATGTTTTCTGTCATAGTATCTGGATCCAAGTACAAAATTACAGTTATGACAAAGTGTTGTATTTCAGTCACTCCAAAGTTGAACTGCTTTACCTATTTAAAAGGCACATGTCAGATTTTTTTAATATAATCTTTTTGAAGGATTTTTGGGCTTATTCATTCCTTTAGAAGGAAGCTTGGGTGTTTATTGTCATTTCTCTTTGCATTTTGCATTCAAATGGTGGTGTTATTAATTTTTTTTTTTTAATTGGCCTCTGTGCGTATCTGTCTCTGCTTTCCTGTCGCATCATCTGCTTCTTGTTTCTGTCCTGCAAGCAGAGTTACATCCTCTTGCTTAGAATAATGCATGATGGGGGAAAAGAGGAAACTAATTTAAATACTTAAACCAGGAAACAGTCCACTTACGCAATCCGCTCTTGTTTTTGATGGCGTCCCAGGAAGCCAGAGCACAGTTAGTCATTCCTGCACACACAGGCAAACAGCCACCCTGAATAGTGAATATTTAAAATCCAGGCTGTTAACAGAGTATCTACGTTGGGTTTTGTTGCAAGTGATGGGTCACTAATAGTTTAAAACTCAGAGACTGGGAACTTCTTTTGTAAATTGAAGGGGATTATTTCATGCCAAGTGTCCCTGTCGGAATAGAAAAGTCTATTAGTAGAGGTGGGATTGTGCATCCAGGGGTTGCTTTCAATATGTAATTTACTGAAAACATACACACGGAGCAAATCAAACCAAGCAGCTAAGATTTCAACTCTGTGCTGCTACTCTCAGATCAAGCACCTGAAAACACTACATAATATTCACCTGGCAAGTGTGGCCTGATCAGGTTTTTGCCTTGTGAAATATGGTTTGGCTCAGCAACTGATAGAGTTGCTTGTAATATAGAGGGCTTGCTCAGTAATGGTGTTGTGAAAATTCTTTTAATTATTACACATAATCACTCCTGAACTTTATGGTAATTCTGTTTTGGAGTACTAAAAACTAACTTAATAGAATCATAAGAACTGAGCCAGTCTGCCTGTTCCTGTTCCATACTCTTGATAGCAGGTGCAGTATTTCAGTTCACACGACTGTGTTCTTCACATGCAAAGGGAAGTTTTCAAAAAGGCAGTGATGCTCCTGAATCCCACAGAAAGTGAGTGCAGGTTGGGTCTCTAATTCTCATTTCTTCTTTTAAAAATTTCTCTCTGTATCTTTATTATTTTGATCTGACTAGACAAGAATGCCCAAACATCTTCCACAGTTGGTAAATTTGATTAGAAACACTGACAGATAAATATAATCCCTGCTACCCTTCCCATATTCCTGGTTTCACAGGCATTGGCTGTAAGTCCTTAAGAACTGGAAGATAAAATGCAATAAATCTTTCATTGCACCTGGTTGTCACCCTGTTCCTATCAGAGTTGTGCTAAAGAGGCTTTTGGTCCCCATGACACCTCTCCATAGCCTGTGTGGGATGATATACCACTGGCATTTTGGGAAATCCCTGTAGTTCTGGGGCCTTAAAGACTGGGATCATGGCACCTTTACTTGAGTCAGTGATCTTACTAGAGAAACCTCCTGGAAACAAGGTTGTATTTTTTTGGAGAAAGATGGACAGCTGCAGGACACAGTTTTTTTCCCTAGAACCAATGAGCCCTTCTTGGGCTCATCAGAGTAGAGCAAAAGGCTCTGCTGGCCATGCTGTCTTGGCAAATGCCTTTTCCATTACAGAGCTGAACTGCTCAGGGTCCCTCCAAAATAGTGATTGTCAGCAATTTAGACTTTGCCCCACTCAAATCTTATCCTGCTTCTGTGCATCTGCACTCCTCTTCCTGTAAACATCCCACTGTTCTTTGAACAGGCGCCCTTGAAAGGGTGAAGGAGTGTACTGCTAATTCTTACTTTCTGCTGAATTATGCCCTTGAGTGGCCTCTGAGAGTGATAACACTTCTCAGGCTTATCGCCTTTTTGGTTTGGAAAACCCATTTTTTCCCCTCCAAGGGAGGTATGCATCCTTGGGTCTCTTGCCTCGCAGTTCAGGATAAGCCTTTGCTCTCTTTCTCTGACAAAAGCACAGTGAGTGGAAGGAGACTGGGGCATTCACAGCTGGCATAGAAACCTTGTGAAATACAGAAGCTTCTTTCAGTATGGAGTAACTGGGATGTCCAGAGTTCATCCGTGGACGTAGAGAGGAGGCCAGGTCCCTCCTGTTGAGCAGATAGACGTTCACTGAGAAGTATGCCTTGCTGCAGTTCTCCTTGAGTTCCTCAACCCTCACTCCCAACACAGCTGCTAAGGACTATTCTTAAACCAGAGAGAGATTTCTTCTCCTCTGCACACTAAGGTCACTTTGCCTAAGAATTAAACAAAGGTGAGGTAGAGAGAGGGGCTGAGAGGTCATCTTCCAAGATGGCAAATGTTGCAGTACTCATCAAACCCCAGCAGAGAAAGAAGGTGCCTTTTTCTGTCTCATCTGTGGATGTGCAAGGCCCCATACATCCAGTCTCCTTGACCTTACCTATGATTAGTGCACATCTCTGTAACTTCCAGAACTGCCTCACTTTAGGATATTTGATCCTGACTAGCTGGGAGTCTGGCAAATAGCAGAGAGTATATAAGGGGTGCAGACACAGAGAACTGCTTTCAGGCTTTCTGATTTGTGAGCTAGAATAATGTGTAGCAATAGTGATAACTTCATATCAAAGTTATGAAGTAAAATATTAAAACACAGAGCTTCTTATTTGGCTTGCTTTGAGTCACACCTCCCCAAAATCCAGCCACCCACAAATAAAGCACCAACAGCTTCAGCTCAACACTTTTAAATTTAGTAAAAAGCTCTTGAGAAGACTTCCAGGACAGCATATGTTTTTTGGGACATGTAGATCCATTTTTCTCTGTAAGAAGGAGAGGCTGCTCTGTGCAGCATGAACAGGAGTGTGGAGCAGCAACGGGAATTAGAGTGAATTTTCCCCCATCACTCTAGAGAGTGATCACTCTAGAGTTCCACCTTGTTAAATGGCTGGCTGAAATCATGCATGATTAATGGACAAAATGAAAATTAGATTATGTGTCTTCACTCTTCCTGTGACCTCTACTTTCTCCTGTATCAATTTAAAGCAGCTGGAGGCTGGGGGGAGGGAAGGAGAAGAATTAAAGTCCTGTGTAAAAATCCAGAAGAGAAAGGGAAGAGGAAAGGAAAGGTGCAGAGCCCCTCTATAAATTGTATGCTGTCCCCAAGAATCGCAGCTTCCGAGGTATGAATCCTACAGTACTAAAGCTTGAGGAATTAAAATGTGGAACAAATGCCAAAGTTTCAGGGTGCCTGTCAGTAGGTACCGCATATGTCAGTCACCCACGTGGAACTGCATCCTCTGGGGAATTTGGTTTCCCTGCGCAGCTGCACAAAGGAGGTGACCCAGGTTCAAATACAGTCAACATATTGGAACAGATGCTTTCCCCTTCCTGGAAGGAAGCTTTAGTGTGTTGCCCATTTTTGGACTCCTGTTTGGGCTACAGATTTGAAGATATGAGTCTTAAAGGCAGAGGGAAATCACTGCTTGCCTGCAGGCATGGGGTTCTTCAGCAGTTCTGACATCCTTCAGTGCTGTCTCGTGATCAGAGCATGGATCTCTGCACTTACTCAGGGGCACCTGCATGTGTGCAGGCACCAGGAGCCTGTTCTCTTTTCATGGAGCTGTCTGTAATATCAGAAAGCAAAGGTTTTCTGTTCCACTTACAGACTGCTTCAACAGAACAAAATGTGTCTTGCTGTGCCCTCCACAACTTCATTCTTTGAAGGAAAAATACACATATAAATCCTATATTCACTTAAAATAGCTAAAAAATCAATGTGTTACATGATTTGCTATCCCAACAACCTCAATGGGTAGGTTAACACAGGGCGAGTAGAGCAGGAGTATAGTATCAGACTGCATGGAATTGCTTATTCCCCCCTTTTTCCATGTGCGGCCATTGGCCTTGGGAACTCAGGCAATAGGATTTCATTTGAAGAGACCAAAACTCCCATGACTCCTGCCTGTTCCTGTGTCTCAGAAGGGCTGATGAGTGAGAACCATGCTTTCAGAAGACAATCCGTGTTTTCCAGCTTACATTTTAGCATGGAGTTGTTGTTTGGTGTCTTCTTTGAAAGGCCTCACATTCTGCGACGGTCTTCGTTTTTGTGTTTTGGAAAAGGCGTCTTCAAGGAAAGGAAAGCTGGCACCTGCAAAAAGGAGAGAGGGCAAAGGAGAGAGGGCAAAGGAGAAAAAGACAAAACATGATACTAAGAAGAAATATTGAGGTCTGATCTCTTCTCTCTGGTGACCAGTGACAGGACCTGAGGGAATGGCCTGAAGCTGAGTCAGGGAGGCTGGACATCAGAAGAAAGTTTTCACCCCAAGGGTGGCTGAGCCTGGAACAGACTCCACAGGGCAGTGGTCACAGCACCAAGCCTGTTAGGGTTCAAGGAGTGTTTGCACAGTGCTCTCAGGCACAGGGTGGGATTCCTGGGATGTCCTGTGCAGGGCCAGGAACTGGACTCTGTGATCCTCGTGGGTCCCTTCCAACTCAAGATATTCTATGATTTTAGGGATTTGCTTCCTGATTTTTAAAAATTCAAGGTTGGCTGCTGTGTGATGGTCTTTTAATCTCCCTTGCATAAGAGTAACAAAAATGCTATAAGAAACTTCAGGGTTTCCTCTGGGAGTCACTAACTAGGTCGTGGGTATTGCTGCTGTGGAGGTACATATAGTTTCCTTTAAATTGTTCTGAAAATCAGAGGCTTAAAGGAAGATGGTTCTGTGCAGAAGCTCTATTTCAGGAGTGACATGTTTTTCCATCCTTAATCAACTTGTCCAGATTCTATTCTTCTTTTGTTATCACTTGATTTATCTGAGTTGGGCAGTACAAAGCAGAGGTGGGTAATGGTAACTGTAACAAGGACCTCATATGACCTCTTTGTGCCCAACACTGCACAGTTCTCAACAGGTTGGTTTGGCCACTTTCTGCCTAAAGTCTTCTGCTGTTCCACGGGCCTACAGCAGGAGATCCCATCTCCATGGCATCGTGCTGCAGGGGCATGCTGAGGAACCCAGGACATGGTACACCCTTGTTCTTTGTCTCATTCATGCCTTTTTTTTTTTTTCTGACTTCCATGTCAGAATCTCTGTGCCTGTTCTGTCATCTTCTAATGGTTTCTTTTGTAAAGGGGAGCCCTCTGAGAGTGTGTCATCTCTGCTAGGGCTGTCTGTTGCTACAGGGAGAGATATAACTGAAGTGACCCACATCTGAAAATCATAGTGGGAGACCAAGCACCGTAGTTTTTACCTGAAAGTTGCTCATCAAGGTCAGTCTGGTCCCTGAGAAATCTCTCTGTCTCCTGTTCCTGCTACAGTTCTACAGTGAGCTTGCGATTCATCGTTCAGTTTGCTGCCTGTAAAAATCATTCTCTTGTGTGAAAGGAAAGGTAGAGCCTTACAAAATTGCAGAAAACATCTTTCATGAGATTTTTGAAGCCCCTTTGTAAAGGCTATCATTTTCTTACGAAGCCCATTGACTCAAATGGCTCAAACAGCAAATTAAGGACCACGTTCTTCGTAGAGGCGTAGGTGGTCATGATACATGTCCAAGAGTTGAATACATGTATAATTGAACACACATTTCTACTCAGGTATTTTGACCAGTCAGCTAATAGCTGTCAATAAGATACTCTGCCCTCTTCTATCAGTTCATCTGCCACTCTCACTTGCTTAGCAAGATATATGCTGCTTTTTATGCATATAACTCTTGTTAATGCTAAGGTTCATTATGAGTGTGGTTTGAGAGGTGTCCTTGCTTCATCCTTTCAGGATATTGTCTCTGAAAAGAAGGAGTTACTGTTTTGTACAACATGGCTGTCCAGAAATGCTTGCAAATCAAATGCTTTCATTTGCTGTTTATGCAGGGAGTGGGGAGGAGGGGGGCTGCACACCTTAAAAAATCCTCTCACTCAGCATCTCACTTTAAAGAACAAAGTCTTTTTAGGTTTGCAGGAGCGCAAAAAGGCATTCAGTCACATCCACTTTGAATAATTCGATATGAACCTGTCTTGTCAGTTAGATATCTGTCTGCAAAGTCTATTTTTAAAAAATTCGTTCTGGTTTGGTGCTATCTCTGTCTAAGCAGGGAGCGGGTGTCAGGAAACCCTAAGTTTGTTTCCAGCCTCTAACACTGCTGGCCACATAACATACAGTGAGTCACTTAGTCACTTAACTTCTCTTTTTCTTCTTGTCTTACTAGTAGAACAGTTTCCCAATGTATCTTTTCTTTCATGTTGCCCATCTGTTCAGTTCTGTCCTCTTTTTTTTTTTTTTTTCTTTTGGCCCAGGATTTCCATTATTCCTCCAGCAAGGCATGTAGTCAGGGCATAAGGCATAGCAAGTGGTGATTGTCTGTTCAACATATAGCAAACGTGAGTGAAGAAAAGCAGAGCTTTATTTACACAACAGTCACAGTCTGTGCCATGGCACCACAGTCAGTGCGCAGGAGGCTCGCAGCCACACAGCTACACATGTTCTGGAATATGGGTACTCCATGTGTTGTTTTTCAGCCTCCTGGGAGAGCTTGCCTGCTAAAGTTGTGCAATCTGGATCTGCTGTGTATTCAGTGTCATTTTTGTACCAGCTGATAGCATAAAGGCTGAATAAATTTGCTTCATGTTAGACGTGGCCCGCTGCAAATAAACGTACATGTTAAGAAAGCCCTCCATGACATAATTAGTTGTCTGTAAGCCACAGTATCATTGTGCAGGGTAATTAATTCTGTTTATTTAAAGGAGCCCCAGAAAGCTATTAGCAGTTGCCATTGGACCAACAAGAGGAAAAAGAAAAGATAAAACCCCATATGTGGTGGTTATTAGTCCCTTCGTCATACTAATGGACAGCTTGTAAGAAATTGAACTTGCTATCAGTGGCCCCGAGTACCAGCAATTGTGCAGGGGCATTGTTTCTCCTTGCCAGTGATAAGGGCGACTTGTGGTGCCTTGGATAGGATGCTAATTTTTATCTGCTAAGTGCATGATGCTTGTAAAAACAGTAGTGGCCTTGTTACCACTTGACATGACACTAGTTTTGGCTGTTTGTGCTGACACACCACTGCAGTCTTTTAAAGCTCCAACCTGGGCTGAGATTCATTAGAGAACTTCCGAAATGATAGTGATACAGCATCTGGGCTGATTTCTTTATGCTCCCTGCTCCAAGCAAAAGGGAGAGAGGCAGTGTAGCCCGGTGGATGGTCTTCACTTGCTTGTCAGATTTACTTTCTGTGGTGAAGTAGTGGCTTTTGGAAAAGCAAATGAGGTGCTTCATTTATCTGTAGGTTGACTGACATGAGGGATAGAGAAGGGAACCCTGTCTGCAACCCTTGCGAAACAGACTCCAGCATAGGCTGTGTGCAGCTGGCTAGGCTGGTGGCCCCAGCTCCCAGCAGTGATGTTTCCGAGGGAAGAGCTGTGGCAGTGGCTAGGCTCAAACAGACCTTGCATAGATCTAGGCCTCCTGAACTCAAAAGGCTTAAAAAGAGTGTCACCTACAGCATTTGCTTCTGAAACCTGTTGCATTTAATATACCGTAGTTTTTTCCTACAAGATTTCTAAACCACCTTACATAAGCTATTAGTGAATTATTTCTCTGTTCTGTAATTGGCTTATAAATTTTACAGAGGGGTTATTAGCTATAAAAGGTTGTGACAAATGACCTGTGCAAAGGAGGAAAAGTTAGTTAAACTTTTCTTCCCTGCCTCCACCCCTAGATTTATCAGCTATGCTAAGTCTACTCAGGCTTTCCATCTTTTTAAGGATGGGTACCTGTGAGGAGATCAGTGACTGATCCCAGGCTCCAAGGAAACGGCATCTCCCAAGAGGGGGAGAAAACCTTCTGGAGTTCCCCATTGAGAGTGCAGTAAGTGTTAGTGATGAGCAGCCTGAGTCAGCTGAAATAGAGACTATAGGTAATTGTAGGGGCCCTGATCTGAGCCTCTGCACTGAGAATGCTCCCATTTACTACCCTAAATCCACACACAAGCTGGAACAGTTTTGATGGAAGCAAAGCTGCATCTCCCAAATTCTGTCAGGCCAGGCAAGAGGATGTTGCTGCCTGCAAAAAAGGGACAGTCTTTACAAAGTGCTAGGAAACCTCTGGCAGTGGTGTGTGACTAGAATCCATTTAGTATCTGTCAAGGCTCCTTTGTCTGAGCTTCTGCAGAAGCTCATTTTCTGATCTCTGCTCTCCAAGGTGTCCTGAGTAATTTCTGTGTATAAATCAAGCCATTAAATAAATAAGTAAACCCCATCTTCTCAGTACCCTCAAGTAACATTTTGTATCGGGGCTGCTCCTTAGATATCTTTTACTGCTGAGTGCTCTCACTTCTGCATAACATGTGATATAAATAATACTGCTAGGAATCTGAAAGCTGCAGCTTTTTATGGCCAAATTGTGATATTATTCTCTGAATTCACATTACTAATTTTCCTGCTTGTGGCTGGCATCTGGCCCTCCTTTACGTGCAGCCATCCTACTCTGTTCCACCATCAGCTGCCCTGGGATTGCTGCATGTGTAATGCACCTGTAATCATTCAACTTGAAAGCGTGGGGGAAGGTAGCCAGCCAAACATATGAGTAAGATTTTTGCAAGCATATTTGAGTCATTTGTCAGGAGTTTCTTGTTTCCATGGGAATTAGTGAGTGAGAGAAGACATAAGTGAATCTTATTCCTTGCTTTAGCCTCAAGTCTGGCTGCATCAACCTGCAGGCCCTATAATTTAGACCCATGGAGGAGTGAGAGAACTAATTTTCCTTTTTAATTATTATTGCAGATAGTAGATAGTGACCTATCATGGGAGGAGAGGAATTGTGTGTCTACTTGTTAGAGTAGCCCAGCACTGAAGTCCAAACTTCCTTGTGCGGCTGTAAATATGCCAGGCCTGCCTTTGTGGCAAACTACAAATGCTCTCAGACTTTTGAGAAGCCCAGGGAGTCAATTCCAGATCCTAAGGAAGAGCAATTCATCTCTTTTCCCATCCCCCTGTACACACATACACCATCCCCTTGTCTCTTTTTAGGTCATTTATAATCAGCAGTCATGGAGCACTGGCCTCATTAGTGATATAGCCATTCCTTCGGTGTTTCAGAAATAATCATTTAGAAAAAATGCACGGTTTTCTTCCCTTGAGAACCCATGAGTGATGAATTTATTTCAATCTGGCTGTCTTGGCTGTCTTGCTCAGCCTTATCTCCATATTTATTTCAACAAATAATGTACTATGGGAACAACAAAACAGAGACAGACAAGACAGTCTGGGCAGGGAAGGGTTAACCAGGGAGATGGCATTGGAAAGCTGGGGCTCAGGGGGAGGCATTTTTATTCAGAATAATTTTTTAATGTATATACTTTCTGAGTGTTTGTGTTTGTAGAGGTTTAGAAGCCCTGGGATTTGGACATTGATTTATTCATAGGACACCATTTAGAGAACAGACATTGTCCCCTGAGTGGTCCCAGCCACCAACCTGTCTCCTATAGGGACCATCCCTTTTGTAAGAGCAGACAGGTGACTAACTTTCCGTGCCAGCTAATGGCTTGAGTCTCTCACTAGCAAGCACTGCTAATTGTGACTGGCCGGGAGGGCCGCTGTCCTGGGATCCATGTCCTCAGCAGTCGCCTGCACCCAAGGTCCAGCTGCATATTCCTCCATCTCCAGGAATCAGCACTTGCAGCTGCTGTAAACCAGGCTCACAGAAGGACTTAAACTCGTGATTTTTATTATGCCAATGACCATTCCAGTATTGAGTGTTACACTCTGGAAGCTGAAGCTCCAAGGTCAGTGGCCAAGGACTGGGAGGCAGAGCCACTCTTCAGACATCCTGGGCAGCCCAGCTGTGCCATCACTTCCCAGTGTGCACATCAGAATTAAACACACCCTCTTCCTCCAAGTTACCACAGTCACCGTAGGTTTATTTGAATAACAAATGCTCTGGATTCTTTGAAATTATGCTTTCTAAGGATTGGCTTTCCCAATGGGTAACCTCTTCCTGTTTAGACCACTTGGCACCCCTGCTGCTGGACAAATAAATCTGAGTATGTGGCATCACTTCATGCCATGTCGTTGCAATCACAAATCAGCTCTGCATGACAGGTGTTTTATTTGAAGTTTGGGTTTATGTGTACTTACAAAAAGGAACACTAAGCCTGTCCTCTGCCAAAATACAGCCCCTCTCCTTCCCTCTTCCCCTCTCATGCAAGCTCATGTGAAGTGGTTTTTCCACTAGGGCTTGTGCCTATGTTTCATTTGTTCCCAGGGATGGCTTTTCTGAAGCATCATGTCATTTTTGTGTGCAGCTATAAAGTATGTGTAATTTGCCTTGCTCTACGTTTTCAGAAGCAGTTCCTATCCAGATTTACTTACAGGTAGTATTTGTGAACAGAGAACCCAGCAGCTGACTGCAGGGTTCAAAGCAGTGATGCACATAGCAGCCCTGTTGAATATGTAGTGTATGTGCACACACATCCTTAATGCCTCTTCCGGATTTTCTTTTCCTTAGTGAGCATGGCATTCATTTACCGAAAACCCTTCCCCTGCTGACTTGTTAATTGATACATATTCCCAAAGTTTTCTTTCCTCTTCTATCTCTTTTGTACTGAACTTCCAAAGGCCCAAGCTAGCCAGCTTTCTGCCAGGACAAGGATAAGAGGTGAGCAACTAGTATTTTAAAGCCAGTTCAAATGCTGCTTGTGTCAACCTTCAAATTTAGAGACAAATACCCCCCTCCAGTCTTTTCTATTAAGGCAAAATGATTGTTTAGTTATTTTCTGCTGGTTTCTTTATGCATTGCTGTCTAATCGCCTTAGTAGCAGGACTGTAACCAGGTAATGGGGGAATAAGTAGCAGTTGGCTTGCTGTCTTCTTCCCTAAGGAAAATCAGTGCATGCATCTGCCCTACCCTAGAGATAAGCATCAGCAGCTCAAGAAGTCTGGGGGGGTGGTGGTATAACCAGGAAGGCTCAGAAACGTGGCATCTCTCTGTGAACAGAGTTCTCAAGGGAGGAATTTAGCACTTTGTTCTTTCCAGCTGCTGGTTGGGAATGCTTTCAGCTTTTGCAAAGTCATACCTCCCTTGCCTTAGAAGAATTTACCTAAGAGGAAGCATAGAGTCATATCTTTGAAATATTGTGCTGGTCACCTTTATTTTACAGGTGGAGAAAATTACTTAAAAAGAATTTCACATCAGGCAACAGTTGGGGGAGAAGGGATAGATTCTGAAAGAGAGCAGGTAGCTTTTGCTTTGCTGTAGAGGCCTCAAGGATATCTCTACTTTCTGACAGAGAAACTCCTGAAAGTCTCAAAGACATTTTTTTCATCTTTATTGAAAAGCTGGAAGCTTTGCATTTACAGAATAGATGTCCTTTGTTACAAATTTTTCATTCCTTATTGAAATAGATATGAGGAAAAATTCATACCACACAAACTCAGGGGGAAGCGGCATTTTAAATGGAATGATTAAAAACCTTGCCTTCTGCCATTGCTTCATTTTTTGCTTGTGACTCCTGTGATGTCACCCGTTTGCTCTTCCCCAGTTGTCATTGCTTTTGCTGGAGAAGAGAGGAGAAACTCACCTTGGGTGTCCATATTCATTGTGAAAGCTAAGGGAAAAAGAAAATAGAGGAGAGGGATATCTCTTTTAATCTTTCCAGATCAGAATGAACTCAGGATCAATCCTGGGCCCACACCTGATACGCTTTCTTGATGCTCATTAAGTTGAGCTTGTGGTAACCAACTGTAAAACATTAAGGCTCCAGACCCAAGAGCAGGCTAAGATGCTGTGCTGGCCATCACTCCCAGATGAGTGATCAGAAGTGATGGGTCAATACCTCCAACAAAACCATGGCTGAGACCAAGTTCATCATTAAGGCAGGGTGGAAGGAGGTCCCTCTGTGCAACTGAGGTTGCTGGATCCTATACCTAATGCATGAGCCAACTAAACCACAGTTTACACCAAAAGCTTGTGAGCTTCTGGGAACTGTATACTCGCTAGTGATATTAATTTACTACAAATCCTTCCTGTAAGCTCTTTGTAGAGCTTCACACTGTGAGCTTCTTTTTCTGTTAATCTTTTCTTTTGTGAGGCTGAGGTTAGTGCTGGTGAGGAAAGGCAGCCTGATGTCCATGGAAAATGAAATCCTTTATTTACCCATAGACTAAGCACCAGCTGTTCCAGCAGTAGAACCCACTGCAAGATTGAATTCAGCTCAGTCAGCCCTCTCTTTCCCCTTGGTTTGCCTTCTCCGATTGCCTGTTGTGCAGTGAAATTGGTAAAATGGGTGTATCATCCATTCTAAATTAGACTGACACCACTCAGTTGCCTTTCAATAGCTTTTCAGGTTTTGTCAAGTACAGTGAGACTGAGCCACTTGCTTCAAACCTGTCAGTCAAAGCAGGTGCTTCGGAAGAGCTGTGCTTTACCTTTGAGCTTCACAAACTATGGTATATGCTAACCACTAGCAGAGCTCAAGGGTGTAGGAGTGTCTGCATCTACCTGTGGAGAAACCCTGCAAAACCCTGGCCACTACCCTGCCCATTACAAAAACACCACACAGAGCTCAGGTGCTGCTGCTGCTTTCATGCGGGAGATGGGTAGGTTGTCCTAGAGACACCACTCTTCCAGCATCCTCATGTCCCAGCAGAAGGCCCCCAGCTGGATCACTGGGCTCCCTAAAAGGCTGAGTTGTAGGATCCCTACTTGACCACAACAAGATTCAAGCTTCTTCACTGCCTGGGTCTGTGACCTGTGTGTTATAAGCAAGGTGACTTTCAATGTGCATTCTGGCCTTAAGAAGTATTGAAGCCTTCATCAGAAAAGAATGATTAAAGGAGCATCAACAGAATGCAGACCAAAAGTTGGAGGATGTGGTGAACGTTTTAATGAAAAAAACATTAAATTTTCCAGTTACTTTTGCTCCCAACAGTAGGTCCTGATCTCTTTTCATCCCTGTTATATTGGTTTGTCAACAGCTACTGAGGCCAGTTTTAAAGCTGGAGCAAAAACACCAAGCTCGCACTAATTATCCTGATGTTTCAGCCTCAGGTGGATTTGCTTTAGGCTGTGAACACTAGCCAGCCTCCTATAGTGCTTCCCTTTTTTTGCATCTGTTTGTGTATCACGCAAGTGAATCTAGATTAATTGTATTTTTCTTCCCCTCTAGACCTGACTATCTTGAATGTCTGTAACACCTGCAGGATGTGGTTCAGTCGGGGATTCAGATGGATTAATATCTTCCTTTAGCCCCTGGCCAAATGCAAGAAATCCCATCCCAAAGCATCCTAGCTTTCTTTAGTTTGGCTGTTGCAATACTGGTTTTAGACTTCATCAGGTTTCCACAGCTTTGGCTTGTAGATGATATGAGTAATCCTCCTTACCCTCCTTCCTTGTACGCTTAGTTTTGCTGATATTTTGGGAGTGAGCACTTCATCACACTGAGCAAATTCTGCCCAAATCCACACGGAGTGATTGCATTAATGGGAAAGTGATGCTTTTACACCAGAAATCTTGGAACAAAAGCAGTGCCTCCAGTTACCAAACTGGCATTGAGCAACTGGGCTCTGTTTCTAGGCTGTGCCCTGCTCTTAACCCCACAGCCATTTTTTGATTCCCTCGTAATAATTTGGCTACTTCCACCACCCCAGAGCCCCATTCACCAGAGCCACCAAAACAGGGAATTTTGCAGGAATTTGTGCAGCAGGATTGTGGCTGGATGTGGGATCAGAAGTCCCCAATTGTAGATAGCTGCTGGTGAAGTTGCTGCCGTAAGAGCTCTGTGCTAGCATCAAGCCAAGCCACCATTCCCCCTAACAAAACTTGCTGTCAAATCCTTGCAGCCTTCAGTTGATATTTCATACAACTTTGCTGGAAAGTTTGCATGTTTCCTGACAGATTTACCAGGATCAGGATTTAACCCTTCTTAGCTAATATGGTGCTGAATGCCATACTTAGGCTTATCTACTCTAGGTATGGGAATAAGATGTGCCTTGTTTTATGTAACTCGGGGGCTTGCAGTCATGCCTGAATGCAAGGCTCTTTTTGTTACATGTAGAAAAGTTGAGGGGAGATTCATTTTCTTGCAGTTTCTTTCATTTTTCTAAAAATCTGTTGGAGATGGTGGGGGATAAGTCCTTGGTTTTAATTCCTCTGAGCCTAAACTTAGATTCATGTATAGGAGAATAGCCTCTAACAAAGCTGTGCGACCAGCAGGTAGGGATGATATAAGCAACGATGGCAGAAACACTGTAGAAATCCGCATGTAAAGCACAGGGATGCAGGTCTGGTATAATTTCTGCTGCTGGCACATCTCGCTCCCCTACACACGCAAAAATGGGGAGTGAGGAGCTTTGGGTTAGAGCAGGTTTTGCAGCCCTGCATCAAAATGGCAATGCTTTGTTAGGGCCTTCCTTCTTTCCAGGCTGACACCAGACGGGAATGAAAGTTATGGTGTTCTCTTGGTGCTTCGCCTTGGTGCCATTCTCCTGTTCTCCCCTCTCCATCCTTCCCCCTCCCCTACTCCCCTGCACTCCTCTTACTCCCCGCTGCCCACGTTGAACATGTACAGATTTTATGGTTCACTGGAGAATAAGTGGCTGTCATTTCACAGATGGGCCAGGATGTAATTAGCCACAATGCATCGAAGTAATGGAACAGATGTCTCTTTGTAAACTGAGTTTGCTGTTGCACACTCTGTGTGTGTGACCTGCCGACTGCTCCAGGCGATTCCTCCCAGCCCCCTCGCCCCCTCCCCTCACTCTGTTGCCAAGCCAAGGGCTCAGCTCACATCAAGTGTTTGTGTGTTTGCAGGTTTGTTTGTCTCCCTTTCTCATGCAGTCTCTCCTGTTGCAAGGCCACTGATTATGCGATGGATTGTTAGCAAGCAGAATCTGCATTTATTGATGGAGTCATTCAAAATAGAAAAGGTGATACCCCTCTTATGAGATAATTGGCAGTTTCAAGTTGCTCTTATTACCCGATGATAATACACCAGTAAAATCATAAATTACTGTTACGATGCCCAGCCTCCTCCTTTCTTTTTTTCTTCTTTCTTTAACTGAAAATAAAATAGCTGTTCTCCCTGAGCCCTCAAATTAGTATTTATATTTTAGATAAGAGATGGGCTGTTGGATTGATTACAATGTGATAATGCACACAAGCTGACAACAAACACAGCCACTCTCAGAAAGGTGCCCATCTGACTCAGAGAGGAACTGCAATCCAACCACCAGTACAAACTTAAAAGGGGCAAAACCAGAACCTGCTCATTTTGTAGAGCATGCTTGTCTCTGGTCAGGTACAGAAAATGGATATATTTAATTCAATCTAGTGGAATGAGTCCCTGTACATGGAGGGTTGGAACGAGATGATATTTAAGGTCTCTTCCAACCCAAAACCATTCTATGATTCTACAATTTAAAGAATTTTCTCCCTTAATATTATTGATACATACTTTCAGGCTGTATCTATGCAGGTTTTCCATTCCTTTAGCTCCAGAACCCTGTGCATCTTAACACTGGCAGCTCTCCAGCTGTGCTGCTTTAGCTGTTCCTGCTGAGGGTTTCCTGCCAGCACTCCACACCAGGGCAGGGGGCAAAGAGACCCGCAGGGCCAGGCTGGCTCTTGGCCTCCAACGCTGAATTTGGCTCCACTTACAGCTCAGCCAGGCAATGGAGGAGCTAAACACCACGACCAGGCACCAGTTACTATTGGCAGAAACCTAATGATGACACAAACAGGAAGGAGATTTAGAGAAAACACATGATTGTGTTCTTGATGCTTCTGGGTATTGTCATTGTTTGTGTGTCAGAACGCTCATAGTCAAATCATGTAGGCAGTCCTTCTGTCTGTGTGTGTGTGTGCTTGCATGCAGTTATGGTTTATTTTCACACAAATTTCCTGAAGAGACACATTGTTTCCCCAGGGCAGTTTTGATGAGAAGTTCCCCATTAGTTCCCCTGGCTTTCACCCAGCAAGCTTAACTTCAGATTGCACATCTTCTGAGTGTTAACAGTGGTGAGATACATTCATTAATGATGGCAAAAAGCAGGTCTTTTGTGTAGGTAGGACTAAGTTTTACCTTGAGCTAAAATCATAAAGAGGCAAAGTAGCACGGTGATGTGTGTAAATAAACTGGATGTGTGGAACCTAGAGAACAATCCTCTGCTGTTTTGTGGATAAGGCATTGGCCTGCTGCCATCTTCAGCCCATGGAGTGGTTGATTAAAGATTTTAAAGGACGCAAGAATTTGGGATTGGGCTGCAGCTTCAGGGGTACATCTCAGAATAGCCATAGTGAAACACAAGAGAGACATAGTAACCCAGCTGGTGCCTGCCCTTGAAAGGAAATCATCATGCAGTGGGTTTCTCTACCCTACCACAAAGCTCTTTCCACTTGTGTGGACACATGCACTGAGCAATCCCTATGCTGGCCTGAAAGTCAGGAAACACAGAACCTACCAGCCATGCAAGTACCCATCGTGGAGGGCAACAGAGCTTTTCCAGGAGTCTTTCCAATCAACTGGGTATGTGCACAGGATTGACAGTGCTGGAGAAGTCTTCAGAGTCTTATCAGATCAGCAGCAAATTTTACAAACACTGTAGTGCAGATTCCTTTGAGTCAAAGACCATATTATGAGACATGAGAAGTAGCCTTTAGTGCAAGCGTGTGCATTTCCACAGGAAAAAAAATAAAGCAAATTATGCTATGGAGTTGAGAGTACCAAATTTAGTTTCCTCTGACAGTTTAAGCAGTAGGTATTTTGTGAGACAAGGAATATGGAGTTTTGACACAGTTTTGTTGTGCTGCTATTCCTGGCCAGGTCTTATTTCTGCCTAGCAACTAGTGAAGAGAGCAAGGCACAAGGGTGCAGCTCAGGCCCATGACCTCGCTAAAGGCACTGACCCAAAGATCTGCCAATGGGGCTGAGCATGCAGGTGTCTCGCTCTGGCAGAGGCATTCACATCTGCAGTCACATTTCCACAGAGTGCTGTCAATGCTGGTTCTCTGCGAATCTCCCGTCCCCCAAGGAGGACTTCCCTGAGCTATCCGCTTCCAGCTCCTTCCTTTGTGTTTGGTTTTTTTCCCTTTTGACACTCATCTCACCTGCACTGATGGAAAGTACTCTTAACCCACATTAATGGGAGAGAGAAAAAATGGTCATTTATTGTGATTTTTCAAACTTATTTTTAGAAAAAGGTCCTGTAGGTTCCTTGGGTTTCAGTCAACATTGTACTCTGTATGGTTGGTCTGTGATGAAGCTGATACTTGCATGGTATTTGTGGCTGGTTTCATCTGGTCCCTGCCTTTCAAGAGGCCAAACGTGAGGTTTGTTATGTCTTTGCAATACAGTAAAATTGCAGAACAGGTACAGTGGATTGGTTGAGCTTTTCCTTTGCCTTGTCTCAGAAGAACCAAGCCTATTGTTGCAAATGCAGGATGGTCTCGCATTAGGGAGAAAGAGGGAGTTTCTGTTTGGGTCTAAACGAAGGCAGTCTCTGGCAGCTTAAACTCAAAGTGGTTTGTCAGTCCCTCATCAGTGACAATTGCGCTACACTTGGGAAGAGACTGTACAGCAGCAAGTGCTTATGACAATGAACCATCCCTACTGAACTCTTTTTAAAATAGTATACAGTTTATTTGATAAGAATGATTTTGTTTTACTGGGTGAACAATAGCTTTCATGTTCCCAAAGCCCTTTCTCAAGCAAAGCTCCCCCTGACCCAGCAGAAGGAAGACTGAGTTGAAACCGTGAGAACAGCTATCACAGAATCACAGAATAGTTTGCATTGGAAGGAACCTTAAAGATCATCTCATTCCAATACCCCTGCCATGGGCAGGGACGCCTTCCACTAGACCAAGTTGCTCAGGGCCCCATCCAACCTGGCCTTGAACACTCCCAGGGATGGGGCATCCACAGCTTCTCTGGGCAACCTCTGGCAGTGCCTCAGCACCCTCACAGAAAAGAATTTGTTCCTAATACCCAATCTAAACTTACCCTCTGTCAGTGTGAAGCCATTCCCCTTTGTCCTCTCACTACATGCCCTTGTAAAATGTCCCTCTCCAGCTCTCTTGTAGGCTCTCCCTTAGGTACTGGGAGGTGCTATAAGGTACTGGAAGGCTGCATATAGTGTTTAAGTGCATGTTACTTGATTTAAAAAAAACAACAGGTGATCACCAATATGCACATCTGTCTTTGCAAACACCTATGACAGTTCACACACCATCCCAACATGGTCGTTTTCCTGTATACTCTGCTAATGTACCATTTATGGATGGGGTAAACTGAGGCAGGAAGCAATTAAGTACCCAATTCTGTCCCCAGCAAGTATCAGTGAGGGTCATAAAGTGTGATTCTGTGGTTCCGAATGGTAGGACATGCATTAAATATGGAGAATCATGACTTGTCACTGATATTTAATGCTAGGTTGTGTTAGTGGAAAGAGCTTGCCTGCACATCCCTGTGCTTCCAGTGTATGTGTTACACGTACAGGGACCCTCTAGCTTGTTAGTTAGTGGTGGGTCCCTGGCACTATGGTTTTGGGGATTGCTGCTGCAAACCAGCACAGGTACTGAGAGCAAAACCACTTACCCTTCACAAGAGCAGTGCAACCTTACTGTGATGTGAGGGTGACCCTGGAGGAAACACAATCAAGTGCTCTTAGTTTCGTGCTCAAGTGCTACTGAGTCTGGCACCACTTGGGCTCCTGTGTAGCTTTGACATGTTTCAAAGTGTGTCCCTAGGTCCAAGGGCAACTTAAAAACATGGCCTGACCCTTTAGGGCAGTGCAGTGGCCTGGCTAAGGTGGGATAAATGAAAATCTGAATTCCGGAGGCTTTATGGTGAAGCAAAGGTCCTGCTTGCTGTGCTGTGCTGCAGGGAAAGGCTCTGGGTGCCAGGAGCAGGCAGCCTAGGAGACAGCCAAGTGTCCAAGAAGACATGGAAAAAGCCTGTGTCACAGGGCGGGTGAAAGCTGGGCCCAGAATAATCGTCCATCAGGACAATCATTCGAGAATATGTATTCCTTTCTTTTTACATCTGACTGGTTATCTATTGGTCCTCTTTACTGCAGTCTGCTTGTAGGGCTTCATAGCTTTTGAAGGTATAAGAATAGGGCTTTTTTTCCTCTTTTTTTTTTTTTTTTCCTCTTGCCTTGAAGTAATCATCTATATTTAGGTCAGCGACATGATGAAAGATGTTTATGTGTTTTTATCTAAAGCTGGAAATTGCCTTTCCGGATATCACTGAATGGAAAAAAGCTAATGGAGCCTTGTGCTTTCATTGTTTTTGCAGCGGTCTTCTTGTTTTTAGTACTAAGGCACGCGAAGCATCCCTTCCTCACCGCATGGCCCTCGGCTCTCAGCTCTCTCTTCGTCCTCTGCTGGCTCCCCTGTACAGAGGGGACTCAGAGAAGGGCAAGGGGAAGGTCACACAAAGTTGTGTCCATCTCCAGCTACCTGGAGCAGGCATGGCCAGCTCTGGCCTATTGAGTAGTAAATGTGGCACTGATAAAGCCTGTCCGCTAAGGAGCTGAGCCTTTTTAATATGCAAGTGCTCAGTCAAAGAAAGTAAACAGACATCTCCTTCTGCTGGGAATTACTAGACAAATGTCTCCCTCCCCTTACCCTCCTTCCTTCCTCCTCCCTTCCATTTAAAAGTAGGAAATTCTGCTTGCTTTATTTGATAAAGAGGAGGAGGGGAAAGGACATGTACTGAATCATGGTTAAGCTGCTGTCTTCTACCTCAAGACCTTTCAGTGTAGATGTGCTTCATTAGTTTGATAAGCAGACACCAAAAAGGGGGAGGGGTGTGGGGTTTGCATGAGGGGATCTGCCTAGGGGCTGCCCGGAGGTTTAAGAAGATGAACTGCTAATGATGTTGAAGCTGTACCTTTTTGGGACCTTGGCTCCTGGAGGAAAAATGGGCCCTTTTCACTAATTGTGTTGTGCTCGGTAGTGTGATGGAAAGGATCTCACAGGGGAACGAAACAGAATGAATATCGGCTGGGCTCTTCCCCTGACAGCCCCCTCTGCACTCCTCCCCCATCCCAACCCTCCTCCATTCAGCAGGGTATCTGGCATGAAGTAATCCTAAATATTGGGAGATAACATTAAGAAAAGAGATTAATCGGTCATTTATTTGGACAGTCTGGTGCTAGCCTTGTGAACTGAACATAGATTTTTAACAAATGTTGTCCAAATTGGCACTGCAAATGTTTTGATGAATAGCTACCAGCAAGACTGTGAACCTTGGATCTGGCCCCGCCTGTGTGCAAACATAGGATCTGAGGACTTTCAAATGTTGCTCTCTCTAATCCTGTGCCAGCCCCTTTCCTCTCTGACGGATCCATGTCTCGAGAGCGGATAACTGTATTTCCCCTGTGCAGCGGGGTATGCAGGTTTTCACCTCAGGTGCCATTGAGTGTTTCCAGGTGTACTTATTTTCCTTTCAGCAACTGGATGCTGCCCCAGTTGGGAAGGTAAAGAGCAATTCCCAGGTGCACTTATGGGGCACCCTGGCTCACCATGGCCTTTCCTTTCTCCTGCAGCGACATTAGCCCAGCTCAGCAAACTCTGGTGTTACGCTGTATTCTCTGTGAGTATTGGGGTGGGAAGGACTGGTAGTGGAGTGACAGGCTGTGCTAGGCTATACTTGGGAGCCTGTTTCCAGACATTTCTGCCAAATGCCACCCCAGTGAACCACACGTTAACTGGGTTCTTCCTCCCCTGGACAAAGGAGGCAGAGGCTTGGCACTTTTTCTTTCTCAAATACCGGCAGGCACGGCAAGACCAAACCATGCGGATTGATGGGCCTCTAGGTTCAAAAGCGACCTTTTTAACCTAGGCATAGCATCATCCTAAAATTGTATATCCCTGCCATAATCAATGGCTGCCTAGTCAGTGACATACAGGTGGGAATCACTTGAAAAGCTGTTCAGTAAAGGAGTCATGGGTGGAACTTCAGGAGGCAGCTGGGTACCCAGGGAACTGCCCCAAATGTGAGATTTCCCATGATAACGTAGTGTCTCTGGAGCATTTCAGCAGCATAGGAGTGGGTAGTGCGTTTAAAGCAGAAGAATGTTTTTGTTTTGTTTTGTTTGTTTTTCTGCACAACATCAATTTAATATGCAGAATTCCCTGCTGCATGCTGCTGCAGAGATTGTATGTAAAAGAAATCATTTAAATGCACCATTTACAGCTTTGCAGTTGAGAACTGCAAAGGGTGTTAGATCTATACAGTCAACAGCACAGGATGCCCTTAATCCTAATTGCTGGACACTGGGGGGGATCCCAGGGGCCGGCTCACTGTGCATCCGTCCTTGTTCCTTTTACGCTTTCCCTAAGAATTCGTGGCTGGCTACTGTCAGAGATGGGATACTGGGCTAACAAAGCCTCTAAGTGTAAGAACATTATGTTACGCTGACAGGACAAGAATAGAATGAATGCCTGAATTGGGACATGGTGGGATAACCTGGGCAGCCCAGGCTGCAGAGCAGAGCTTTATGGCACTGCTGCTGGTCATAAGTGGTTCCATACATGACTTCCTCAGCATTCCTTTGATGGGGTTGGTGAAAGGAGGAGTGCTGGCAGATGGTGCAATAAATGTTGATGTTATATGTGTTGTAAACCACTTCACAGGGAGAGGTGAACATTTGCCAGGGATTGGTGTGGTGAGGCCGAGAGACAGACTGTTTGAAGTTATGATCGACTGTATCTCTTCCTTTCTTTTCAGAGGTGACTTTATGTAGTGGTTGACACAGACAACCACAGACAACCCCAACCATAGCTTATTTGAGAGTTTTTGCCCACCTTCCACCCTGCTGCCTCCTGCCTCAGCCCCATGCCTGTCCTCTGACATTCAGAGAGGGACCAACAGGGGCAGCTGGTGGTTGCTCCCACCCAGCCTCTCATTCTGTAGTGCTACTGGTCCTCCCTCTCACTCAGCATATGTTATATTTGCACTGCTGCCCTGACCAAAATCTCTGCTCTATCAGCTCCCAGCAGCAGAGGTGGTGTGGGGAGGAAGTTGGATCACCCCCACTCATGGGGGGGATGCAAGGCAGTCTATTCTTGTAGAGAAAATGTGCATCACATGGGGTGGTGAAGGGACTGTGCCTTGGTCCCTGTAATTATACCCATCTGTTACTTCCCTGTTTCTGCCGCCGCCGCTGAAACACACAAAGAATCACAAGCGTGATTTAAGCCCCTGGAGAATACAATGGCTACATTTAAACAAGCCGAGCTGACCTCCAGTGCCCCACTTTTACTGGCCCAGTGCTTCATGCTGGGCTGAGGAGGGCTGTTCCAGTCCAAGCCGTCAGCTCTCCTGCCCGGTCATTATTAACTCACCGCCTTTTTGTGGCTTCTGCTGCTGTTGTCAGACTGGTGCAGAAGGGACAATGTTAGAGCACTTCCTCCTTTCCCTATTACGGTGACTGGTTTGGGAGTTCGGTGCTTTCCACATTAGTGGGACTGGTAAACTGGTTTGCATTGCAGTTGCTCTTGTTTTCTGTGCCCTCTTGTCATTGCTGTTGACTCATCAGGCTGAAGTGTCTGAGCTTAATTGAAGCAGTAACAATGCAATCAACATTTCTCTCTATTTTTATCTGCATCTCCCCCTCCCCTCTGGTTTTTCTGCTACTTGACATGCTATTTCTGGGGCTGAGAGCTTGGCAGCCTTGCCAAGGGTTGCACTGGAAGGGAATGGAGCCACAAAGAGTAAACCCACCAAAAGTAACAGGATTTTTTTCTTTTTCTGAGTGCTGCTGGACTGCCTGCATTGCATTCATCCTTACTGTGCCTTGTCACCTCCCCCTGTCATCCTTTCTGCAGCTGAAGAAGGCCTGGGTGGGGGGAAGTATTTCTAAGCAGGGCTGCATGGATACACCTAATTAGCATAAAATTAGCATAACCCTCTTTGTTTAACGGAATACTCAGCTCTCCTCCTTTATCCAAGTGATGTGACTAGAGGCAGGGAGGAATGACTGGTCTTGGTGCAATCTTTGTACGAGATTGTGGGTGAAGGTGCTGCCAGCTTGGTCTTTGAACACCAAAGCATTCACCCCTGGCTTGAGGAGGAGAGCAGAGCGTTCCTGCCAGCTATAGCCTATAGCAAGGAGATCATTCTCCTGGGGCATGGGAGCTGGAAGTTCTTAAGTCTCTGTAAACATGCCCATTTAGGGGAAAAGTAGTGATGGGAGGCAGGAAGGAGTAAGAAAATGTGGCCATTTTGTAATAGATGAAGTAGCACCTTTTGAGTGCAGTTTCTGTGGACAGAGTAGCAAAAAACACATGTAGCTTAAAGGTTTTGCATTTAAAAGGATGCCAGCTGGCTTTAAAATGTTTCTGCTTCTGAAATCAGTTAAGGTTACTATTGATGATGGCAAAACCTAAAGCGCCAAGAGGAAAAAGTATGAGGCAAACCAGTGTTTTTATTTTTTCCCCTATCAAATGTCTTGGTGCACTGAGCAGCACACATGTGTCATTGGTGTCTGAGCTTTTTCCATCACCCCGAATGCATGTTTAGCTCTTCTGTGAAGTGATGGCAGGCAGAGAATCATCTGAGAGTCTGAAAACATTGATAGAAAAAAAACAGAAGTGAGAGCAGGCATCTGGGTAGGTGAATTGATTGAAAATACTCTAGCTTATGTCTGGGAAATGCCTGGATTTCAGGTTGACAGAGTCCTTTGCCATGAGATATGCCTCTCCTTTGTGTGAACCATGCCACCCTGCATCCTCTTTCCGTACCTTTTTAGCATTGTTATTGGACTGCTCATCTCTATTTTGTAATCCTATTGACTTTTTTTAATACAGAATTAACGTACTGTTCTCCTCCCCCCTACCATCCTGCAGTACAGAGAAAGACTGCTGCTTTGTATCAAACACATAACTGTTTTTAAGGCAATAAATATATATCTAGACCTCTCAGCATTTATGCTGTAATCTCTGCTGGCATCCTCAATAATTTTATGTCCTTGTGTTAGACTTTGCATCCCAAATATATATACAAAGCCCAAATCGTGTTATCTAGAGAACAAATGTTTTCAAATCTGTTCGAAGTGTGTTCAACCAGCCACTAAAGCAAAGGAAGACAAGAGGCAGCTGACTTTGTTAAATACTTGTTAATACCTCTCGCTGTTGGCAGTGCCTGAAGTTGTAATCAGCTTTGTCTGTGTGTCTGTCTATGCCTTCTGCCTATGCATGTGCCTTTTGGGCACATTTTTGGGTGATTTGTGTGTAGCTGCATGCCTGCTGGCATGTCTCCCGCGTGCGCTGCGCTGCGCTGCGGCGCGTGTGTGCCTGCCTGCTCTGCACAGCCTCTGCTCCGGTGTGTCCCAGCACGTCTGCCTGCATGGGGTCCCTCTGAAACGTGCCACTATCTGCCTCCCGGTGCTCCTGAGTGGAATATGTGGATGTCCCTGGCTGCCTGCGCACATCTCTCCCTGTGCCTAGGCGTATTTTCGTGCCTGGACGTGGAACGGGATGCAGGAGGCTTTGTGTGTGGCAGGGCTGGCAGCGTTTTAAGACGACTGTGCTCGTGTTGAGATGGAGACTCCATCGTTTCCCTCTGTCAGCCTAACAGACACTTGCACCGGGGAGGAAAAGCTGTTGCCTTCATGGCTTCAGTGAAGTGAAATAAAATGCCGCTTCAAGTCGGTGGGAGTGGGGATCACTTGCAGATGTCAGCTCCTTAAAAATGGCCTCACTTAAAACATATATGGAGAGAAGCAAATGGATTTTTCTCTTACAGGGGGGGCTTGTACCCTTGCATGGTGTTGTATTCCCTCCCCCCGCCAAAATTCAGGCAGACTGCTGTGCTCTGAAGGGAAGGTCTTTAAAAACAAAACAAAAGGCAGCTGTCAATTTAATCCAAGCTCCCTGATAAAATTCCAGCAGAGTTCCTTTTTTCAGAGATGAAATAAGAATCCTGGCAGGCCCTCTTGACTGGCCACATAAATCATTTGTGGTAATTGCTCTGAGAAAGACGAGTGGCTCTTAGGTGCAGGGAGGAGTGAAGGCACCTACAGCCACTGCACAGCACCCCAGGTACCCCAGCTTGTGGAGACTCCTGCCCCGGGCCTGGGGGACAGCTACCTGCAGCGGGGGTGGGTGCTGCAAACCTGAGGGGACAATGCGCTGCAGAGGATGAATAATAGGGTTTCCTGTCGCCTTCTCTTTGTTGTTGGTCCTGCTTTTAATTGCCCTAGAGGGATTAGAAGTCAGACGGTGCGAGGGGGAGGGGGGAATTTGGGGAAGGAGGGGCTGAGAAGGAAGAGAGGGGGAGGGGAGGATGAAGGCGCAGGGAAGGTGGAGAGAATGAGATGGAGGTGAGAGGAAGAAGGAAGAGATTGATTTAAGTAACTAGCATTTAGTGCAGTGGGGCACAATTTCAATTAGCTAATATCTCCTTGGGTTGGTGCATGACTCTGCATGCCCCTTGTCACTCAGATTAGGAGAGGAATGGCAATAAAAAGCAGAGTGCCAGGCTCTGGTGTCAGCTTTTGCCGGCTGCAGTGGTGCAGGGGGACAGCTGCTCCTGGAAGCCACAAAGCTATGATTGCACTTTCCCTGAGCACTCGTAAAGATGGGGATAATAAAATAACAGGGATCTGAAGCAGCACTACAGGAGTGGCCACCAGCCGCAAACTCCAAGAAGAGGGCATTGCTCAATTCAATCCTTCACTTTCAGGGTAGAAGCAGCAGGATGCAGTTGTTACCGTATTTAGTATAAGCCTGCAACTGCTGCTTCAAAATAAGCTTTTCTTAAGCGTTTGTCAAACCCCAGTGGCCTGAGTAGTTTTGGTGGCATAGCTGCAACTAAGAATAAAAATGTAAATTACGTATAAAATAGAGTCAGTGCATATAAAAAAAGGAGCTAAAGGTGGCAGGCATGAGGACCAGAGTGGGAGCCTGGAGGTCTGGCTTGTGTTCCTGTTCTGCCACTGGGTCACACTGGACCAGACTCCTCTCCCCTGAGCTCACCACCCCTTGGAACCTACCTGGAGCAGCCTCTGCGTTATGGGAGGGATACAAGAGCTGGGCAGCAGAGTTGCATGATGGCACAAGGGCCACTGCTCTGGAAGGACCAACATGCTGGCTCTCAGCATCTCATAGGTGTGCTGCTGGTTCTCTTTGTGAGCCCTGCCTGCTGCCTTACCAGGTTAGTATTGCAGTTCAGCAGCTTAGCTTTGAAATACAACCTGCACCAATGGGTTCTGTGGCACCCACTTATTCTGCTGATCTCCCCAGGGGAAGCCCGCTGCCATTCCTAGTGCAGCGCCAGAGCTGACATGGCCTCTTTTCCTTGCTGCAAACAAGCTGCTCTGCCAGTGTGTCAGACATCTCATTCCCTTCCTTCTTTGTGGGCATGGAGCCCAGCTGCAGTCTCCCTCTGAGCAGGGCCCTAAGAGAAAGACTGAGGAACAAAGGAGTGCAGCCAGCATGGCTGACTGGCAGCTGGAGTCAGTCTCACAGACAAGTTGCTTGTACTGTTTCCAGCACAGTCTCTGGGCTGAGAAGAGGGGACAAATGTGTGCTCACTGTGCGCTGTCCTGCTGCTCGCTCCCAGGTTCTGCAAGTGCAGGGCTCTGGGCACGGCCCTCAGAGCCAGTAGCATCCTCCCCTTTTTGGGTTGCCATTTCCATGCTCTTCAGGCACTCCTCTCTCGCTATAAAAACACACAGGCATTTGCAACAGAGCGGAAAAAATACTTTATGGGCTTGTCTGTGGGTGGGAATGAGTTAAGGTGTGTGGGAGAACAACTGCAAAGGGATGGCACATGGCCTTACACATGTGTGTGCCATACACTTTAACGTACCTGACAGGGTCTGTACTAACTAGACTGTAGTAAGTCCCTCGGTCACCTTCCTTCTGAGGGCCCTGGCCTGGAAACGTGTGAGTTAACATGCAGCAGTGGAGGAAGTTGCTGTGCCCGGCTGTCATCCATCCCTGATCCCAAAGTAGCTGCCCTTGGAGCAAGAGCCACTTAATAATTTTTGAATCAGCTCGTGAACAGCCATAGCTCACAGCCCAGCACATTATGGTGAACTGGCACAGACTGCAGTTTGCCTTAATGGACTGCAGCCGTGCAAGAGAGGCTTTTCCAGCACTGAAGCTCTCCCTACCACACAGGTAGCCCACTGTGGAAGAGCAGTGGGATGGACACAGCCCCAGCCTCATCTGTCAGTGCTGGAGAGCTCACTGACAGACGGCAGGTGAGTGAGCTTGCATGCTGCAGGGGAGTGCAGGGATTTTAGCCTGCTTCCCACACATGCTGGGCCAAGCTCAGGGAGCCCTCCTGGCCCAGTCTCCCTCTGTCATCACCAGTATGTGTGCCAACAGCACCAGTTAGTGATGGGGTTATTCTCCTAATTATCAGAAAGAAAGCAGTTGATTTCCCTTTTAGGAAAACTGGGACACAAAGAGGTAAAGCGCCAAGGGTGAAGAAGTAGTTTGGGATAAACACCTCTGTGTCAGCAGTGGCATCCTACTATTTCTCTAGTACACACTTCTTGCTTTCTTAAACCTTCTGGTTCATTCTAATCAGTTCTGCATGAAAAGTACGTACTGTCTTGCAGGTAACAACATTCAGTTTCCTGTTCCATTTATTCTTCCAATTGCCTACATTTTTCCCTTTCTGTTCTTACTACTTTTGTAAAACATATTAAACTACATTTCCTGCTGTTTAAAAATGAACCAGAATTAAAAAGCACCTTGCCTTTGAGGTGAAGCTGTTAGGAATCATAAAATGGTGCTAAAATATCTGCATCCACGTTCTTTTTCATGGTGGGTCTCAGTTCTAAGGAGGCTGCTGACTGGGTGGAAAAACTGGCAGTTCCCATGTGGAGTGATAGGGGAGGGCTGATTTCCTGCACTGAAGCCCTTGTGACAGAGATGATGAAGCCCTTGTGTCACTCAGCGAGGACTGCCACCTCAAGAGCCACCCTCCCACCCTTGCAGATGGGTTCATTGATCCTGCAGGCTGGCATGGGAGAGGGAGGTGAACTGTCCCTGCTCCCTGCTACAGCCTCTGGATAGCCTCACTGAGAGCCACATTTAGTCACTGGCATCTCTCACCAGCTCTGACTGATGGCATGGGAGTGGTTCCAATTTCGCTGGAGGAGAGACAGAGCGTGAGGGACTATGGGAGTTCCCAGTCAGAGGGAAAAGGAGGATGGCCTGGAGAAAGGGCCTGTCTCTCTCTCCTAGCAGTTCCAAACAGCAATCCCAGGGCCAGCTGCCAGGTGTTTCATTTGTTACATCACTGAATGCAGGGATGCTGCTTCATAGGATGGCTGTCCAGAAAATTGGGCTAGGTTCCCCCATGAGACCCAGGCTGCTGAAGCTGGTGTATTCCAGGTACCTCCCAGAAAGCTCCTTTGTGAACAAAGCTCTGGGAAACCTTCACTGAAAGTGTAGAAGAGTCGGCATCTCTTTTAGAGTTAAATGTGTGGTCATCTGTTAACTGATTGATTGTGGCCCCTTGAAGCACTTCTGAGTCATGGTAAAATTGTTTCATTGCTTGCTTGAATTTAAAATAATCTTCTTAGTATCTTCCTGCAGAGTTTACTAGGGCTCTAGTTTGCACATGGTTCTGCTGGAGCTGGCTTGAGGAACACATTTATTTCTACTTAGCCAGCTGAAATGTCTGCTTCACTGCCATCTCTTCAGGTGGAACATTCAGAGATGCTCTCTAAACCTGAGCCCTACAGGCTCACGAGGGCTGGTAGGATCCCAGGGGTACTTGGACACCTTGTGTTGATACTAATAGCAGCTGTCAACATGCAAGTCAATGTAGTGATATAAAGGTAAGCAAGTGTATGTTCCTAGGACAAAACTGGAAGCTTCCCACAGAGAATAGGATAGGATTTTTTACAGTTAAAGCTGTCTCCTTTTGGATCTACAAGCTGTGCAGGTGAGTCCCAATTGCAGTGGGAGCTCTCCCTTATTTTTCCTGGACAGCACAGAAGGTGGAATTGAGGGAAAACTTTACTACAGGCAACCTCATATGTGCTTGGGGTCAGAGAGAAACATTATACTGGCATTAACCCAAACCCCAGTCCTGTTTTTAACCTCTGCTGTGTGAAATGCATAATCCAGGGTTATCTTTTACTTAAGTGTAAGCAATGGCTAAACTAAGTTTCCACCTGTGAATACAGCTTACCCTATGACTGCAGCACTTGGATGCTGACAGATGTGTGTGTTACCAGCTGACACTTGGAAAGCCTGATTGATTGGCTCAAATAGAAATTCAGAGATTTATTTGAAGGGTTGTATAGGATCTTCAGAGCATCTCCTCCATTCAGGCTGTCAGTTCTGCCTTATAAGCACATCTGAAAGGTGGCTGCACAGGTTCTGTTTAGATGCAACATGGCAGAATTACAGTTTGTTCTAATTTTTTTACAGATATAGAAAAATAAAGTCGAAGGTTTATTTCAGTTCATTGCATAAGGTTATCTGTAAGCTACAGATCTGGGAACTGCTTGCTTAGTTCAGGCTGTGGCGCATCTAGCCCCTCCTCTGAGGCTGTGCAAGGTATTAAAGCAGAGAGCCTCAGAATCTAAATGGTATTTTAGCATGATATATTTCATTCTGTTTTCACTGTAATGTCTTTTTAATGACAGTACAGAAATCTCTGCAAGGTGTACTTTCCACCTGTATCTCCATACTCAGGTCTCATACATTTGTACTCAGGAGATACATCCACTTTATTCTTCCTAACTTGGATCAAGCAGATTTTGTTTGAGCACATCTCTGCCTGTGTTATGCCTTATACCTGAATAACCACGAATTGAATTCCCAATTAGCTCGCCTTTTGCAACTAAAATTCTGTTGATTTCAACAGTATAGCCTGGTTTGAAATACACAGTGAAACTGCTCTCCCAGTGCATCCCAGGGGAACCTTGTAATCTTACTAGATGCACCTGCTGCCATTCCATTTTAACCTCTAAGTTTTTCCCTGCAGCGTAATGAATTCAATATTCCGCTGCCACCTTCCCAAACGTGCTTTGCCATCACTTTGAGGAGGAGCATACCTGCCTCTGAGGAGCTGCCAGCAGCACCTCCATCCTCCACTGCCCAGCTTGGAGCAGCTGGGAATCACCTCCACCTCTGCAGGTGCCAGCAGACCCTCCCAGGTCCCATGGGTGCTCACATGACCATTCCTGGTGTGTGCCCCAGCCCCAGAGAGGCGCTGCAGGTGCTTATGGGGAGCTGTGTGGTCCTCTCAGTCTGCAGAAACTTGGCTCTAAATCTTTTCATGTGGCTGTTAAATCAGTAATAAAACAAGATATAAAGTGTTTTTGCAGCTTCTGGGATATCAGGCCTCTTCACTGCTGGCTTCACAGCTGTTACTTCTAATCAGCTGGGCAGGCACCATAGAAATGTCAATTTTAATAAACACCCTTTCTTTTCAAGTTGGGTTTAGGTTTTACTGGTGGAGAGGGGGGACCACTGACCTTGCAATCTCCCATGTCAGAGCTGCTCACAGAGTACATGTTGCTTCCTCCCTTGCTGCCCTCCCTGTCCCGAAAATGGTGTGTAGGGGGGACATTAAGCACCTGACAGTGACCAGCTTGAGCCCATGGACCTGGCATCCCAACCTAGCATCCCATCCTGGACAGCAGGTGGGAGCCAATGCCTCAGGAGGAATGTGAGGGCATGAGAGGGCTATGGAGCTTTCCCCAAGAGGCTCTCAGAGCTTTCAGTGGTCTTCATCTCAGGGACTTCAAGAACCACCCACCACATCTCTGTGTTTAATTAGAGGTGTTTAATTAACAGTGACTCCATTTGGATCTCACGCTGCTCTGAGTCCAGACTATGCCAAACTTGGTAAGTACTGTAGAGCAACCACTTAAAAATCTGGGAATAAATAAATGACAGAGTCAGCATCTTGACTTGAATTCCTGCTAGGAGCCTGACATGGTAGGCTGAGACCTGGGTCTTGCCTTCAGGGCTCAGGTTCCTCTTTGCACCTCCTGATTTGTGCCAGGCCATGAGCTCTCAAAGGAGAAGACCTGCCCTTGGTACCACTCTCTTGCCATAAGGCTTTGACTGCCCACCTCCCTTCCCTCGCCCCTTCTCCCTGCTGTCGCTGGCAGTGATGTCCCCCACCCTCACCATCTCTAGATAGGCCATGTCCGTCCTGTTCCCTCCCCTCTATAAGCCAAAAACACATGGGCATCCTGTAACATTTTTATTGCTCTTTGTTGGCCTTGCTATGTATAGGAAAACTCCTGGGTGTTATCCAAGGTTTGGGGAGAGTAGCTTCTTGAGGGTGCCATTTTTTATCAAAGCTGTATGGGTTAAGGGAAGAAAAAGAAGAGGAAGAATACTGATTTTTCCATTTTTCAGTCACTGCTGTGGAGTTACAGGCATGGGAATGAATCCATTCCCAGGAAGCCACCAGCAGAATTTGTTAAAGGGTATGAGATGAAGTATTCTCAGCAAGTGGAAGTAAATCATGCTGGGAAAGAGACAGGGAGAGGGGGAAAGCCCCCATGAGCCCCATTGCAGATGCTGCCTTCTCAGCCCAGCAGCATCGCAGGACAGACACTGCTGTGGTTTGGCTCGCAGGACTCCCACCACCGTTTTCAGACCCAGGAAAAGCACTCCCCTCTCACAGTGCTGTCAGAAGCTGTCACACAAGAGCCTCTGCGTGTCCATGTGCTGCTTGTGCATGTGCACCTCAGCATGGGGGGAAAGCAGGCAGGGTTTTATGCTGATCCTGGGGAATTTGGCTTCCTTTAAACTCAGGATCTCTGCTCAAACTCATTTTTTCCCCTAGCAATCCCTCTTTGTCAGGATCTCAGTATTTTCTGGAAACATGTAATATGTCTGGCCATTTCTGTCTGTTGAGGAGAACCGACGTGCAGGTTGTAATATATATTAATTCCCTGGAGGAACATTGAACTGTTTCCTCTGCCCAGGTGGAAAAGGATAAACACAGCCACTGACATGCTGTTTAGTCTGAAAATAGCCCACTGAATGCATAATGAAGAGCCTCCTGAGGTGTTACTCTGCATGTTAAAATGGTGTTCAGCAGCCCGTGCTGTCACACAACATAATTTGACAATAAATGTGCATCTAATCAGCCTCCCAATAGCTGACTGTCACCGTCTGGCCATTAGTTTTACCTGCCTGTTCAATGGTAGCCACATCTTTGGGAAACAAGAACTTCGTCGGTCCCGAAAGACGTCTTATGTGTGAACAAGACAAATGAGGAACTCTGTGTCTTGGCTTTGTGTTCAGTGTGCATTCCAGGCTGAACAGCCACTTGTGTTTAGCTGGTGAGGACAAAGGAAAATGAATATTTTTTGTCATGGGAGGAAAATGGGAGGATTTCTGAATGATCAGGGGAAAGAGCACCCCATGTCCTTTGTAAGCCAAATGAAGGCAGAGCGGCTGAGGGTCCTTCAGTGAATGATGCTGCATCTTCGGTGCACGCAGTCCCTGCCTGCACTGAAATAAAAATCATCAACCTTGATCCTTTAAAATGCAAGCCAGGGTTTGAGCAAAATGGCTCAGGTTGGAGTCATTTGACAAGTGGCTTCTGCTGTTTAATTCACACCCTGGTAACAACACTTGCATGAATGATATATAGACAACCGCTTTTGTCTCTGAACGTTTGACAGCAATTAGGGCTTCACTCCAGGGGCAGAACATCATACTAACACTGGAATGCTGGAGGAGGAGGTTAGGGTAAAGAAATTAGCCATCTGTCTGGTGGAGACTGTATCCTCCAGGAGGCAGTTGGATGTCAACAACAGGCAAAATGTTTCCATTCTCATTGTCCTGCACTTCAGTTGTACACAAAGGCATGAAAGACACACAGAAGCCCCATTCACTCCCAGTTATATAGAGGTCTGCCACCAGCCACCCCGACAAACACCCCCTGGCAGTTGCAGTGAGTGGCAGCTGAGAGCTGCTCCCCTCTGTGCTGTTTGCAGAGCAACCTGTCAGTTTTGGCTGTCCCATCATGGAGAGCTGAGAGGCAGGGACATAGGTGTTCGGCAGGGGAGAGCAGAGCCTGACTGCAAATGAGGAAGCAAAGTGGTTCGTACAGCCCAGTGCAGGCTTGGGCTCCACAACACATTTCTGTGCTCAGTCCTGGATACAACACAGCGGCCGTGCAGGAGAGGCGCAGGCAGGTCTCATCAGCCTTGGGTGGCTGTTTATCAGCTCACTCAGCGTGGCCATGCTCCACGCCACTTGGAGCAGCGCATCCATCACACTGATAGATCCTTGTTTTAAGGAACTCCTCATCACTGAGGACAGTCCCTGCTAGATTAGGCTGGTTGAGGGTTTAGGGAGCACGTGTTGACATTTGGTCGTGTTAGTCACACTGAGCTACACAGCCAGAGAAAACTGCCTGCTCTGAAGGACTGCCTCTATAATTTCTGCTGCACAGGCATGGTACTCTCTTTTCTTTTCTTTTCTTTTCTTTTCTTTTCTTTTCTTTTCTTTTCTTTTCTTTTCTTTTCTTTTCTTTTCTTTTCTTTTCTTTTCTTTTCTTTTCTTTTCTTTTCTTTTCTTTTCTTTTCTTTTCTTTTCTTTTCTTTTCTTTTCTTTTCTTTTCTTTTCTTTTCTTTTCTTTTCTTTTCTTTTCTTTTCTTTTCTTTTCTTTTCTTTTCTTTTCTTTTCTTTTCTTTTCTTTTCTTTTCTTTTCTNTTCTTTTCTTCCCTTTCCTTCCCTTCCCTTCCCTTCCCTTCCCTTTCCTTAGAAACCAATCAGCTACAGCATTTTCGTGTCAGTGATCTAGTTCTGATAAAACAATGCCCTTCCACAAATCCCCTAGCTGGATGATTAAAAAATTCAAATATAGGACGATTTTTCTTGCTTAATTTTTACACATTTTAGAGAAAAGCACTTGTGAGAGAGCAAGGGGCAGCAGAACATGTATTTTCATTGTCTGTATTCATCAGCTTCAAAGGGTAAATTATCAATAGCATAACTTGATTCCGAACTACTGTCATGGTAAAAAAATACAGCTCACCAGTAAAGCTCCTCTATCGCCCTTCCTAATGTGCAAAAAAAGCCACACACGATGGCGAAGATAGGGCTCTGGCCCCCTGGTGTGTCCCAGATGACAAGTGGTGTCTCCCTCCAGACCCTTCAAACTAATTCTGTACATTTATTAAGTGGAAGACTGTAATGAAAGTTAACTTTCTGAGGCTTCCAAATTTCAAGTGAGACTTGCAACAGTGACAGAACTAGGAACTCATCTGTTTCCTTCCTGGGCTCTCTCAAGTCTGCCTTGCAAGGCTTGTGCATCAAGCTGTTACCTTTCCCCAGTCTCATGTCTGACATCTTCCTACTCCTGCACTGGGCTGTAGGCTGTATGTATTAACCTGTGGTCAGCTGGGCTGAGTTTGGACAAATCTGTTTGGCTTCCTCGTAGGAGCACACGGCCAGTGGCAAACCAAGTTTTCTTGATTAACAGTAGGGACAGTCCCTGTGATTAAATATATTTTAAATCACTGGTGCCCATGCACACCTGCCTGCCTAGCAGATGATACCTCCAGTAGATTTTTCAGGACATCCCAGTAGATGTCCTTCTCAGTTGTCTTTCCTAAACGAATGCTTTTCTTTTTCATAGAGTCCCTCTCTGAATTTCATCAGTTTTTGTTCTTGTCCCGCCCTGATTTGTGTGGAGTCCTTCCCAAACCATTTGTTAGCTGGCTAGAGGCAGGTAGTCAGACCTGCGATGCTAATAAGGCACATTTTGTCTCGCAGCAGACCCATGACCACTCATGGATGGCTTGCCAGGACTACTTGTTTCATTCTTGGTAGCCTTTAATGAAATAAAATCATTACATTTATACAGTAAACATTACACTAACCAGGTCAACTTCTAGAACTCATAAATTGTTACTGTGGCTGTTTTAGGGAACAAAGATCCAGTAGCCAGCCTGGCACAGAGATGCCACAGGACACTTCCTGCACCTTGTATGAAAGTCATAGATTTAGTTTTTCACAGATTTAGTACTTAGTATTTCAGAGCAAAGCCTGGTAGGGACACCTTCTTCTTACCCAGTTGTTAGGATTTAATTACTTATTCCAGAAGCAGTCAGTACCTAAAATAAGTGGAGGACTGATGTGAAATCCTCCAACTTCCTAACAGTCCCCCACACCCCCTTGGTAGAAAGGAGCAGGGAAAGCAAAAGATTAAGTGGGCAATAATGACAGTAGAATGCTTGGGGAAAAAATGGGAAAAGAAAGTAAAGGAGAAGGAGAGACATTTTATTACTTCTTTCCTTTTGTGGCGTGGATTGGGTTTGGATGTCTCTCTGCAGCTGCTGCTCTTGCTGCTGCAGCCACCAGTACTTATTATTCATTATTTTAGCACAGTTAAGGAAAAATAGTTGAAATAAACTCAAGAGCATGACACTGGGTAACAAATGATTTTTAATTCTGTCCTCCAGCATAAAGTTTCAGATTCATATTTCAAAGGCTATATAGATGGAAGATCCCACTGTGGATGAAAATAAAATCCAACTGGTGGGTATGTGGATCTGTAAATAGATGCTGGTGGGGTTTTTTTCCTAATCAATCTGGCTGCTGAAGCTTTTAGTAGCCTGGACCTGACCACAAGTGCAGTTCTGTCTTCTGACACAGGTACTTATTGAGAGGCTTAACACTGTACCCAGTGATTAAGGACGTTCACAAACATGAGTTATGAGTGAGATTATTATTTCAAAACAGGCCAGTCACAGATGAGCCCAGTACTGCTCAGGGCTTTGAGCTGTCCTGCCCCTCCTGGCACCTCAAATTCTGAAATGGCCTCATCTGGGAAACCCCATTTTCTGCAGAAAAAGGTGTTAGGTGTTGGTATAGAAGATGTAAAAATGCTAAGAAACCTGCTTAAGCAGTTTACACAAAGTGTTGAAATGATGTGGGTGGGGATTCTCTGAGAGGCATTTTTGGTGAAAGTGAAGACTTTCTGGTGACAGCAACAGTTGGGTGTTACTGGCTCATTTACCATCTTCACTCTGGTTGCAATCTCTGCCATCTAAAATTGTTGACTTTTGTTGGGACTGGTTTCTACAATACCAGTTTGGGTCAGTAGAAAAGATGCTGGTGTGAAGGAGAGGGCCATGTGTATGCCTGCTTGTAAAGTCCCTGAAAAGAGATGTTTCTGTTGGATAAAGAAACACGTTGAGGCTGAGAATCCTGGAGCACTTTACATGCTGCTGCAGACCAATATGGAAAAGTAGAAGAGAGCAAAGATGGGCCATGCACTAGAACAGCGAACTGTTGAGAATGGGTGGACAGGGGTCAGCATAAAGAAGCATCATGTAGAAGATTTGAACAGAAGTTACTGTGGCTTTGCTGCCCCAGAAGGTAAAAATTTTTTCTTTCCCCTTCCCTCAGCCAGCTGCCCCTTCTCTTTCTTTGCATCTAAAGTGGACACAGCAGTAAAATTCCTCACAAGTGTAATTTCTTCATGAAGGGTTACTGCTTCCTGCCACATCTCCTATGATGTGAAGTCTGGGATTTGCTTCATGAAATGAGGTAATCATGTGAACCTCACAAGCAGAGATATATGCAGACAGCAATTACAGCTAAAGCTATGCAATGTGTACCATGGCCTAGAGGAGAGGCAGATCATTTAACAATGAGAAGAATAAGAAAAATAAATAAACGCTTCCTTACAGACCTTGGTGCAGTGCCTCCCTGCTTTCCCAAATGAATCCTCTTAAGTTTCCACAGAGTGCATGTGTGGTTGAGGGAAACACTCGTAATTTGTTGTTTTGCAGAAGGGTGGTTCCCTGTGCCTTTGGAAAGAGGCCTTTGCTGAAAATCAAACAACAACAACAAAAACTTTCCCTCCAGGAAGCCAAAACCTGGTGTTTGAAAGTGTACAAGCACATCCATGGTTTTTGGCATGGTCTTTGTGCAAGCATCCAAGAACAAATTTTGCTCTGAAAGCAATGAGACGTGTGGAAGAAGCAATAACACTGCACATGTGTCACAACACACTGGAAATATTATCCCCACTGTGTAATACGTTCAGGATCTCATAGTGGATTCTGGGCAAGCAAAGGGCTGCTGCATCTTGTATTTCTTGGCTTGTAGTGCTCCAGGTAACCACTTAAACTTTGGGGGAAATGTCTTAAGAAACAGCTATTAAGCAAGAAGCAAAACCTATCTTCCAATTCTAAACATAACTAAATGCCATCATAACATTTTGTTACATTGGCAACCCTACAAATAAATTTAATTAATTTCTACATGATTTTGCCTTAGCTGCCTGCCTTCCCAGACTTCTTCAGGGAGAGCGGTGTCTCTTCTGTTTATCCCTTTTGGAATCTGGCCATGTATAAGCCAAGTGGTAATGTTGTTACACTGTGGGATTTTATCTGTTGGTTTCTGTCTTAAGACTTGGATTCCTGGAGTGAGATGATTGAATGCCTCACTATAGCTCTTGAATTTTTTTAAGCAAGTTTCTGTACTCCATGGATCTAAAGTTTTACATCTGAAGCAGAACCAGCTGCAGGTGTATTTTCTGTCCTTAACTCTCTGGTGGAGAAAGGCAAGATGAGCTCCTGATTTTGAAACGAGAGAGCTGCAGCAGTGAGATTTGCAGCATTCCAGAAACCAGGAGCATCCTGTCATTCTGTGAGTTTCTTGCAGAAGCAGTGATCACCAGGGAGACGCATCTTCCAGTGGTATTTACAGTTTGATGTTGATTGTATGGCACAAGTCATTAGAAGCCTGACCACTTTCTTATCCCCTTAAGTAGTGTGAGTAGGGTATTTCACTCCCAGGCTGTGGAAGCTTGCAGATCACTTTCTTGCCTATTTCTCACCTTCTCATTGGGAGGTGTTTGCCAAGCCTCAGCAGCACTTTGGAGCTGAGTGAAACTCAGAGGCATCTTTTGTCTGAGTAGACACCTCAGGTTAAGCTCCCAGATCTCCTCTCTCAGTGCCAAGTGGCAGCTTCAGGGAGTGCATCCAGGGAGGGTGGTCAAGTAGCACCTCGCTGCACATGCAGGGATGTGGTTTCACTGCCAGTGCAGCCTTTATCCACTGGCATGTCACCCCTCCTTGGGCAGGGACCCAGCAAGTTTGTGGCATGTTGGTGGCTCTGACAGAAACTAGCTTGGAAAGCTTCTGATGGAGCTCATCAGGAGGAGGCTTGTAGGGAAGGCACCATTCCCCTTTTGTGAAATGGCAAGACAGTTTTACTCCAGAGAGCCTCTGAGGAGGCTCCCCTCCCAGCAGCCATGCTAATGAGAGACCACAGTAAAGACTACTGGGGAAAACACCCACCACATTTTTCCTTTGTACCTACTTTGACTTTCTTCTTTCAGGTGTGAAAGAAAGAGCTGGCAGAGAATGCCTTCCCTTCCTGCAAATGAGATTTCAATACCCAAAGAACTTGACGGTGTCCCTCTCTATCTTATACTCTGACACAGTGAAAGGCTTCAACTTAACCGTGGTAGTTAAGCCACAACTGTCTGAACTGAGCCAGGGGGGAGCTGTGGAAAAGTGACACATGTATCCTTTTTTTTTTTTAAATGTCACTCATCCAACTGGCTTTTAACGAGAGCACTCTCCAGGCCATCTCTAGAAGGACCTGTCTGCTAACAGGCATATATCACAAAGTTCTTGATCACCTCCTCTTCACAGGCTTTTCATTGTTTGTTAAGGAGCATTGATGTGCTGCAAGATTCTCTCATTACAGTAATTCCAGCGTGTTGGACTAAAAAGTCCTCATGGGAGCTGAGAGACAGGCTAGCTGATCTTCTCCATCACTGCCTTCTGTGATGCCATTGTTCGTACATGACACTTCTCTAAACAGTGCCCTTAGAGAGCACTGCTGGCAATACAGGTCTAAAATGCTGGGATTATCCAAGGAGAGCCTCTTTAGCTCAAAGCACGTTGCATAATAGAAAGTATAGACAGCTTAACCAAAGCAGTGGTTTTGCAGTCTAAGCATCTGGTACGTACCCAGGGGACTGTGGCTTGACTCCCATTGTCTGCCAATCAGGTAGTGACTTGGCACGGCAACTTTTTGGGAGCATGGCGCATTGCTCTGCGGAGCTGTCACCATGCTGAAGAGCCACCCCAGGAGAGCAGGCTGCTGAGCAGCCTCATACCCTGGCACATTCTCTGGCAGCTGGACCAGAGCCTTGGCACAGAAGGGCTCCACAACTTTCTCAGTTCTTCCCCACATGGGAAATTTGTGGGGTCGCTCCCTGCTTGGGGAGTCTCCTGTTCACTGAACTTTGCTTCCTGTGGACACAGCAGTGAGGGAGTGCTGGTGGTGTAGCACAGCACGAGAGACACCACCACAGCAATCAGCACTGCCGAAAGCAGCCCAGAGCAGCAACCATGGCCAGCCGTGCCCTCATCTCCGCATCCTCCCTTAAATCTTCCGATGGCAGCTGAGCATTGCTCTAGTGCAGCAGAGGTGCCTGTAAGGAGGGGCCGGGTGTGTGCCTGGTAGTGTGCAGCACTCAAGTGACACCTGACAAAGGGGAAGCAGTTTGCTGAAGGGGGAACACACAGCTGTCAGCTCCCAACAACCGTGATGGATTCATGGGGCTCTGCCGCTCCATCTCACCCTGGCAGAAATGAGGAGATGCTTGTCTCAGCATCCACAGAAGCTGGCGCTGCCTGGGCCACAGCAAATCCCTCAGTTTTAGCCAAGAATCCTGCTGTCGTTCCCCTGCCTGCTCCTTAACCTATGTTTTTAGTGACATTGCTGAAAGGAAGTGGGAATCACATAGGATAGAGAAATTTATTTTCTTTCTTCGGTCTTGAGGAAGGGTTTTTTGTCAGTTGATTTGTTTAGGTGCATGCAGACAAGAAATACAATTCTGGGCTTTTGTTTGGAGAAAATGTTTTATCTGAGGACTGGCATGCTGGCACTGTAGCTCCCTAGATCCTGTTACCTTGCTGGGGTTGGGGCAGTATGTTGGAATCAGAGGAACTGTCACTGTTCTCTCTGTAGGGGTAGGGATGCTGAGGCATCAGGCACAGCAGTGATTCGTCCAAAATCTGGATTGTGAATATATCAGGCTGCCAAACACCAGTCTTACAACATCTTCTCCTGTGTAGGGTTAATAAAAACATATCCTGCACACTTCCTAGGCTGCATACACCCACCTGCCCCCTTTCCACCAGTTAATGACCTGCCTGGAAGCAAAGAAATTTGTCTGTTCTTGGTAGACCAGTCAGCTGTAGTCAGGGTGGCACCCCAGGCTTTTTGCCTGAAAGAAAACAGGTTGATCTAAATAAGATTCTGAAATAAGTTCCTTTTTCTCCCGTATCAACAGCATGCAGGACCCTAAGACCACAGTACTTCCTTACATTGCTATTGACAGAACACTCTGAATCCCAAGGAGATCTTCAAAGAGGGACAACTTGTTTACATTTACTCCTTTTTGATCCTGCTTCATAAACACACAGAGCTGTCCTGTCACTGAGCAAAGAGAAGTGTGCTCTGGCTGACTGGAATTACTTGGACGGTACAGAGCATTTCCAAAGCTGAGATGAAATGCAAACAGTCAGCTAGCCATCACTTGAGAGAAAATGATAAGATAGAGTAAGAAAGCACTTATTAGCAGAAAACAGGAGCTGGTTTTGCATCGTGCCTTTTCATTATCTCAGTAGAGAAAGGTTCTGTGACATGTTCACGCCTTAATTGTGGTAAAGTGGAGGGGCCTGATCCTTCTCCAAGACTGAGGCAGTAGGTGAGGTTGTGGCCAAGGTGCCTGATGCTCGCCCAGTGCTGGAGAGGTTGCTCACGAGCCGTGAGAGCATCAGGCAAAATGCCATTTAAAAACATCAGGGACAAGGATTTGACAGGATCCTCTGTTCACTTGCCCTGCAATTGGTACCACAACCCATGTGTAGATATTCTTTAATGGAAAAGAAAGCCCATGTTAGATGTGTGTTCTTTTTTATGATTTCTCTCTCTTGAAATGGGTCTGACAACTGTTGAATTTTCTGAAAGCTTCAGAGGAGAAGGAGATCTCTGTGTGCTCATTCAGCACAGTAGTGCCCAGTTCTCCCTTCTCAGACTTCTCCCCCTCGTATCTACTCATAAGCGTGGGATTGGGAACGGGATGTATCAATTCAGCCTTATCCCAGCCAGAGAAGAGCCTCCTCTGTTGCTATTTTTGGGTTCCGTGGGTGCACCCTGCCTGCCGTGAACCCAGCACAGTGAAGTGTTTAATTCAGCCTCCTCGCTCATTTGAAAAGAGGCTGTTGAGCGCTCTGACCACCACAGCCCCACTTTTACAGCTGGCCGTGAATTTCCGAGTGTGCAGTGATATCTTTAGCTCTGACTCCAGAGATTTCCTGTGGAGCTGCGAGATGCAATCCTGCAAGCGTGCTGGAGCTAAATATACTTTCCTGGGCCGACATGCAGCCGGACAAACAGGGGCAGTGTCAACACCAGCCTTTTCCAGTGCTGAACAGGTCGAGTCATTCTGGAGGAGGTGAGGCTTAGTTCAATTAATTAGGCAATTAAGTGTGTTTTGGTATTTAACCATCTTTGGACCTCTCTGTGCTAATCTTGTTTGTAAATCCCTAGAAAATGCCGTGTGACCTGCGTTGCAGCACTGCACTCAGCTTTGGCAACTAAGGCTATTGCGGAGGAAGGTTTTCACCCTCCAGGCAGACTTTGGCTGCAGAAAAATATTGTAGGTTTTCACTTGTACAAGGCCACAGCCTTTAAGAAGGATGAGAAAGTAAATTTTGAAGCAGTCCAAGTTTAGTGAGGGATAATAACAGTAAAAACCTGGAAATGAGACACACAACACTGGCTTGTTTTGCATACGATCACCAGACTACCAAATTGGTGCCACACACTGTAGACTATAAGGAAATATTTTGAGGGAATGAAACAGAGCTGATTAGTCCTTCCGGTTGTGCACCTTGATTTTGTCATTATAAATCTTCAGTCATTTTCTCCTGCAAACAGCTGTGTCCATGCCCAGCACCTGTTGAAGATGCAGCAGCTTTCCTCCTCTGCAGCTGCGTTGGGCTGTTGATCTGTGTGAGTGTGGAGCTGTTTGGTTTTCCAAAGCAAGGGTGCTTCCAGGTGACAACTATGGCTGTCACTGCACTTACAGTCACCGTGGAGAGCTACAGGACAGAGGTTCACAGTCTGCTGTGAGGAGGAACAGCAGGAAGACAGGGCCATTCCATGAGCTTCCTGTACCACTTCTCCCAGCAGCTTTTGGAGGCTTGTGGCTCTGCTTTGGCTTGCATCTTTGCTGGTTTTAGTGGCTAGCCAAAGGAGCTGGAGTTTGCTGCAGGATTGTTTCTGAAATGTCAGGGAGAGGAGGAATGTGGTTTATTTATGCTTGGGTTTTTTCCTGAGCATTGTCACCATGCCTTTTTCAGGCAATGGTGTGTTCATATCTTTTTAGAGAGAAATGTCTCATTGTAAGCAGTGAAAACACATACTACTACCTCAGCTCAGAGTAACAGATTAATTTGGAAGGAAGCCAGCAAAGAAAACATGCCACTTACGGTTAAACAAAAATAATGCTGTTGATGAGTATAGGACAACAATGTACATTGCTAATGTGTTGTGCTTGTTAAGGAGCTGATGTTTTCGCAGTGACAAACTGAACACTGAAGTCTGACAACTCTGTTACAATTTGGAGATGTCTGACAAAATTAGACATGTGTCACCGTGCTAGGAATCCCAGTCCTTTTCATACAGCTGAACTGTCTTACTAGGGTGCACAGGTATTCTGGCTGCAGGACAAGGAAGTGTGAGCACTGTGGTTGAGTTGCCGGAGATGTCCATGAGGTGTAAAAGCAGCACAGCGCTGGAGAGTCCCGACACTTCTGCCAATGGTGTGGCCTTCCTGCCTGACCGCTGGGTTTCTCACAGAGGAAATGCCCCAGATCACACCCTGACCACTGGCCATCTCTGGCAGTCCCTAGGACGTCTTGGAGAAGAGGCCTGGCAACTTTGGAAAGACCTGGAATCAACCCACTGAAAGCACAGTAACTCAGTGGATGTAAACTTGGCATTTTTCTAAAAGCAAACCCCCCCCACTGCATTTCATTCACTGCCAAATGGGTAAAGACTTTCTGTCTTTGTGCCTGTCTGTGGTAGCAGATCCTTAGCAGCATCTTCAGCTGTTTGTTTCCCAGAACTTGTTGGTGGTACCTTTTGGTGAAACCCAGAAAGATGCCAGCACTGGAATGGATGGTGACACACAGCTGCCAGTCTGTGTGTCAGAGATATCTGTCTTATATGTGTGCTTTCACACATAATATCTAGAAAATCAGGTGTGGGGTAATTAGGTTGAAATCCAGGGAAAATTCAACAAAATATTTGCACCCAAAGGATACAGCTCAACATTTTCAGTGGGCTACCATGGAGATGCCTGAGTGCTTTGATTTTTGGACACTAAGAAGCAGATGAGAATCTACACAGACTCACAAAAATTGTGACACTCCTAGTAGTGATGACTGCATCTTTTATTTGAAACATTATGAACCCAGCTTACTGGCTGGAATATGGCACAGAAATATCACCTCACATGGCGTTAGGGGGAATATTCAATTGGCGAGTTTGCTAATGAAGCAACAGTGCTGCTGAAAAGTGACCCAGACCTGTTAAACCTGTCTGAAGTAAGAATTGTGATTCATTTCGGTGTTTCCTACTAGGTTCCCAGTCTATTGCAGTGTTGTAGGTAGTTTTGGAGGAAAAAAAAGACAGAGTTACAGCTACAACCTAAGGGGAGGTGGAGCTAAACAAAAGAAGGATTCATTAGAGAACAAAAGAAACATTGGAGACTTTGAACCTAGGAGTCTCCCACACATTAACTAGGTGTACTGCCAATATGCTACAGATGTGTGTTACATGAACACATAAAGTAATGATACGTCTACAAAGAGCTGAATGCATCTGTTTGCTATTTTGTAGTGAATTAGATTTAAGCAGGTGGGAAGCTGCAAACTCCCCAGTCCCTCCACATATCAGAAATAAGGTATTAAGAGGTCCAAAGCTATCTTCTGCAGTTTTTGTAGACTCACAGCTGACAGCCACACCATGTGTCAGTAAATTGGAACCCTGCTCTATCATTGGGAAGTACAGCCCGTGGTTTCACAGAGCCACTGTTGGCTTTGCTTTGTGGTGGGTTTGAGGTATCAGCTCTCTGGGACAAAGGATAAAGTAGCTGGAAGGAAGGAGGCAATATATGTCATGGGGGATTTCAGAGGCTCCCTTTTTCCATGGTTCACCAGGTGAATACTGGTGGGATGCTCAGAGAGGGATTCGTGTTTGGGACATGGGACACACAGAGCTCCCAGCCAGCCCCTGTTTCCCCAAATACCAACTGATTTCAACCTGGGGAGCAGGGGGTGTGCATAGCACTGATTACCAAGAAGACTGTCCAGTCAGACTCAAAATAATTGGGCCTCCAAATCAGGATTTAGTCACTGGGAAGTGACTGCTGTGCCAATAGCCCAGGGTGTAGCAGAAGGAAGCCCAAGCAGAGGTACTTACACCAGAAAGTTGTACTGCAGGAGTTTGCCCAACAACTTGCTTTGTGCTTCACTGCAGAAAATAAAGTGACATCAGTGTCCAGGACAGACCCCCTGTGATCAGGACTGCGAGTTCCTGGCTTTACTGTAGCTTTTCCTATTCCTTCCAAGGAGAGCACAGCTGGGAGATGTGGATAAGATGTGGCTTTTGCTAGTGACTTCTACAATAGTGAGGCTGGACCCTTAGGATGGGGCCCAAGGAGATCTCAAGGGAAGCAAGAAAGGGGATGGGATTCTTCCAGCTGCAGAAAGATCAGGGTCAGAATGCAACTGCATTACAGACACTTATTCATCCATAGCGATGCAACCAAAATACGCCATTAGCACCAAGTTCTTCAGAATTAGATTTATTTAGCTCTAGGTGCATCTGTATAATTTCTCTCGTGCTGTTCCATTTTTTGCTGTTGCACATTGGTTTCTCATTGAGCATATGAATAGAAAAGGTATCAAAGCTGCTTTAGAAGATCTTTAATTGTAGGTTGTTCCCTTTTTCACTATACATTATGAAAAAAATGTAGTATGGAAATGTGAACGCTCAGCTAGAGGAGGTCACCGATAATCTATGCAACTGCCAATGCCATTAGCTCCTTTGGATTTTGCACTGTATGGGGCCTAAAGGAAATGTTCCCTAAAAATAGCCATCTAACTTACGAAAATGAGTCAGCCAAACCTTCTTTCAGCTGAGCCGCAGCTGTCTGAGCATTCTGAGCAGTGGTAATAGAAAGCTGCAGTATGGATGCTTTTTCCTTTTCTCAGGAGACTCAACTTTACAAAGGATAAAGAATGATGGATGGGAGATCTGCCCTGTTTTCAGTTAAATAACTTCTAATATCACCTAAGAGGGAGCAGAGATATTCTGTCATCCCATCAGTGTTTTAGATTTGTGCAGAGCACAGCCTTGGTTTGGTAGCTGGGATTTTGAGTCACCAGTGCTCTGCCACTTACTGTTGTTTTTTTTCAGATACACATATACCTTTGCATTGGGACCCGGAGACATGGTCAAATTCACAGAGATGGCAAGGTGTACTAATGAAGGGCATCATTCTTTACAAACAGTGGTGTTTTTAATTAATAACTCCAGCTTGACTTTTGTGAGGTTTGCATTTTTCTGTTCCATGTCTTTTTTAAGTTACTGAGATAATGAAATTACAAGGATGAAAGTGGGGGCAAGGGGAACCCAACTTAAAGTCTGGAAAATAATTGCTGCATTTTTTTCTAAAGAAAGACTGTAGTCTTCATTCCTGTTAGTGATAGCTCAAACAAGGCACCGGAGTTGAGTGGCAACTGCACCAATTAGCAATGCTGCTGTTGGTTTGTGAATTGCATGTGAAATGTAGAATTTGTCCAGAAGTGCTAATGCAAATTGCTCAACAAAAATGTGCCCTCTGTGTCAAGTCTTTTCATTTGTTCTGACACACTGCTGTCTCCCCAGATTTCTCTGATCGGTAGATCCCTCTCACAGTTGACAGCTACCAGAGCTCATAAAGTAATGAAAATATTTCTTATCGCCATTAGCTGTGTCTCTTCAAGGAGGGCTCCAAGCCGGCACCAGCTACTTGCTATACAACATAATTCTGACTTTTATGTATAGGGTATTGGACTTCACATTTACAGACTTAAATGCTAAAAGCCCAGTAAATGCCTAAGATTTTACCTGCACAGAAGTTCAAAGACCTGGTTATCTGTCATGACAGTAATTTGGTCACTTTGCATGTGTTCAGCATCCCCTGTTATTGTACATGGTGATAACCTTTGTGCTGCACTGGAGGGAGCTGAGTTACAATTGCCGTGGGAACTGTAACTTAACATTTCCTGGCTTTTTCAGCACACGATAGCTCCTCCTTATATTATGTTCTTTAAAAGAAGGAGAAGTGAAGCAAGGGCACAGTGAAATGTTGGTGTTTTCACACCTACAGAATATAAAATAGTGTATTTAGCTGTATGCAGATTGAAGTTGTATTTGCTACACTATTTATTGCACCTCTGAGCTGTAGTCCCAGTTTAGGAGTCTCATTGTTCTGGGCTCTCTGCAGATGCAGGATGTAAATATGTTTCCTTCCCCACAAATACTTCTAACCTAAGAGTAAGGTAAGAGATAATGCAGGGAGACAAACATACCAGGGAGTACAAGGAAACAGAAGACTGCTGGACATCATCAAGACAGAAACTTCCACAAATGTAACTATACTGGGGGCAGAGTTCAGGGTCAGATTTGTGTGATTTGGAGACTGTCCTCCCAAGAATGAGATCCAGCAGGGAGGAAAGCATGAAGGCACTTCTAGCTAAAATGTAACATGTGGAAAAGAGTGGGTTGTGATGGGGTGACAGAAAGTCTCAGCAGTGAAAGAGAGATGATGTGTGAGGTGGCATATGCTGCAGCTGAATTTGAGAGCAAGGGAGGGTGTGGAAATCCAGAGTAAAGGGAATCCAAGAGAGGGCTGCAAGGAGAGAGATGGCACAGGCAGGATGACAGGCAAAGAAAATGAGCAGGACAGCAGACCTTGGGCTGTCTACAAGCAGGGTAAGATTGCAAGTGTCAGGGTGTGAGGCAGCGGGAGCCTGGCTGTGGGACTGCACAGAGCATGAGGGCACAGATAACAACCATGCCGTGGACCGAGTGACAGCCAGGCCATGGTGTTGCCCACGGGAACCGAAGGAACAGGAAGGAAAGCAGGCCTAGGGAGTAAGATGAGAGCCTACTTTGAGCTGGATCTGACAGATATCCACAAGACAATCCCAGAGGCAGGGCATGAATTTAGTCAGAACAGACGGGAAGTGGCCAGGGACAGAGAGGCAGGTCGGTGAGTCACTGGTGCAGAGAAGGTTCCTGAATGTGTACAGAGGGAGAGCTCACTCTGAGACACGAGGGAGAGGGAAAGGAGACAAGGGATGAGGACACAGAGCCACAGAACAGCAGCAGGTGGGAGGGTGAGCAGTGACGAACTAGTCTGAATAACCCTGAGCAAGAACATGAAGGTGTTGGAGTCAAGTAGGAGCACTAAGAAAGGAGGACCAGATTTCCAGAAGGAGCTGACAGGCTATGTCAGAGAGCCTGGCGTAGTGCAGAGCTGCAGCCAGACAAAGGAAATTAGAAACTCTGTGTTTCTGGTTCTGTGACAGGAGAGATGTGAAAGCCTGTTTGGAAAAGAATCTATAGGAGATGGAGCCTAAATTCAGTCTAAATTATATAAATCATCAGCAGCACACTCAATAAGCTTAAAGCTGACAGTAAGAAGAGATAGAGAATGAGAGCTGGAGAGTCTCTAGGAGTCAAGGGTTGACTCCTAGTGACTCTTTTTTCTTTTTTTTTAAGCATGGAGGTAAAGAATGCATGTGCTGCAATGGAAAAGAGCAAGAGGAGAGTGAGATACAAAAAAGGAGAAGGCAGATGAGGGCAAGAGAGATGAGAAGAGAGGACCCAGTGAGGCTGCCAGGACGAGCAGAAGGGCTGGGAACCACTGATAAGGCCACCTCCTCTGTGGACAGGAGCGGACAGCTGGCCAGAATGGGAAGTGGGGATAGAGGGAGATCATGTCTTGCTTTAAGTCTCTCATGGGAGAGATCAACACAATCCTGTGTGAAGACCTGTCTCCAGTGAAGGTAGGGTTTCAGAAGTGAGTCAAAGGCTGTACAAAGGCAGCTGGGGTTGTGCTGGGAGGGCTAGTTAAGCTGGCAAAGATAAGTAGGCATTAGGAAGATGGCAGCATAGAAGGAGGCAAAAAAAGCATTCATGTTGTGGAAGAAGTAAAAAAAAAAAAGAAAGAAAGAGGAAATTTAAAGCTTAAGCAGTATCAAGGCTATCTGGAAAGCCTCAGACAGTATTAATAAGGGCTTGATCAGCAAAGCAAGCTATGCCTTAGAGACCTGGAAGTCTAGGGATAAAGTCAGGTCTTCTAAAACCTCAGCTGAGTTAGGCCTTGCAAAGGAAATTAATTCAATTGTGAAGTTTTCCTTAGTCATATAAATAGAGGGAACCATCCAGTATGGGACATGTTAAGGTTAAAGACCTTAAAGACAAGCTAGGCATAGCCCAAATCAGAATACCTTATCTCAGTTTTCAGTAGGACTAAGATGACTGAATGAATGTCAAAGTACAGGCCAGGTGGCTAATGGAAACACAAAGACCACATCCAAGAGGGAAGAAAAATCAAATGAGTTTCAAGTGCTGGAACTAGGTGATCTGGGTTGCTTGGATTCAAGGATGTTAAAAGAACTGGCTAATGAAATCTGCCATCCCAACGAGCTTGGTTTATCAGCAGCTAGTTATGTGAAACCAGAACAAAGATCCTGTGGCTTTGCCAGGCATATGGACCACTTCCCTTGGGCCTGTCGGCTACCTTATGGAAATATTTGGCTCTTGATTTGACATGGGAGTCCCACCTCCAAAGGGGCTGCACAGACAAGCACCCACAAACAAGGCAAGGGGGTTATTCCAGCTCTTTGAAGTCACTGTCAGGCAGAGGAAGAGAATGGAATTTACGCATGAATAGATACAGATGAACATTCCTCGTAAGCACCAATGCTTGTATCAGTCCCACTCACAATCTGCTGAAGCCCACCAGGGATCTGAGTTACTGTGTATCCAAGGTACACTCTCCCTCTGTGTCCTGTATGGGCACAGAGCAGAAGAAAGTCCTCACTGCACCCGATCCTGCTGGTGTGTGATCTCCCTCTCCTGAGGGCATGGTGCGAATGAGGGAGAAGAGAGCAGTGTGACAGGAGCAGTTGTGAGCTGCAGATCGCTCCCACGCTGTGCCAGGAAATACCCAGGAAGACAGTGCAGCTTTACTGCGAGCACCAGGGACATGGCAGACGCACTCCCTGACCCCTCCCCACATTCCTACCAGGCCAGAGACCAGCCACAGGGTCAGGAACAGTGCAAGAGAGGTCCCTGGAGCCATGCAGGAAGAGGGCTACTTTGTGAGAGCCTTTGCCCTGCATTTTTCTGTTGATACTTTTTTGCCTTGGCAGAAGCAACACCGTGGGGGTGATTGCAGCTTCTTCCCAATTTTTGAGGTAAGGTGCCTTCTGCATATGGGAAGGAGAGCATATGGCCCACTGTGTTTATTTCTCAGCCAGGATTCTTTCAGGCTTGGCAAATTACACGCTGCTTGCTGAGGAGCAACACTAGTGCCAAGTTGGAATTTCTAAAAATGAAAGATTTCATTTATCACAGCACAGAGAAAAGGATCTGAAAAACGCCCTTAAGTGTGAAAAAATACCTTTCGTTTATGCTCAAACAAAACAATCAAGAGGAAATTTAACAAAATTCCACCTAGAGTAAAAAAAAAATCTCTGCAGTCATCCACAGGAGACTTCAGGCAGCTTCTGCTAGGCGTGAGCTAGAGCCAAGCTTTGCGAAATACCTCAACAACCAGTGAGCTCCATGGGGTCCAAGGTGATAATATGGTGCAGGCTCGGGCCTTTAGAAGGAAACGGGCTGCCTGGTAATGGGGAGTGTTAACTGCTAGAGAGCTCCATTAGAGCATCTTTTTCTTACACTTTCGCTTTTTCCAAGCCCCACATTTTTCCCTGTGTGTGCTTAGAAGCTTTTCTTTCTCTTGCAGCATTTATTTTTATTGTGTCATTTTCCCTCTGTTCCCCCTTTTCATTGGCCCTGTGTGAGTGTTTGTTTAAACCATTTGCCTGCTTTCATCTTCCATTTTTCTTCTCTCCCTCTTTCCAGGGGCTCTCTAGCCGTGATTATCCTTACGCCTCACATTAGCTTTCCTCCCTCCTGCTCCAGGATGGGCTTGAAGGGGGCATTGATTAAAGCTAAAACCTGCAGCAGGAGAATTTCTATCAGGCACCAGCTTCAGGTGCCTCTGTGAGCTCAGCTCTCACTTCGTTTTTCTCCAGAACCAGTTTCCAAAGTCCCAGGAAATCTGCCAAGACAGAGCTGAGCTGGCACTGAAAGGGCAGGTCACAGCTCCTCCTGAGGGGCTGATTTGTACCCTTGGAAGCCCTCAGCTGTGGGAGGAGGCAGCAGGGATGTGGCATGGAAAAGCTTTGGCGTGGGCCAGGTTTTCAACTGCCTCCTCCTGCCTCTTGCTCCCCAAAGGTTCCCTCTTGCTTTCCGAGTGGTAGGGCACACTGTGGAATGCCATGATGGCACAGCTTCACGCAGCAGTCTTTGAGGGGAGTAATTACAGCCTTCGTAATATGCCTAAAATATAAGGTTGGGCACTTCAGTGTTTCTTCAAATCCTCACCCTACTTCTCTCCCTACCACCAGCCTTGCCTGGGGGCCAGTGCTTATTTCTCCCCTTTTTTTTTTAAGATATGGATGTAAAGAGGCTATTTTGGTTTGAATTTGGGCTGATCCACTTTTTTTTCCTCCTAAAAATAATAAGACCAATAAAAATTGCAATTACAAGGAAAATAGTTATTTGAGATAAATTAATACTTCTCAGTGCACAAACCCAACCATTATATCCTTACACTCCATACCATGGTCTTAGCTGGTGAAACTGAGGATAAACAAAACTGAAAGCAGGAGTGATTTCCCCTGCAAAGGTTTCTTTCTTGGGGGAAGGGAGAAATCACCAGAGCTATTATTTGTAAAAGAGGAAATCAGCCTGGTTTTATTAGGCTGGTTGAAGTTCAACGGTATTCCGTTGAAATGCTACATTCCTGAATCCCATCATTCCTGAATTCCATCGGTTGTGCTCAGGGTTTGTGGAGTTAAACCCCTGGGCTGGAGCAGAAGTGGGTGTGTGGGGAGGTGCCAGCAAAACGACAGCCCCTTCTCTTCACAGGCTTCGAGAAGAACTTCTGCCGGCCTTTAGCTCTTAAACAGTGTCAGAAAAACAGTTGCCCCTTTTAGAGCCATTTGTTACCTACTTCATCACCAGAAATGAAGACATTGGAAAATTCCTAAAAGAAAACAAAAATACACCGAAGTCTGTCAGATCCTGTTTGCTCCGTGGGCAGAATAAACTGTATGGAAAACACAGGGAGAAGAGATGCAGGCGAAGAGAGGTGAAAGGAAAACAAATTGGCTGCATGCAGAGGTCTGGTGTCAAACATCAGAGGGATCTTGTTTGCTCAGATACTGTATGAAAGACCATGGCAACCGGGGGCCTGGGGGGAAAGGAGAGGTTTGCAGCCCCTCCCTGAGGCTGGATGACAGACGAAATAGGTGAAACAATCTGCTCTGCTGAGCCTGCTGCTGGAGCTGGAGTTGTGAACCAGCATATTCCATCCCTTCGTCCTATACGCTGTTTTTTCTGAGGCAAAAAACACCCCCAGAAGTCTGGAATGAATGGATTTGTAATTCCCTTAGTCTGTCAGATGGTACCATTCTGAGAAAGGTGGCTTTGCTGTGGGCAGTCTGATTTAGAGAGAGGATTAAGATCCCTGCAAGACACAACAAGTCACAACATTACAAGGAATTCAATAGAAATATTTCTGGGGGAGTGTAGGAATGTGCTTTCAGGCTGCCCTGAAAACACTGGGTAGAGATGATATTTTACTGTGACCTACTGTATGGAAATGGAGTAATATTTTTGATCCCAGTAACAGGTTGGAGACCCCCCTTCTTAACACACAGACACACACACACAGACACGCAGGCAGTGCGTGTGTGCCAAGCAGCAGCTCAGGGCTGTGTAGACATGAGGGCTGTTCTACCTTGTACATCACAGCCATTCCATTGCAGTAGTGTTGTGTTTATCCAGAAAGGCATTCATCCTTGAAGACATCAAATTGTGTAGATCTGCCATTTCTGATGGGTAATTGAATCAGAGGGTAAAAATGTGATTCTTCTTTCTGATTTGAATCTGTCTTCAGCTTCCAGTCCTTGTATCTGGTTTTGCCTTCTTCGCTGGATAAAAGAGCTCTTTAAGGAATTTCTTCCCTCATGAAGGTATTTTTATCCACCATGGTCAAAGCATCTCTCCGTTCTTTTTGTGGTAAGCTAAATGGATTGAGCTCTTTAAGTCACTCACTGGCAGGTGCTTTCTGCCACAAATCATTTTTTTGTCTTCTTTTTCTGCTCTGACTCTAAAATGTAGATGTCTGATTGTATACATTTTTCTAGTGTCATTCTTCTTATGCAGTGTGCAGGATAAGCTACCTCCTGGCTTCTATTTGCTTTGTACATTCAATATCCATTCACTCACATGCCACAGAATGGCAGAGGAAATTATGTCTGTTTGTCCATTTTGCACATTCACACCCTGCTTTCCAGGCTTTGTTTCTCTTAGCTTTTTAGGCAATGCTTTGTTCCCAGATGTGCAATACCCATCCTCTGTTGATTTCTGCCAGTAGTTGCCTGGAACAGCCCCCTTTTCCCTGAGGTGCCACTTTGCCCCCCTGGCCTTCAGCAGAAGCAGAGCTGGCTCCTCCACATCCAAGGGCTCCGGTATCAGGCTGTGCACAGAGGGATAATGGGCAGGCTTGGCTGTCCCTGCCTGGTTCTTGGGGCTTCAGCTGGTGGTCGTTCTGTTTGTTCTGAAAGGAAATGGTGTGATTGCTTTTAGCTGCAGTTGGGGGATTGAATGACATGTGGAAGGAATAAATTGCTGCATGATAAGGAAGAGGCACATAAGATTTGAGACAAAGAGGAAAATCTCGTTTCCACTCCCCTTTGTTATCTTTTTACTGTGCATAACTGTACATATCACACATGTTACTCCAAGCTCCTGCAGAGTATCCCATCACTCCAGTAGAGCCCTGGAAATACACTGGGAAGACATGGGATTTATCTTCCTGTTGCTTCACTAAGGATCAGTTTATCCACAGGGGAAACTCCGTGGAGGCATTAAGTAAGCAGCCAGATCCCTGCACAAGTTCATCTTACCGGGTGCCCTGCAGCTCTGCAAACCTGCCCAGGTGTGTTATACTGACCATTTGGCTGCATTTTGGCTCTGTGAACAGGCAGCTCTTTGGCTCCTTCAATATCTCGTTTTGCTCCCAGGGGCCAAGCTCTTGATTCTGTCCCTGAGCTGCCTTAAAAGTGGGCAGCTGAGGCTGCAGGGGCAGGAGGGCTCCCGGGAGGCTGAGCCAGGGACAGGCTGTGTTTGAACTCACTCTGTGGCACAGCTGGGGGGGGCTTGGCACCATCCTCCATTTATGTACCCAGCTCTTGGCTTCTTCACCTGTCCCTTGGTGAGGACCCTGCAGCAGAGCTGCAGCACCACTGTTCCCGGCTGGAATGGCTGTGTCTCTGCTCGAGCCACTGTTAGCAGGAAAGAGCTGTTCGCAGCCTGAGAGCAGCACACAGTGGCTTTGGGTGGTGTTAAAAAGAGCCAGAGTGAAAAATGAGAAATCACATTGTACCATTTTCCCAGATAGCACAGCCTGAGAATACAACTTGTGTTTCCCCTCCCAGGGCATCTTGTCAATCTCTTCAGGGACTACCTGCCCACAGGGCACCCCCAAACACAGGTGCCCACATGCACACATGAGCACAGGGCCCTGGGGGAAGGAGCTGGGCAGTCCCCTTGCTGCTGCAGGTCCCTGGGAGTTACAGGGTGAGCCGAGCTGTGAGCATGGGCCACTGGGGAGACCAGCATGGGCAGCTGCAAGGGTGATATGCAGCCACAGACTGGGTGCTGATGGGGGTGTCTGAAGAGTGAAGCAAGAGGCAGCAGTGCCAGTTGGTGGAGAAAGGAAAATGCAAAGGCTGGGCAGAGGGTGTAGGAAGGAGAAAGGTATATCAGGGAATGACGAGGAGGAGCAGGAAGTCTAGGGGCAGGAAGGCTCAGGGTGCAGTAGGAGGATGAGGGAGCTGTGAGGCAGAGAAGGAGCAAAGAGGGTTGTCAGTGAAGCTTGGATTAGTTTGGTTTTTAAGCTCTGTAAGTGTGCACTTAGCCTGAGTTGCTTGACTTGGTGTTTGGCTCCTGTGGTGAGATTGCATCTTGGTCTGGAGCTGCCATGGCTTGTAACAGACAGCCCTGTGGAGTCCAGTGTTGCTTCCTTCATCCCAGTTCCCTGCCACACAGCCCTTTGCCAGGTGTCATCCCCGCACACTCTCCTCAGAGGATAACAGCAGCAGTGCTGGGCTGCAGAGCTCTGGGGAAAGAGCTCTGCTCTCAGGTGCTAGGGAGCATTTTCCTGCCTGCAGAGATCTTTCGCCTGGCCTGTGCTCTTATTTTCAGGACGTTCAACCCAGGGCTGCTCCCAGTGATCTCAGAAGGGCCTTTCATCATCAGTTGGGAAGAGCTTTTGCCAAGAAAAAAAAGTAAAGGAGAAGAAATATTCTGGGCAGGAGGGTGGTCTAGATGAAGAAGGCCTGGCTTTAACCTCTTAAAACCAGAAACAGGAAGTTTTCATTATATACCTCAAAATGACTAAACAACACTGGAAATGACACCTTTGTGCTAATCTTCATATTTCCTTCAGCTGCTGCGCAGTGCACCAGGTTAACGTCAGCTGGTGGGGCTCCTTTCAAAACTTCCTTCCTTTTAAACTCCAAAATTAATTTATGATATAATCCAACAGAGAATGGAGTGCTTTTTGCATGGGGTGAGTGTGTCCCTCAGCTACACCTGTGTGTGCATTAGGAGCCAGGACAGGAGTTCTGTAGGAAGACTTTTTTGAAGGCAATTCAGTGACGACTTGGGCTGCAGCCCCAGAGGCAGCTGTGCACTGAAGCTCGCAGAGAAAGTTCCAAGGGATGTCACTTCACAGCATGCCCTTCGGCTCCTGGGCTTTTTCCCCTCCTTTTTCTTTGCCTTGTAGTGGCTGCAGCAAAGGCTCCATTATTTGGCAGCATGGCACTGCTTTTGTCTATAAATGGAAGCAGTTGGCCCGTCTCCCAGTATAACACAGGATAGTCCTGTGCATCAGTTATGCAATTGGTAGCTTGATGACTTCATCAGAAGCCGGGGGAGGGCCAGGGGGTGGTAGGAAAAAGCCTTTGCCATCAGCTCTGCTGGAGACAGCCAATGAATGTGTGTGTCCCCCCAAAGCAAAGAAAGCAGGAGCTCAGCGACAGGGGTGGGTGAAGGGTTTGGTGCAGGAGCAGCTGAGGGATCCTTAGCGATTCCCTGACCCCAGCTTGGGGGAGACCCAGCCACTGCTGCAGCCCTGGCCCTTAGGATGCTGCAGGGACCATGCCTGACCAGGCTGTAAAGTGCAAAGTGCAGTGGGGGATGGTACTGGGGGAGAAGTGGAAAGAGGAACAGGGAGACAACTTTCAAACCAAGAGAGATGTTAAAAGGGGAAAGAACCTAAATATCAGAGAGCTGTCTTTCAGCAGAGAGCCCTTCAGGGAGTATCTGTGCAAAGTAGAGATGTGGACAAATTGTATTTTGTTATTTCCTCAGAAGGGTCCTTGAAAACCTGACCTTCATGGAGAAAGGCTGATCTTAATTTCCCAAGCTACGCTCCAGCATTGAACTTAACCCTTTCCCTGACTGGGTTGGGGTGGGTGCTGCAAGATCACCTTTCTGTACGTCCAGATCGCACAGTGACTGACGTAACTCAAACCCGCAGTGAGGCAGGTGAACCCGAACCTCACCCCGGCAGGTTTTGCACAAAGGATGCTAAAGTGATACAGGTCCTTTCCATCAAGTTGGTGGTTTTGAGCAAGTGCCTGTCGTCTCTGTTCATCAATTAAAGAGGCTCTACGTGCTCTTAAGACCCGAGATAGGGACCGGGCACGCAGTCGCTGGTTTCCAAATACGGCATCAGGGGCGGCGTGGTGCCGGGCCGGGCCCCTCGGGTGCGCTGGCGGTGTCGTGAGCCCCGTTTGCCCTGGCCGCGGGACAGCCTCGGGCTGGGCGGGGGCGGCTTGGGAGACCGCAGGCGACTCCCGGGAATGCTCCCCGGAGGCGCCGGGAAGACGCCGGCCCCGCTCAGCCCCGCTCCGGCAGGGCCGCGGGCGGGCACCGCCACCTGCCGGCGGCGGCAGCGCCGCTGGTCCCGACCCTGCGCCGGGACGCGGCTTTGGATTGACCCTGGCCTCTCGTCGGTGCTTTTCCCAGCACTATAAGGCAGCAGATGGGATTTAGAACACGAAGAGAGAGTGGGGTGTGTGCAGGGAAGGCGCTTGCCCTGAGTTCTTCCGACCACACACACTGGTCCAGTGCTGCAGGATGGAAATCTTGACTAAACACATAATGGAGTTAAATCCTGAGGATCTGGAGAAGAATCAGTGCTGCCAGCTCCCACTATTCGTTGTGTGCACCTAACACCTTGGCTTCTCAGTCCAGGGGGCTTTGTTATATTGCTGTTATGAAGAGAGGAAAACGGAAAGGAAGAAAAAATGTACTTGTCTCCTTGAGAAGGGAGAAAAAGTTTAGAAAAACATGACTCTGAAGCATGAAAAAAGCTTAGCACACAACTTCATTGTTTCATTATTAATGAATTATAAAGTGCTCCTGCTTTACCTGAGGGGCTTTGAATTCCAGGAGAAAAGAGGAACCTACTCCCTGTGGAGAGCAGTCCATGGCTCAGTCACAAGCCATGAACATCTTTCCAAGGACTCACTTTCTCCAAGCTCCAGGCTTCTCCCACAGACTCTGTGCCTCCTCAGCTTGGTGAGCTGTGATTTCCCTTGCCTGTGGAGCACCCCAGTAACAAGGCCTTCCCTCTCTCTTTGCACAGGAGCACCAGGTGGGATTGTCGCGGCCCACAGGGCCCATGCAGCCTTCTGTCCCGGTGGGCTCCAGCAGCGTAGTCACAGGCACCAGCTCCGGGGGGCCCTTCCTTGGGAACCAGCCCCAGGCGGCCATCATGAAGCAGATGCTGATCGAGCAGAGAGCGCAGCTCCACGTGATGGAGCAGCAGAAACAGCAGTTTCTCCGAGAGCAGAGGCAGCAGCAGCAGCAGCAGCAGCAGCAGATCTTAGCGGAGCAGGTACAGTATCCGTCTGTCTCCAATGCGTGCTGGGATGAGCATGAGCACTACAGACAGTGCAGCACCAGCCCTTTCTTCTAGATTTGGGAATTCTTTCTCTGTGGCTCCTGTGGGGGTATTTTAGCAATGGTTGTCAAAGAAGAGGCAACTGTATCAGTCCTACCATTAGCTTGGCAAATATTACCCATGTTTCCAGTGGTGGGCTTGACAGTCACGTTGGATTTTAGGCACTGGAAAAGTTAGCTTTTAACCTGGCATCTAATGGTCCATTTACTCCAGCAGAAGCAGACTCAGCTGCGGTTACAGTCACGGGTCCTCCTCCGTAGCTCTGATGATGCTCTTGCACTGGCAAAATCTGTGCACAGCTGCTCAGGGATCTGGGACAAAGAATGGACGTGGGTTAAAAGAAACCTTAGCAAAGAAAAATGTTACTGTTTACCCAAACCAATTCCTTAATCTGGTTTATTGAGTGCCAGTAGGAGCAATTAGGTCATACAAGGGAGAGAGAGCAGCACGGGAGAACCAGAGACTGAAGTGGGAGAACAGTAAAACCACCTCTGGCAGTAGCAATGTGGAAGAGCTGCATTAGAGCTATCACCTGGCTTCCTGAGCTCCTGGGCTTTGCAATACGGATGTTAAACTACCCAGTCTGAATGGTGGTGTGTGCTTAATTCAGCTGTAGTTTTAAAGCAGCCCAAGAGAAAGCCAGTGGAAAGTCACACTGTTGAGTTCGTACAAGATCATACCCAAGTTTAAAGTTGCAGCCCCCTAATGTTACTTAGGTAATGTTCTTGTAGGTCAGCAGTTGTGCTTTAAGCTTGGCTTCTCCTCTCTTGCTAAGGAAAAACAGCTTAAGACCATCTGCTTAAATTTGTGTTAGAACACATGCATGCTGTGTAATCACAGAAATACAGATTGCCTCCCCCTTTTCTCTTGTTGCTTCTGAGAAACAGAAAAACTTACTCTCAGCGGACAGGAAGGATGCTCCTAGAAATATTTAGGATAAAGATGTCTGAACTGATTCAAGTGTGAACAAGTGCATGAGAGTGAGGACGCAGTAATGCATCCCCTGGATTGGGCCAATTCACATGCATAAAGCCAAGAGCCAGTGGCTGCTGAAGGCAAGCCTAAAAGTGTTAAAAAGCCACCAGGCTGAGGCTGTCAATTGTGCTGGCAGAGATGAAAATTGGCAAAGTCACAGTCCTCAGGCTCATAGCTTTGGGGTAGTTAGCCTAACAAGAGCCCTTCTTTCTTTTTGATAGTTTGTAACACATACTTATGAATGCAGGGATTAGTACGTCCTTCTTTCCCATCTCTGCCAGTCTCATACCTTTGTTACACATCCTTGGTTTTGGATACAGTATTTGTACGGCTGCAGATGATGCTCCAAGATGTCCTTTCAGTAAGTGATTAGTTGAGTACACCTTAGCATCTGAAAGCTCTGTTTTTATAATCAGCCCTTGATTCTGTTTTAAAATATTCACAAGTATTCATAGAAAACAACCACAGAGGAGCAATGTGGTCTGGATCAAGGGAGCAATGCATTTTGCAGTCACCACGCCCCAAATATCATTCACTGAATCACAAGAGGAAATTTGCCTTCGTATCCATTTCCGTTTTGGCTCAGGAATGTTCCTAGGCTGCAGTGCTTGGGTCAGGATGCAGTAATCCTTGCAGATGAGTGTTATGAGTGCAGACATGGAGCAAAGTCTTGCACCAGGAACACAAACCTCTGGACCTTGGTGGGACTGAGGGAGGGAAAGTGTGTGCGTGGATACAGTTGCCCTTAGACCTAGGTGAGCAAAGTTAGTTCACATCCCTCCCTCTCCTTTCTGCCTGAAGACAATCAAGCTCCTGCTGTAGTGGTCAGGCTGTAGGTAAGGAGCGATGATGTCGGCCTCAATGCTTGTTCCTTTTTGAGCTGAAAAGAGTCTGAGTGCTGAGTAGCACAAGTGCTTTGAGGAGGACTCTCCAGATAACTCTGCCTGTCTCTCCAGAACACCTCACCAGATAAGAACCACTGCAGTTCTGCAGTTTTGCCACCAGCCCATTAATTAATTAATCATCTCTGTCCTCTGTCTCTTCTGCTTTCCTTCCCTCCTTCATTTTCAGCAGTTTCAGCAGCAGTCACATTTGCCTCGGCAGCATCTGCATCAACAGCGAAGCCCATATCCAGTGCAACAGGTCAATCAATTCCAAGGTAAACGTCAAAATATTTTTCCTGTTTTGGAATCAATGCCCCTCAAGGTAGCAAGTGAAAGCTTGTGCAGTTTGTGAATACCAGGGTTTAAGCAGTGTGCCAGAAGAGGAACACAGGCTGTTGCACACACCACATATTTTACCAACGGGAATGCCCAAGTTTGCATATTCAGTTAAGTTTATATTTTCCTTTCTGCTCCCTTCAGTGAAAGCNTTTTTTTTTTTTTTGACATTTGTTTTGCCTCTTTGACATCCAGACATCATGGATTCATTCATGGATTTATCTTGTTTGCCTCTATTCTTGAGGTTTTTTTTCCTGCTAGCATTTCTGACTGTATCTTGGTTTTGCCCCTCCTTCATTCCCCACTGTATCTAATTTGATGACCAGAGAATTTCAGAGAGGTCATGCTTATCTGGAGAAGGGACTGATAAATGTCAGGTGTGGGAAACACAATGAAATATCTGAGATGTAAATAGAGATTTTTTTTAATGATCTCAAAAAAAGCACAAGTGCTCCCAGGTAACTGAAGAATGTAAGTGAACTCATTTTGGCTTAGGAAAATAAGCTAATTCTGAGCTTTTAAGGTGCAAAGCATCAGCTGATGTCTTCACTAACCATGATTTCTAGATAGACATGAAATGAACACACATTTGTGCTGTATATTCATGATAATGTCATGTAGCTGCAACAGAAAACAAGGGAGTCAGTTCTGGACAGTTCACTTTGCCGTTCTGGTTTCCAGGACATGAACAGGCAGCCACATCTTCTACTGGCATATATCAGGGTGGCTTCCTCTAATCACCTCCTCATTTCTATCTTTGGCACCATAAGTTCTGTATGAAATTATTTTTTTCCCCCCAAATAATTAATTTCCAAAATCAAGAAGTGTGTGTGCACGGCCATCCACTGAGATGCACACATACAATCTCTCTATATTCATGCTTCCTTGAAACATTGCCTTTGTATGTGTTATTTAAAAGAAACAGAGAAGAGAGTTCAGGCTAATCTGACAGAGCAAGGAATTCATTTTCATAAATGAACTAATTTAAATAGTTCACCATTTTTTCCTTTTTAGTCACATGAATGTAATCCAGTGCAGTAGGTTATGTGTAAATGAGACCAGAAGGTGGCCTAAATCTTAAAATCTGTTGCATCTCTCATTTAACTACTCCTTGTCTGATCTCCTGTCACTTATGCCAAGCACAGTAGTTAACAAAAGTAGTATGTGAACCACTTGCTGTTAGTGACTCCTTTGGAGCTTTTCAGCTGCCATTTTCAATTAAAAAATAGCTGAAGATGCATTAAGATTTTAACATTCTCTGTATCTTAAGCACTTGCCAGAGTCGTCGTAAAAAGACTGTTTCTAATCATGGAAGGAGCTGATCTAAATTAAGAGAAATCAAGGGAACCCCAGTGCCAATCATTAAGAAAGCAGTTTGATAGCATGAATAAAGTAAAAGCTGCCACTACATGCGGCCTGTTCCAGTGAGATGCAGATGGTCTCTCTTCATGCTACAAAATGTTTCATTTAGCTGTGTGCTGGAGCTAAAAGCACCCACCACAAGCTTGTGGTGCTGCAGAAAATGGAGTTGTAGCCATCCTCTGCATTATGTAATAGAATGACATGTATAGAAATGATTCTTCCTTTATCCAGACCTATTTCTCATGGAAACCAAGACAACGTCAATAACAGGGACCAGTGTTCTCTACTCCCCACGGATGTTCAGGGATGTTTTCTGCCACTGAGGGACAACAAATAGGGGCTAATTTAAAAACATTCAGATTCTGTTGTACAGTTCTGAACTCTTAAGCAATGATTTTATATTTACACCTGGCATTTAATAACATTTGAGCCTGGAGCGATTGTGCGTCTCATACACTCTGAACTTCACCTGCTGAGTGTTGTATTTAGTTAGTCACTCAAATCTGAAGAATTTGACTATTTAGTTAGTGACTCTAATCTGACTGTTGTATTTGGTAGTGACTCAAATCCACAATGAACCCATGGCATAATCTGAGCTCCGGGTAATTGTCTTTATTTAAGGCTAGTAAATACAGAAGCATATTGGCTTCCCAGAAATCAATAGGTCCCCCCTACCCCTGAAAGTAAGACACAAGCATGGTTAAGTTATCTGCCACAGTGTGGAATTTAACAAGGCTAGGATTTTCTGGTTTCCCATCACTGGCTTAAGGTGAAGTAAAATGTGCTTATAGTATTGATTCACTAATACACTCTCCCTGCTTTAAATGTCCACAAAACCCCAATTTTTCTTCTTTCCTAGAATTAATCAGTAGCAATGCTATAGAAAATCCATTCATTTATGCCTCCTGAGCTATTAAAAAAATTGATTTGCCTTCTGGGCCTGACATTTCCATTTTCAAGGCTTACTTTTGAAAGACAATGGAGATATTTAAAAGAGAGCTTCAAATGGTAAGCTGAAGTTCAGCTGCTTTGCAGCCAATGAAGAAAACTGGTGGAAGTTTTCCCATTTGCTTGCTAGAAGCTGAATTAGGTGTAGCTGAAGTCGGTAAGTGCTGCTGAGGAGGCTCCTACAGATTCTCTCTTATGCAAAGATGTGCTAATTAAGATTTACAGGGTTGTGGGCTTTTTCTTACCTTCTTCCCTTTTTGCTGCAGGTTCACCCCAGGATATAGTGGCTGTGAGAAACCAAGTAGCGCTCCAGAGCATAAGAACATCCCGAATGATGGCCCAGAACGCAAGCATGATGGCCATGGGTCCCTCCCAGACCTCGAGCACGCTGCCCACCACTGTGGGCCAGTCGGATATGGGCATGGCTCCTTACAGCTCTTCCAGCCAGCCAGGAATGTACAGTATGAGCACAGGGATGAGCCAAATGTTGCAGCACCCAAACCAAAGTGGCATGAACATGGCACACAGCGCAGGCCAGGGAACAAGGCAGCCTGCCTCTGGACAGGCGGTGGGAATGGTTGGCAGTTTTGGTCAGAACATGCTGGTAAACTCTGCTCTTCCCCAGCATCAGCAGCAGATGAAAGGACCTGTGGGCCAGGTCTTGCCAAGGCCACAAGCACCACGACTTCAAAACCTGATGGGGACTGTCCCTCAAGGAACACAAAACTGGCAGCAGCGAGGCTTGCAAGGCATACCTGGAAGGACTAGTGGTGAAATGGGGCCTTTCAACAATGGAACCACCACATACGCGATGCCATCCGGGCAGCCACGACTATCCAAGCAGCACTTCCCACAGGGGCTCAATCAGACAGTGGTGGACACAAGTGGGACAGTGAGAGCCCTGAACCCAGCGCTGGGGAGACAATTGCTGCAACCACTATCTGGGCAACAGGCAGCCAGCCAGGCCAGGCCGATGGTGATGCCAGCAATAACCCAAGGGGTCCCTGCCATGTCCAGCTTCAGTCAGCCCCCAACGCAGCAAATGCCAGGTGGTGCCTTTGCTCAGGGTGGCCAAGGCCAGGCCTACGAGAGGAATCCCACTCAGGACATATCTTACAACTACAGTAACGAAGGAGCAGGGGGGTCATTCTCCAGTTTAGCAGAGGGCACAGACCTTGTGGATTCCATTATTAAGGGCGGACCAGGGGATGAGTGGATTCAAGAACTTGATGAGTTGTTTGGAAACCCCCAGTGAATGGGCTTGTATAGTCTGGAGCTTTGGTTGTTACGTTTGAACAAGCAAAGAGGGAGTCAGATGTACTCCCCATCCCTGGATTGTTGGGTTTTGTTTGTATTGGTTTGGTTAGGGGTTATTTTGGTTTTTTTATTTTTAATTGTGTAAACCAAGCTGATCTTGTAGCCAACTTTGGAAGATTATGGGGATGATGAGAACATCAGCATCCCAAAACTTCCACCAAGCAATCTTTGTTGTGTGGCAGCGCCCACTCTGTGTGTGTGTGAGGCAGGATGGGGAAACTGGAAAAGCCAGCTGATGCCTCTGGCTGGGAAAATTTGTTCTCTCCCCACTTAAAACAAGGCTTCATTGCACAGTAATGTAGGGTGGTACCAATACCTCCCACCTTATATGACTGTGCACGTTGCAGCTTCCAGGGAAGCAGATGGAAGAGCTGGGAGCAAAGCCTACAGATATCCAGGGGCAATAGCACAGGCCCTGGTCAGAAACAGGCTTAACCCCAGGGGCAAGCAGGTCTCGGAGAGCCATGGCCAGGCCTGTGGGGCTGGCTCTGTGCTGTCCTAAGGGAACATGCAACACTCACATGACAAACCTAAACAATCACAGGGAGGTCACCCTTTTCACTGCAGAGTGATAAACCCCACTACAAGCGCAGGAGAACATAAATTTGGCAGTGTTGTGAGGGCAGATTGATTATGTGACTGCTGCTAGAGACAGCCTAGTGGTGGGTTAACTTAATGAACTGCTCAGTCCCCTTGGGACTTGCAATAATGCTTCCCAAGTCAGAGCACGTGGCATGGCCCTGCTGCCTGGGGTGTTGAAGGGCTGAGAGGTACTAAGAGACATTAACAGAGGTCCTCAGTGGGTCCCTCCCTCTCCTTCCTCCCCAGGACGTTCTTAGTTCACTCCCTTCCCCTCCTGTTCTTTCAGTGTAATACAAGCTGAGCTGGCTGCACTTTTTTCAGGCAAGCCACAAAGGGGCAGGCAGGGGAGGAGAAAGTAGGCATGAGAAAATATACAGTGAGGGTTTGGCACACAGGAAGACTTTCTCCTCCCCTCTTGAAAAGTGCAGGTTCGCCAGGTAGTATTACCCCAGGGTATCTGGGCTCTCGATGTGATATGTTCTGTTTTAAACAGATGTTTGGTCTAATCCCTCTGGTTTGCTGGAATAAAATCCACTGCAGTATTTGAAGAACAGGACTCAGTGAAGGACTACTGTAAAGAACATTCATGAGTGGATAAAATAATTGATATTACAAACATGGGGTCTGCCCAAATAAGGTTTTAGGTAATAGGGATGTATCACTATCTCCACTGTTTGGACCAGTGCCTAGCAGCCCTGTGATGAAGTTGTGATAGATCTCACACAATACTGAGTCACTAACAATTCTGAGTGTGTACCTAAACTGCAGTTGGAGGCTGTTTTCTGGAACCTATCACCTCTTTAGTGTTTTCAGCTGAGAGCTGCTTATCAGGTTACACAGTTGTGCATAAAAAATGTTAACATGACCCACAATCCAGAGCTTTAGCACCCTCTGGCCTAGTGCTGGCCTCTGTGAGCCATGAGTCTTGCTCTGCAGCAGAAGTGTACAAGTGCCAGTCCCAATTCCCCAGCTCCTGATCACCTCCTTTTGCGCTGCTCTCCCTGGGCCCAGAGATGCCAAGTGCTGAGCCCCTGAATTCCGTGGAGGCTGAAGGCCTTGGCACTTGACACTTTCACATCCTGCCTTTTCCTGTGGAGCACAGACATGCATCCCATTAAACTCTCACTGCCCCATTGAGACTCCCTTTTGAGCAGTCTCCCTTGCTGGGCTTGCCTAGTGGTGGGAATTACCTGTTCTAAATGCTGTGATGCAGCAGGACAAGCTGCATTTTTAATGTGCTCAAGGTGAGCCATCAATCCAGCCTGCCCTGACTGCTACATTTTTTTAAATGGCTTTAATCACATCTCTTTTAGCTGACCCCATTTTAAAATACAGCACAAGGGCCAATTCCAGCTCCTGCTGAGGATGATCATGGTTTGCCTGCCTGCTGCTTCAGCAGGAGCCAGGTTGGGCCCTAATTCAGTGAAAGGGAGCACCAGCCAAAGTTTTTGGTTCATCCTGTGGGTCAGCATCTCTTGGTCAGAATGGAAGGGATAGGCAAACATTGGGAGAAGCAGCACCCCAAAGGGACCAGGGTGCTGTGGCTCTGTGCGTGTCAGCGTGAGCAGGGGCATGCACCTGTGTGACAGAGCTGTGATGGGGTGAGGAGGCAGCCACCCTGCTGGGCAGAGGACAGCGCTGGGGACAGCACAGCACCTGTGCCTCGGGTGAGAGCGATCACGGCTCACCTCTCAACACGGAGCTGGGAAAGGGGGACTTAGAAACACACATCCACCACACAGCAGCCAATGCAAGTCAGTGTGCATCGGGGAGATACAGGCCTTGGTGATAAATGGTGGTGAAGATGAGTCTCTGTTGTCCTTGTAAAGCTTTCTCCAAATACTCCATACTGGGATCAAGTACTAGAGAATAGATTTTATTAGATTTGGGGTTGTTGGGGGATTTTTTCCTTTCTTACTATGGTGCTGATGTATATGTAATGTTAAAAAA
>VWZT01005539.1:31630-44098 GCA_013397055.1 Pachycephala philippinensis | reverse complement strand
TCCTTTATGCTGCGAGCTGTTCGGTGTTGGCTGCGTTGGCGTGGCGCGAGGGGGAGCCCATCAGCCTCGGATGGTCTCGGCTCTGCAACAGCTATAATTGTTTCTCAGCTGCTCACGGGCTCCAAGAGGTCTTGCAGCACCCCGGGGGGTGCCGTGCCTCAGCCCCGAAGAGGGATGGGGAGAGGGCAGGGGCTCGGCCCGGCCCGGCCTGGTGGGCCCGGCCCCCGCCACCCCTCCAGGTGAGGGACCGGAAACCAGAAGAGGGGAATTCCCCGCGCCAGTGCCTTTTATATGCAAAATTGCGAGAAGCGATTGGTCTAAAACCCTGTCCATCAACTTGGTTTCTTCAAACCACCACAGAAGAAAATTTCATCGTTGTTCTACATAGTGCTGTGCTAGCAAGAACTTGTGAACGGGCTGTAGTTCCCAGAGTAGTGAGGCAGAAGCTGCTCCATGATCCAGGAGCAGGCTTCCATATAGTGGATTGGATGCCAGGCACCCACCAAAGCCTTTCTTATCACTTGCCTCCACAGCTGGACAGGGGAGGGAAAATATAAAAAAGGGTTGAGATAAGGACCAGGAGAGATCAGTCATCAAATACTGTCATGGGCTAAACAGAGTCTAATTAGAGGTATTAATTGAATTTATGGCTAAGAAAATCAGAGCGGGATAATGAGAAATAAAATAAAACTTTAAGAACACTCTCTTCTCACTCCCCTTCTTCCCAGCTTTACCTCCTACTCCAGTGGCACAAGGACACAGGGAATCGGGGTTATGGTCAGTTCATCACCTGTGGTTTCTCCTGCTACTCAGGGAAAGGAGTTGTTCCCTGCTGCACCGTGGGGTCCCTCCCACGGGAGACAGTTCTCCATGAACTTCTCCAGCGTGAGTCCATCTGACGAGCAACAGATCCCTGCAAACTGCTGCAACGTGAGTTCATTCTATGGGCAAAAGTCCCAGTCAAACTGCTGCAGCGTGGGTCACCCTACCATGTCTTTCAAGGACAGGCTGCTCCAGCATGGGCCCCTCTTTCCACAGGCTTCCCACAGGGTCACAGCTTCCTCTCAGGCATTCCCCTGCTCTGGCATGGGTCTCCTCCAGGGGCTGCAGGTGGATCTCTGCATCCCCCAAGGATCTCCATGGGCTGCAGGGGCACAGCTGCCTCACCAATGTCTGCACTACAGGCTGCAGAGGAATCCCAGCTCCAGTGCCTGGAACACCTCCTCCCCCTTCTTCACTGACGTTGGTTTCTGCAGAGTTGTTCCTCTCACATATTCTCACTCAGCTCTTCTCTGGCTGCAATTACAACTGTGCAAAAACTTCTTTTTTCCTTTTTCCTGTGTTATCACAGAGGTGTTACCACCATTTCTAAGTGGTCCAGCCTTGTCCTGAAGCATATCTGTCTTTGGAGCTGCCAGGGACTGGCTCTGCCAGACATGGAGGAAGCTTCCAGCAGCTTCTTGCAGAAGCCACCCCTGTACCCCCCACCCTGCTACCAAAGTTTTGCCATGCAAACTCAATACAGTTTTATTTCATTATTGGTCTGTCTGTGCATGCTGTTAGCAGTAGGGATTTGCCACCTCTTTGCTCCCTAATACAGGTAAAAAGGAGACCTGCAGCTTCACATCATGTTTTTAGGGTAAGAAGTGAGAGGAATAAGCAGCAAAGGATGCACAAACCCAACTCCCATTCTGCCATATGCCAGGTTTCCACGAGACAGGAACATAATACATCCTACCTCTGCTCACAAGAGCTTTAGGAAGCCTAAAACTCTGTGTCCTAGTTTAGTCAGGCTGTCTAATGATATGTACTGAACTATCAGCAGCCTAAATAGTTTTTCATGGCTGTCATTGTCTTTGGGATTACTTCATGTCTGGATTTCTTACCACAGCCTGAGGAAAGGAAGTAGCCCAGACCAAGTGAGAAGTGGTGTAAGGCAAGAGATTGATTTCTGAATTCCTTTGCAACTCATAGCCAGAGCACCGCCCCAATGGGCTGGTCTTGGGCAGCCTGGTTTACAGTCACTTGGAAGGGCTGATACTGTCTGGTGAAATGTTAGGTGTCTTTTTTAAAACAAAAAATCAAAGTATTTCTGTTATAATGGTAAATAAAGAACCTGGGGGATTGTGCAGCAATGACCACCTAGTTGGCAGAGGGACAGAGGCTGCAGGCAGGTTTGTATCCTTCACCGAGTAGGAGCAATGGCAGGATTACTTGCCTGCATGTTCACTGCTTTTAGGGAAGAACAGAGTGGGAAAAATTAATGTAATAGGAAACAGAAGTACAGATTTGTGATTGTAGTTATTTCATTGCCATGGTAAAATAAAGCAAGGATATTTTATGATTTTTAAAAATTTATTTATTTAAAGAAAAATTGTGGCAAATGTTATCAAAATAGAGTTGATGTTTCTGGCAGCTTTACAAGTCAGGTAGCCTGTGCCTAGATACAATGTTCATAATGGCTTAGAAGTATTTTTTGTTGAAACTTACATTCATTAGAAAAATCTTCAAAGCACTCCATATTTGGTGAACAGCATATAAAAGGTTAAAGTAATGAACATTGGACATGTTTTAAGGTTATCTTTGAGAAGGACTCTTCACATCCTTAAATGCCTGCCTGAGGTGCCCTCCACTTCAGAACTTTAAAGCTTAAAGAACTCCTATATACACAAGAAATTCTTCCCTGTGAGGGTCTTGAGGCCCTGGCACAGACTGCCCAGAGAAGCTGTGGCTGCCCCACCCCTGGAAATGTCCAAGGCTAGGTTGGATGGGGTTTGGAGCAACCTGGTCTAGTGGAAGGTGTCCCTGCAGGGGATGGGATGAGATAAGCTTTAAGGTCCCTTCCAACCCAAACCATTCTCTGATTCTATGATTGTACATATTGAAAAAGGAGGCTGTGGCCTTATGTGGTTAGGTGGAATTCCCCCAGCTATTCTTTTGAACATACTTGTTTACGCAGTTATTCCTTCCTTTGTGCTTTCACAAGAAGCCCTTGTGCCCTTCAAAAGCTCAATAGGAGTTCATAGTTAATTTACAGAATTAACAGGGATGGAAACCTGAGCAGTTTGGTGCATCCATACTTGCTGGAATGATTGTGGGTTTGACTTGCGGGGTTTTGTTCCCAAACACAAGAAAAGTTTTATTACAGTGCCACACTCGAGTGTAGCAATGGGGCCCATGCATGTGGCTGGTGCTGCAGTTCAGCAGATGGGGCAGTGTCTTCATAAAGTAGATAGATCAATAACTTGTAGTCTTTAAGAATGTGGCCCTTCTGGGAGTGCTTGCATGTTTACATATCAAAACCAGTCATGTATAGGGCCCTTTTAATGCATTTGAACTACTATAGAAAAATATTTGGTTTCAAAACCATTTAATTAAGGTTAATGAAGTTTGGGACTTGGGTACTGTATTTCATGCAGCAATATATGTCTCTGTTCTTGATAGATGTCTTCCATTTGAAACAGTATTCACATATTCAGGACTCAAATCCCCATTATCCCCATGCCTTTAGAGTAGGGCAGACTCTTGTCATAGTATTACGTTATAATCCTTTCCAAAAATGCAAAGGTGGCAACTAAAAGACGCTGAAATGAAAAAGAGGTAGAGATTAGCACTGCTTTGAGAGAGAAGGAGTGAAGGTTGAGGGCAAGACTGAAGATGATGCAGGTGGTGAGGGAGTTGGGATTTTGAGAGAAGAAAGTGTTTCTCAGGAGGAGAGAGCCAGGGGACTCTCCAGGTGCAGCAGCTGCAGGACAGCAGTGGTGGGGATGAGGCGAGTCTGTGCACTGCACAGCTCCCTGGCCCTCCCTCCAATGATGGAGGGTTGTCCCAGTGGCTGGAGCTTGGGGGTCGAGTCTCCATCCTCTCAGCTTACCACAGGAGCCTATCCCAGCCCAGCAGAGCTGCTGGAAGCCTCCTTGTAGCCCTGCAAGAGCAGCAGTCCATGCAGAATATAGCTCTGGCTTTTGAGGAGTTCATCAGGGAAAGAGGAGTGTAGAGCAGAACATAAAATTCACAACCAAAAGAACTCTTCAGACTTGAAGGCTGATAGGAAGTCAGACAGTATGTTAAGATGCCACTAGGTAAGGACACTTCTATTACGCATACAGTTTTGCTGCTGGTAGGAGTTGTTTTGTGGGCAGCGTGGCACTAATGAGTTACTGGGGTTTATAAAGAGCCAATTTAGTTTTGAATTGTCTCAACACTGGTTGTCAGAGGCATGTGGAAGAGGAGTTGCACATGTGCCATGTGCAGGAGGCAACTAGAAGAAGATGGGAGAAAGTCTTGTCTCTGGAGGTACTTTGCCTGGCAACCACTTCATGTCTCACATGGAACAGGCAGTCAGCAGGTGAACACCAAAGACACTGTACAGACCGTACATGCCCAAACAACTTCTCCAGTCAGATGGCGAAAGGTCTCCACCAATGGACTGCAGTGGAAGGTTGGACTGGGCCAATGGTCTCCTGCCAGCAGGCAGACTTTGGGAGGAGCCAGGGGGCATAAAAAGTAACTCCATCACAAGTTCTGGGGGCTTTTTGAGACTTGGTTTTTATTATGGGCTTGGTGATTCTGGGGCTTTTTGAGTTAGGGCTTCTTGAGTCTGGGGGCCTTTTGAGTCTTGTGTTTTTGCTTTGGCTCCAGCCTGCTGAGGTCTGCTCCTTTGCCCTAGCCCTAGCCTGCTTTTTGTCCTTTTTTGCCCTGGTCCTAGCCTGCCTGTCATCCTTTTTGCCCTGGCTCCAGCCTACCTTTTGGCAGTCCTGCCCCTGCTGGCGCTTGCTCACTCTCGCATACTTTCCTTCCCTCTGTGTGGGCACTTGGTGGGACACGAGCTGACCTCTGAGCCTCGTGTGTAGCCTGTGTCCTGCCCTACCCTTTCGCCCATCCCAGTTGCCATCTGTCCTGTCTCCCTGTGTCCCTAACCGCTGCTGGGCTGATTCGCCTCTCTGTCCCTGCCTGAGCCACCTGCCTCCGATCCAGCCCGCTGCCGCGATCCCTGCCATGATCCTGGTCCTGCACCTCCTGCCCGAGCACTCACTCACCACGTGTCCGGCTGCCCGTCACTGCGGGAGCCGTGCCTGTGGAGGCGTGCTTCTCCAAGAGCTCCACAGGCTCCCCAGCAGGCAGCATGCACACACCCCCTGCTGTGTGGACGTCGACGGCACTCCCCGTCCTGCTGGTGGTAATACCCGCTTTCCCTCTCTGTGTCTCCCCTCTCCCTCTTGCTCTCTGTCTCCCCCCATTCCTTTTCCATTTTCCTTCCTCCTTCTCTGTCTCTTCTAGCCCTCTTTAGTAGGGAAACTTCTTTTTTTTGTTGTTTTTTTTCGTTATCAATAAACAGTTCTCAGATAGAAGATTGTCTTGGTTGACTTAATTTCGTTCTAGACCATCTATTTTTAAAAGAACTTGCAGTTCCCCACAGTGGAACGCAACAGGGTTCTTTCTCCACAGCTGATATTTAGCTACTGTTTTTCACAAGTATAAAAAATACTAAAGTGGTAGAAAAGTAAATAAAGCTCTACAGCAAAGTCTGGGCATGAGCAATGCTAAATGTCACTGGATCCTGCCACTCATATATGTCGTGTTTGGGAGACCAGTTCCAGAGGTATTTAGTGTGGGAGCCTGGAGTGGGATGTCCTAAGCCCTGGCCTTTGCTTGATGTGATCATGATGTGATAGTGAATATGTAGTAAGGTAGCAGGCATGTTGCCTTTCCGAGGGCGTGACTAAATCCCGGCAAGAAACCCTGGAACAGATCTCAGTAGGCCAGTAATGACTTGGAAATAATACGTGCTCCTTCATTAAGTCTTCTGAATTATTCCGATGTTATTTTTGCCTAGCTGTATAGCTGTGGGCTCATCCTGCTGTTCCTTTGGTGCTTGCAAGCTTTTGGATCCACTGGATATGCCTTCGTGTTCAAATTTGTATTTGTGGCTGTCCCAGATTTTTTCAGGACATAGCACATCACCAAAGGTTGTTATTAATTATTTAAAAACTGCTGAACTGGAATTCAAATTCTGTCCAAATTTAAATTTTGTCCAAATTTGAATTCTCTGTTGGCCATTGTTAATTTTCCATTCATAAACTTTTATCAAGTGATGAGGCAGCATTGAGGCAATGCAGCGGGTGGGGAGGTGGAGTCAGCCATTCAGAAACACATCTGAGAGTCACTCTAGACTCTGGTTGGTGAGTCACGCTGAGCTGTGAACACATCTTGAATGTCAGGATCCTTTCACATGCTGAAGGAAGTGTTGCAATTTTACTTGTCTGATCTTTATATTTATTGCTCTCTGGAGGCTTTCATCCCAACATGTTTCTTTTTTACAATAATTCAGGAACACATCATGAAATCTGCTAAATTCAAACAGAGTTCTTGCTGAGTATGGCGTTTAGGATCTTAATTCTGTGACATGATGTGTCAAGCACATGGCAAGTGTGAATTTGCTCCATATAGCAAGAGGCATCCTACATGAATGTACAGGGCTCTGCTCAGACAGCGCACGAGCATGCACTCTGCAGCTGTAAGCTGAAGGGAGAATACAACTCTGCAGAGTTTTTCTGTCACCTCTACAGCCTAACAAGCCTGCTTGTGGGTGGAAGTGCGGAGTTAACAGCTAAAGGCTAAATACTTTGCCTGGAAAATTTTAAGTGCCAGGGGAGGGATGAGGAAAGAGAACAAACTTCTTTACTGTAAATATTGGTTGTTGAAAATATCCTGGAAGAAATGTTTCTGAGGGTCTCAGTTTCACCTTTTTCTGAACGCTGTTGGTATTGCCGAGATGGCAGTGACACCCTGTGGTACCAGATGCTATCATTCAGGAAGACACTGTAAGATTGCAATAGCAAAAAGTCCAGAGATGGTTTTAATTCCTCGTCACAGATCACGTCCTCTATCCTTCCCTGAGTGCTGTGCACTGAGTAGGATGTACCTTCCTGGATTTAAATGTCCTGGAAGTAGCTCTGGTCTGATTCACATCTCTTGGCTTTACAGAAGAGGAATCAGTTGTACTAGCAAACCAGGATCACATCACAGGGCATCTTTGCTTTCACTCAGTGAAAATGCTTGTTCTTCTCTGGTTGCCCTGATGAGCCAGGGGAGCTTGTAATTGGAAGGGGCAGTGCTCATCTTGGGTATTTCCTCTTTTTCAGGGGGTTCATGAGTCAAAAGGTGTGACTGAAGATTATTTGAAACTGGAATCCCTGGTCCAGAAAGTTGTTTCTCCTTACTTGGGCACGTACGGTCTGTATTCCAGTGATGGACCCTTCATGCACTCTGCCTGTATCTTGGGTAAGAACAACACAGACTCCGTTTGGCACAGCACAGAGGACTTCCCAAAACCTTACTCCATGCAGGGACAGGGCCCACACAAGAGAGGACCGCCAGTGCTCACATGAGTACATCAGGCTTCTTTTCTAAGACTATGCTCTTTGCCAGGTGCAGAATCACAGTGAAGCTTGCAAAAGATGAAAACAGATCATCATAAGAGTGCTCAGCAATTAAAATCAGTAAAATGAATCTATAGTGTGTTTAGCTTTTCCATTTTACCTTTTAATGAGAGAGCTTTAACACAGGATGATTTATGGACAGTGAGAGGAAGAAGCAAGAAGCCACTTCTAAAGTGCTCAGTAGTTAATTTTCATTAGTGTTCATTAGTACACAAAGATCATACAAGGCTGTTAAAATTAGGGAAGAGAGTAGGAATTTGTCTTAGAGAAGACTTAACGCATAAGCCTGCAAGCATGTAAAAGCTTTCTGCGGAGTAGAATGTAATAAGCTGTTCTCCATCCCAATGGAGGTAAGAAATACAGAGTGGATCTCACATGACCGAGTGAATTCAAATTACATGGAAGGAAAAATCTCTAATTTCCCATTAATTGCCTCTGGAGGTTATTGAATCTTTACTGCTGAGGCACTTTGTACACATCCTGTACATCAGCATCTATAAGGAGCAAGGAGGTAATGTGGGCTGGCCTGGTGGCAGCTTGAGTCCCCTTCAGCTTATTTTCTGATTGTTGGAGCTCTGAAGCCTTCGGTAACTTCTGTGATGGCAAGATTTAGCCAGGATGAAGGTGGAATATCCTACATAGCAATTAAATCTGTTGAAAATACAAGGGGGATACTACCAGCGTAAATGAAAAAGGAAATGTGGTAGTACTCGAATCTTTTATTGTAAATACTGGGATGGCCTGATTGAATAGAGCAGACAGAAGGGAAAATAAGCTCAATTGCACATTTTCTGTGCAGTCAATTCATTCTGTTTTGCTTGTCAGAAATGGCCAATAAAGTAGTTGATTTTCCTTTGAAGCTAAATGGCACAATGGTTGTGTTGCAGTAGGTGTTTAAGAAACAAATGAGTTTTAAGAGAATAAATAGAGGCCAGTTATTTATGGAAAATGGTTCATGATTACTACTTTGTATTCATTGCTTGCCATTAAAAGGCCACAAGCATTTAAATGGAGCCCCAAACGGACGTTTTCTAAATACAAGCTTTTGTATGTCAAGATAGAAAAATGCACCCCAAAGAGAATAAAGCACCAGTGAAATGAATTGTTAGTAAATGAATGTCTTATTACGTGACTGCAGAAGATAGGAAGGTTTTGGTGGACCGGGCACTTCCTTTTGCTGTCGTCTGGGTTGTGTATGTAGCAATACCCCTGAAATGGGTCTTACTGTAATCACTGAACCTGTATCCAAGGAAGCTAAGTGTGTAAGTGGGTGCATCTTTTAAACTAATGCATCTAATTCTCTTCAATTATTTTGCTCGCATGTGGCATGTTGTGACCAAAAAACAGAGTTCATAGCCCCAGGAACCTTTTGTGTTTGCCAGCTCAAACTCCTAACAAAGAAAAAGTCCAAAAATGAACTTGAATCAGATGCTCTCACTGCTGAGGCAGACACAACTGCAAAATACAATCTTAAATACAGAAACTGGCTTTTTTAGTAGTACAGCATATGATCGGAATATGTGTCCAGGTAAGCACATACTTAGACAATAGCATAATTTTAAGAGATTAGCATATGTAAAGGAAATTGCAGAGTTTGCAGGGAACATATGACCAGCATCCTGATTTAAAAGCAGACAGTTTATTTGCAGTGGCTGTGGTTGACTTCCAGAGGGTAATTGGATCCCCTGCTCCAGTTGTGCCCCTTTCATGGCATGGCAAAGTGAGAGTAGCAGAAAGAAAGTTTCAAAAGTGAGACCTATTATTCACACCACTTTTTCTTCTTAAAGCACAAGTGAATCTGAGCACTGAGATCTGCACAGAATTTGAGTGGTAGTCGTTTTGCTCATGATAGTTATTTTAATTCACACTGGCAGGACACTCCAGCACTAAACCACTGCCAGAGAGGGAACTCCGTGCTCACTTGCTGCCATCTGCTGGTTATTTTTTGGGAAAATCCCACTTGTTTAACTGCATTCAGGTAATCACTGCTGGATTAAATGCAGGTTTGCTCCCCCAAAAAGAGGTTTCTATGGGCACTGCCCTCTAGTTAATACTTTCAAACACTCTTGGTGCTCTCCCCCATGTGGTCTCTGAACAATGCTTTGAAAGTTTTTCCAGAATTAGTAGAAAAACTGCCTGTCTTAATCCTCATGCTCCAAATTTGAAGAGACTTTATTTTCCCAGGATGGGTGAAAAAGTTAAATTTCAACTACTAGAAATGAGTAATTACTTTTATAGCCTGAAAAAGAACAGAATTGCACTTTCTGTGCTTGTCTAAAGGAAGTATTTACAACTGTGTATCGCATCTCCTGCAGTATTTATTGTTTTACTCCAGCTGCTGAAGTTGTGTGACTATAAGGGAATCTCAGATATTATTTGTAAAGATAGATTTGGGGTCTTCAGTATGCTAAAAAAATCTAGGAAATCTGAAGCCTGTGAATCTACAATACAGCAAAACGTCTCCGTCTAGGAAAGTTTCATTCAAGAAAAGCTTATGAATATGCAGGACTTCACATTCCTTTTGAACACTCATAATTATTAGTACCATAATAGGAGACTTTGCAGATATTACTCTGACTCTTTGTTTACAGAGAAGCGGTTCTTCAGGCGTTCGAAGTCGGGTGACATCCTTGCCAAGAACCCCGTGGTGCGATCGAAGAGCTACAACAATCCACTGCTGACGCCAGTGGCCGAGTATGAAACTGAGGGCGTGGCTGCCAATGGAACTGGCATCCGAAGGCACTCCGTCTCAGAAATTACCTCCTGCCTGGAGCTCCAGGGGTATTCCAACCTCACCACCATCATGGACAATGGTTCCAAGAGCTCCATGACAACCATGAAAAGCTCACTGCCAGGAGACCAGGAGAGGCCCAGCACTGGGTCAGTGCAGTGCTCCAGCAAACTCAGCACAGCTGAGCAACAGAAAGGACTCTTCCACTCAGTGGGCGACCCACACAGGTCTTTTGACCTAGACAGAGACACTTCCTTGATTCCAGTTCCCTCTTCCAGCCCTGAGAACATAGTGGATCAGATTTTGGAGTCGATTGACTCTGATTCTGAAGGCATTTTCATTGATTTTGGCCGAGGCTGTTCCAATTCATCAGCATACAGCGTGGATGTGAACAGACAGAGCATCGTGTGAAGGATATTAGGAGACAAACCGTGGGTTTTAATATTATTTATGAAGGTTACTAAGGCAGTGAGTCGGACTATGGGCAAGCTGTCTATGCCTGGGCAGAACCTCTGCCAGGTCATCATAGTTGTACTGGACAAACACAAGTTTGCAGCAGGTGGGAATCTGCTGAGGGGGAAGCAACTCCAACCACTTTTCCCCATCCCTGTCACTCTGCAGATGGATTTCCTATTTCTTTATAAACTTAGGGGTTCACAAACTGACAATTGTCTGGTAAAATGCTATTAGTACAGCTGGCAGTGTTTGTTCAGGAAAACAGCCCAGCAAATAGCTGTGCTGACTTCTGATTTTCTAAAGAGATTTCCTGCAGATGGTGTATTGTTCTCTGAACTGTAACACCTCAGCCAGAATAGAAACATATACTTAAAACAAACAAACAACAAACAAACAAACAAACAAACAAGTACAAAAGGCTGTGGGCTTTCATGCCACAATACAATAATAAAGAAGTCTCTTTTAATCTTTTTCTTGTACATCCTGTATGCACTCCTTTGCCTAACAGTGAGTTAGAGTTCTTGAAGAAAGGCGAATAAACAGAAATATGCTTCCTGATGTCACACGATGCCTGGTGTCTCATTTTCTGTTTCACTGTTTCCTCAGCCAATACCTTGTGTCTGGGAGAGTTGTCTTGAAATTGGCTTTCAAGGCTGTATTAATTTGCTCTGAATGTGGCACTTCTCAGAAATCTGTACTGTCAACTCCTGAAGCATCTCTTTTATGGAGAGATTCCATCAAAATTCAACTTACTTGTTTCCTAAATAAATGAAAATATGGTCTCTCAGGGGAAATCCTCATTATATATATGTATATTCTTAAAGAAATACCATAATGCATCTGCTGTCAGTTATGTATTTGGGCAGTGTGAACCTTGCAGCTCTTCTTATCCCGAGCACTCCCAGCACTTTGATTCTCCCTCGCAGTAACATGGTGGTGTAAGAGCTGGGTCAGTGGTTTTGCAGAGGATTGATGCATGTGATATTAAGGTGAAGTAGAAATCCTGCTGTGCGATATGGTTTTGATCAGGGGGTTTTGCAGTGAAGGCCACTCCATTTTGTGTCTGTGCTTTAGCCGAAGGGGTCTGCTGATATCTCCTGAGCTGCTCAGCAGACACTGATCTTTGGTTTGGTCTGGGCAGTGCCTGGTGCTTTGCTCAGGGACTGTCCAGCTTTGCTCTGCACTTGCACTGCTGACCCCAGCATTTGCCACACTCTTTCCCAGGCTTTGATTGTGTTTCTAGACTCATAACTGTGCTTCTGACACTCAGTTTCCTTTGGCCTCATTATGTGTTTGCTCAGTCTTTCGCTACCACCCTGCTTCCCTGCTCAAGATTTCAGCTGCTGGAGAGATGTGCAGGCTCACTGTAATGCAGAGATTTGAGAAGCTCAGAAGCCATCTGAGGAAGGAGGCCCAGAAATGAGGCAGGGGTTTGGTGTCTGTTTTGCTTCTCTGTATTTGGCAAGTTCAGCTGTGCAGCCTGCCTTACAGGTAGGCACTTAAGTTAGATCATACTTAAAAGTTTCTCTTAGGCAGAGATAAATAATTGCTTGTACACTCAGAAGTCTCTCACCTCAGCCAGGGAACACGGGATGTGGGGCAGTATCAGTGAGGAGGGACTAAACACGTACTGCCTGAAATGCAGATGTAGCACAATATACCCTCAGAGAAAGCAACTCCAGTGCCTGTGTGGTGGTTTGAAGGGGCTGAGCTGATGGACAAGGTTTTAGACCAATCGCTTCTCACGATTTTGCATATAAAAGGGCACTGGTGAGGGGAAGTACTCTCTTCTTTTCCGGTCCCGGAGCCGGAGGGGTGGCGGGCCCAGGCCCCGCCGGG
>VWZT01005539.1:16067-31374 GCA_013397055.1 Pachycephala philippinensis | reverse complement strand
GAGGGCGGCAGCGTGTCTTTTCGCGCGCAGCTTAAACACGCTTCTAACACACTGTGGTGAGATTGATGTTACAAACTGTGTTATTTCTCAGTCAGAGACATGGGGGGAAGAGAATTCCATGTGTAACCTGCAGAAGAGAAGTGTGGCCATGCCGAGCCACTTGGGAGCTGTAAGAGACTTTGAAAAGAGTTATTACTTTCCAAGCTAAAATTTGTTATCCTTAAAAAGACACCCCATTCTTAGTTCATGATAGCAGTTGTGAAAAAACTGCAAAGTTCATGAGAGAGAGAGATATTTCACAGCAGCAGATTTTTCTTTTCCCCGGGCGGGTCTGTTTGTTAGTGACAGTTTGAAACACCACACTGGAGCAAAAGAAACCTCTTTTTCTTTCAAATATGAATGAAACTTAAAGACTGCAATTCTGACCTGAAATCATATGTTATCCTTTGTGCAAGTATGGAAATTATTAGGGAGAGGTGCTGGAGAGAAAGAGAGGGTTTGTTTTAATTTTTATCATTATCATTCTTCTTATTACCTTTAGTTCTGTTAGTAATAAACTTCTTTGTATTCTTTAAAGTTTTGAGCCTGCTTTGCCCTTTCTTCTAATCCTTATCTCACAAAAAGTAAAAGATACAAACAAAACCACCACAGCCTGGGGAGATCTTTGAGGTCCAGTAAATGAAATGGCTTAGGAAGCAGGTTATCAGACTATCCCTCTGGAATTGCAGCTAAATTTAAGTTGCAGATTATCAGATCATCCATTTGGTCTCTCCCTGGCCACGGCAACGCCTGCACAATCCCACAGTGGTGCTCCACGGCACATTCAAGAGTATGTTGGCAACTTGCTCAGTCTGAGGTTTATCTGTTTCCTACCAACGGGTCTTTGCCCACCCTCTCCTTGCTGGAGGGCACAATGAGTCCTCAGTCTCAAGGAACACTTGCTTTATTTGGCCGTGTGGAAACCACAGGAGAGAGTAGAGCTCTTGCTGAAATTTGATCCAGTATATGACAGGAGTAATGATTTCCAAAAGTGTCCTAAAGTTGTACAAGCCACCATGCTGGCACCCTCAGTCTTCTACCCTCGTTCTTTCTGACAAACACTGTTCTGTTTCCTAAATTATTATTTTATTTGGAGAAAAAGAGTATTCACAGCCTTTTTCTAAGGACACAGTGCAGGGGAGGAGAAGGTAAGATTCAAACATAAAAAATAAAACCCCAAACATAAAAAGTACACTGGCTCAAGGCCTCTGGACATCTTCTTTCCTCAAGGAACTTTAAATGTTTTAAAGAGTCGTAAGCATACTTAATTACTGGGGAATGTTTAAGCACAGCTTCAATGGAGGAAAGAAGAGGACTACTAGGACCCTTCCCACTGGAGCTTTAGCATACTTAGTGCCCTCTGCTCTGATGGAAGACCTTGAATCCTCTGGTATGCTGGCAGTTAACTAACTTCTCCCACCTTTCACACATGGAGATAGTGAATGAAAATCCTCCTCTGTTTGTTTTAGAAGGTTACTTAGAGACTGGGTTCAAGACAGTGACTGCATAAGAGAAATTCTCCTAATAGCCACCTCAGAAAGCCTCAAGAGGGAAATAGCCTTGTCTTCAGTGTTTCCACTTGTCCAAGACAGGCAGCCTGGCATGGGTTCACTTCACCTTCTCACATGCACTGTTAGGGAACTGGCTGTCCTGGGGCAGTGGGGCATTGCAGCCTAGCACATCCAATTAGCTTTTACATTTCCAGCTCTTTGAGTGAGGTCTTCAGTGTCACAGCTCTAGCAGCAGCATGAGGAAGATCTCGTAGAGGCTTTCATTAGCAGCACTTAGGCTTTTCCAAAGATAGAGTCCAAGGCCACTTCACTAGGACTACCCTGGGAAAGGACAGAAAAGAGAACAGCCCAGCCTCACCCCCAAAACTGTGATTACCAGCTGTGATCAGGTTAAATGAGTATTTAAAGAGGTTGGGTTCACTCACACCTATTGGGATTCGTTACCTCTTGTTAGGATGACCTGTGAGTACTGCTGAGCTGAAGTAAAAGGCTTATATTTGTCCTCTCTAGGATGAAGAGGTTCTCAGTTGGCTTCAGTTAACATAAGTTGCCCTGATGATGTTGTAATGGAACCAGCTGATCTGTGGTTTAGATCTTGCTGAATTAAATTGGTCACAGGTAACACATGTGGTGTTCACAGAAGTGCTTTGTCGGCTGTGCTGAAGCTCTACTTCTGGGGTGATGAGTAAATAAGGAATAAACGTATGTTGACTTTCAAGGTTCAAGCTGCACTTTCAGGGCTCTTTTTAAATTAAATAAAACATTATAAACTCAGCAGGCTTGTTATGAAGACCCTGAAAATCACAGAATTATTAAGGTTGAAATGGACCCACCAGTAGGGTCATTGGTACAACCTCCCTGCTCAAGCAGGGTGAAAATATCTGAAGTCAGAATTCCGTTCCCTATTGCAACAGTGGTAGAGTGGAACTTTGTCTCTCCTTCAAGTTTATGTTAAAAGTTGTAGGCAGATATGATTGAAAATTGTAAAACTGGATGTGGTGGTCTTACTGGCCAAGCCCAGTGTTCCTTGACCTTAAACAAAGCACAGATACGAGACTACCTAAATTTGTGATCCTCCTACTAGTAATCCCAGTGCAAGCAGATCAGGGATATGGTAGTCTTAGAGACAAACCATGGAGTCATTACAAAGGAGAAAGAAAATAGTGCAGGTTCTTGCCAAAATATATTTATAAAGTGATGGACTTTGAACTTTCAAATGCTGCTACAGGGCAGTGTCACTTGAGCTTTGCCCTAAGGGGGTATTCTGAATATTGCAGTTATTCCTCTCCACCCTTCTACTGCTACAATAAACTGTGGCACATTGTGTCCTAATCCAAGAATCAAAAGCTGTTCTTTCCCTGGTTGGGACAGGTTCCAAAGTCCTATGAGGGGAAATACAGAGCAACAGATAGCACTTAAAGCTCCTGTCATCTGGCACTGCAGGGTGAACACTATGCAAGCAAAAGGAACTAGGAGACTAAAAGAGACTAACCTAATGAACAGCTCCTATGCTCTGTGGAGAAGTAATACTGCTCCCTGGACTGCTGCTGGAAATAGCAGAACAATTGGCAGCAAATAATGCTGTCCAAATAGAGGGCTTTTCTGTCATAGAAATGGAGAAAATTACTTCCATAATTCAGTTAGCTCCTGGCACACTGGTTTCAATGGTGCTTTTGACTAAATCTGAACCTCTGAGGTGTGGTAACAGAAGAGCTGTGGGCTACCTTCTCCTAAGGCCGTTATACAGACATGTGAGTATGTGAAAGTAACTGATCTCTCTACAGTTCTGGTTAGAGAAGTATGGATTGCTCCTTTACTAGGATAATATGCTGCAAGAACATCTTGAAAATGAAGACGTCAGAAAGTCGTAAGTGTTATTTTTGAGCTCTGGTTTGCAGAGGTGTAACTGTCATTCCAGAACTTTGAGAAAAGTACCAAAATTTGGAGGCAGGGAGCAGAAACTCGGATATCAATCAAGCCAGCAGTGCTGCAAAGACCATATGTAGCCATTTTAATAACACATAAATCCTTGCCATCATGGTCTCCAGGAAAACAAAATGCTTCATTCGCAGTTGTAGTCTTGTTTGCACCTTTCCACAAAGTCAAAAATACTCTTTAAAAAGGAGAATAAATGTATTTTGTGCTGAAGAGCACTGGAGGTATCCAAAGTGGATCCCAGTCGCTCCATATAGCCTGAAGGATCTCAGACTCTGCTTGTTCTCTGATGTTACTGATGGAATAGGACCCTCTGGGGGATTGAGATTATACCAAGAGGTTGAACTCCCCTAGCTATTGAAATAAGTCCCAGCAGGTCATTCACATGTTTTGTGTGGTCCCAGGATACCACAAACAAGTGGATTTGAACTCTCCGAGGTGCTGTGCTGTTGGCCTAGTTGCTCCATAAAAACAAATGGTTAAACTTGGCTTCATCAGTCAAACTAATGAGTCATCTCTCTGTACTCCCCTGCCTTGCCTCCTTTGTATCACCTTCAGAAGGCACGTTTTGGGGTGATCAGCAGGAAGGACCTGGCTTTGACGTGGTATCTCAGTGTCATAATTACACTGACATTTTAATATTCTCCAAGCAGGTAAGTTGACTAGTAATTAAATAATGAGAACACCCTATTCTTTCTCAAATGATGCCCCTTCTTGTGTTGTGTTGCATCATTGGAGTAGCAAGTTGGCTCCTTGCCTGCCCATAGCAGGATTGCCTACCTGAGAGAGGAGCTGCCGGGATGCTCTGCCAAAGCCACCGGAGAGGGGGAAGGGAAAACTGGATGTTTGGACAGCCACGGAACTGCTGGCCTAATAAACCTGCCAGAAGTTTATTGTTACTTGCTCACCTTTATAAGCTGAGGCATTGGAGGTTAAGCCTGTATTTCTCTTACTGAGGGTCTCTGTCAGCATTTTCAGCTTAAGGTTGTGAACTCTTCCACAATATATTTATTTCCTAATTGTTTTAGGATGATATATTTTTTCACTTGCAAAAGTAGGCAGAGTTTTAGCTATATTTCAAAATGCATTCCTTTAAAAATCCTAACCCTCTGAACGCTGGGTTTTGGAAATGAGGATTTGAAGAGAATTCTTAGGGCGCTGTTGTCATTACAATGAAGATTAGTCAGGATCATACTGCTGGTCTGGAACTCAGAGACTTGAGGTGACTTAATTCCATGTCCTCTGTGGGCATTTTGCATAGATTTAAGTCACTTAATAGCTCTATACCTCTTCAGAACACAGGTGTAATGTTCTTACCTGTTTTTCTTGCATTTCAAATTATTGAGTGGATTGTCTGTTGCTTGAAGGTTTGATGTGCACAGCAAGAGGAGAGGAGGCAGTGTATTGGAGTATGATTGATTGAATGTGAATTAGCAATGCATCTCTAACGCTTGTTTATTTAATTGTGGGGTCATCACTTTCTCTTGATGTAGCTGCACCACTGTTTTAGGTCTATACATGCTAATTGATTCTTATGTATCATCCCTTCCCTATCTATCTACATGTCTTGTTTGGCTTTCCTCCTCAAGAGCAATCCTCACTGACATGTTTACATGGCTCGCTTTCTTTAGCTGATGTTACCTCTTTAATACCCTATTAACTCTGAGCACTTCCATGACTTTGTTTTCCTTCAGTCCACGTGCTCTTCTTACCAGCTTTGAGCTTTTTATTGCCCATTACTGTGGATAGTTTAGATCCCTCTGAAATTCCTCATGTTGAGTCAGGCCTGAATATGCTCAGTAACCCCCAAGAGCAAGTATCTCTGCTTCATGCTTCATTCATCTCTTCCAATCAAAAAACTGGAGGACATTAGGCTTGATTTCCTAAGAGGAAAATCCATCTTCTCACTTTCAGTAGTTCTGTGGAAATTTGAGATTATAATGTTCTGTTCTTCATTATCAGAAACTGTTTTTTTTCCAGATACAGATGTAAAGGTTGCTAGTTTGTGAGCTTCTGGATCTTACCCTCAGTCATATGTTAAAATACAGATATGGTATTTGTGCTCTCCAGTTCTCTACAGCAATGTCTGTCTGTCAGAAATACTGCACTGACTGTGAATTATTAAGCTACTGCGTTCTTAATCCTCATGGGTACACAGTCATCTGGGAGGTAACATGCTACAGGAAGCTGGAGAAGTCGGTAACTCTTGGGGTATCCACAGGCAATCACTTTACATGGTAAAATAGAGTAGGAAAAGTAGGAATGGAAATACTGCCCCTAAAAATTGGAAGCAGGATGGCATGTGGGTGCTAGAGCAGACAAAAGATGCCAACCATTTAAAGGCAAAACTTAAATGATTAAAATGCACTTTAGATTAGATATTAGAAAAACATCTTCCCTGTGAGGGTAGTGAGGCCCTGGCACAGGTTGCCTAGAGAAGCTGTAGCTGCCCCACCCCTGGAAGTGTCCAAGGCCAGGTTGGATGGGGCTTGGAGCAACCTGGGATAGTGGAAGGTGTCCCTGTCCATGGCAGAGGGTCAGAACTGGATGGTCTTTAATGTCCCTTCCAACCCAGGCTGTTCTGTGATTCTAAGGTCTCACCCTGTGGACACTGAGAAAGCATCAGCAGAGAGATTCTCCAGCTTTCTGCAGTATTCTGTGAAAGCCCTGTCTTTCCCACGCAATCTCTTAAAAACAATGCTACAGTTTTGTAAACCTTTGCACCTGCAGGTTGTGTTTACAGTATTGTTGTGGTTCTAACTGGAAAAATATTTAGGAACGGGTGTCTTAGAATTTGGCCAATCGCCTCAAGGGGTGGATGGCCAAAGGACCAATTACCTTATGCCATTTAATACATTCTCTGCGAACCAAATGTATAAGAGACTTCTCGGTATACTAGTAAAGGCTCCCATTCATCCCTGGGCTTGGACTCTGCGTCTTTATTTATCCGTCCTCGGTGCAACAGTGACATCACCCCACATCTGTACCAGCCGCTTTGTAATTGACCCTATTCTTAAATCTTGTTCAAACCTCCTTGGGGAAGGAGGGTGAACAGAAATTATTCTGAAGAAAAAATTGTATACAGCTCTTGAGTAGAGAATTTTGTAAGACTTGTGAGTGGAGGAATATGTCAAGGTAAGGGAGGAAAACATTTTCAGTTTCACTGGTTCAATTTAAAACCTCATTTGTCATACAAATGCTCTCAATCTTTGTCAAAATTGGCTTTTAAAATTATTTTTAACAGCTTTTTGTGTCGTCCACTCCAGAAGTGAGGAGTATTGGCAGCCAAGTACACATTACAGCTAACAAACCAGGCAGTGCTCTGTAGTGCTGTATTTCCCCACTCACTTTTCTTACTAAATGTCTACCCCTCCCATACTGTTCTCTCTTCCCCGCCCCTAGTCCGGGTCGCTCCCTCGGGTTTTCCCTATTGGTTCCAGTACCCCAACTCCGCCCATGTACTGCCCCCGTGCCCTGAGACCGTTAGTCCATGCGCTCTCTTCGCCCCTCCTCGTCCCCACAGAAAAATCTGAGACTGCCTGCCATGCGGCTTCTCTGCCTGTGGGAATCTGTGTGTCACCATGTGAGAGTAAAGCTCTTCTGTGGTCCCCATGCGGAGACTTCTTCTCACCTCCTTTATCGCCACCGTGTTGTGGAGCCAACAGCCAGCCAGAGTGGGGGCACGGGGCTGCCCGCCAGGGCCTACAGAAGGCAGAGCAACCGCTCTCCCCGAGGCAGCCCTGCAACGCTCTCTGGGAAGGTTTGCGGCGTGCCATGCCAATGCAGAAACAACAGACCGCGACAGTGCTCAAGTGGATAAAAGCTTTCTGAAGAAACCTCCAGATCTCCAGGGCATGTTGACTGAGGGGACGAAGAAAGGCCTTTGTTACACAAACATTCCTGCATCTCCCCAGCCTCTGCTGTGCACAGCGAGGGGGAAGGTGATCAGCTGCACCCTCCGGGATATTAACATTGCTGAGAAAAACAAGCTTGGGGTTTTGGTTATTTTCCAGGTTCATTTCTCCCTCTCTTGGGTCAAACACTCTGTTCCTGCACAAAACGGCATTTGGGTGCCAAGTTTTACTCTGTCAGATCTGGATGCAGCCAAACATATCTGTGGTGGCACTAGGCCTTCTTTGACTTCCTATAAACAAGTAACTGCTAATTATTGACAGAAAGCTCTACTATTTTGAAATTGGTCTTGCATGGGTCAATCCCTGGAAGGTACTGTAGACAAATCCAGAGTGTATGGATCCATCCAGATCATTCCACTAAGCTCATGCATGTTGCATCAGAGAGACTTCTGCAGTCAGAGACTGCAGCATCTGACACTGCTCAGGATCTGGCCCTGTCAGCCTGGGATTGGCAAATGATGTTGAAACGGAGTAAAACTGGTGTCACACTTATCAGGAGAAGAAACTCCATGCTGATGCCTCCTTTTTACATGTGCAGTTTCAAAAGGCTTTGCACATAGTTACTGTGCAGACTTGGGCAAACCCAGCTTTTTGTCAGCAAGAATCATTTAATGTCTTGCTTGCACTGAAGAACAAATTTGGTATTCCACCTTTTGCATCTTCCAAAAGTTGTTTCTTAACTTTTGTGTATGGGCAGGGGTTCTTGGGTGGTAATGCTGCAATTTTAGAGTATTATTTCAAATGCAGCAGATACGTCAATCTTAGTTTGGGTTGTAGGAGTATTCAGGTATAGCCCAAAGTCACTGCTAAACAGCTGCATATACAGGAAGATAAGGTTGGTTTTTTCTTATCCTTGAAACTCTCATATATTTTCCTCCTACTTGTTAAGTGGAGTTTAGGAATTTGTGTGTGGTGGGTGGGTTTTTTATACTTTTTTGTTTTTTTCACAGAGGATGCTTTAAATCAAACCTGTAGTCTTTCTTCTCTTCTCTTGGCATGCACCAAGAGGGTCTTTTCTAATACAGATGACTATACTGTTTTTATTTCTTCTGCTGTACAGTAACCATGCTAGCCAGCTCATTGGGACACTCTGTGACACAAGCTGGCTTCATGTAAAGAGATGCTCCCTCAGAAGTGTGTCAGTGGCCAGGCTGCATGCTTAAGAAGGGAGACACAGAGCTGACTCTAAAGGGCTATGATGTTTGGTCTTTCCACTGGAATTTCTTTTTTCTTTTTTCCCTCGTTAATCTAGCTGCCGTTGCCTTTTTGACCCAGCCTGTTGACTCTACAAGCTACAAAGAAAGACCCCCACCATTTCCTATTGGGATGAGAATCCTGCAGGTCCACTTTGCATCTCTCCTTGTGCTCTCCAGGCCAACATACCTATAGTAGCAGATCTAATACATCCATATTCCAGCCTCCACAAGCTAGCCCTTAGAAAATCAACAAATTTTAAATGTTGATTTATTACTGAGAGTGGCAGTACTAATGCCTTTTAGATGGTGGGTCCCTTCCTCGCTGGAGGGCTGCTATGGAAGTAGTGTGCTCCCTGGTCTCAGGTGGTTCTCTTCTGGGACATGTTTTCTGCTCCAGAGCAATGTAGTGCTGGTCTTGGTGCCAGTGTGCTCAGCACCACAGAGAAATCAGACTCAGAAAAATATTGGTGAGGGTTGTACAGTTCTGTGAGGAGCTATTACACTTAAAGAATTGGTTGGTTCCAACAACCCAGTCCTGAGCCTCTCTGATCAAAAAAACATGGATCTTCTATGCATGTCTTTAAAATCACTCATGAATAGGTGTCACTGCTTCTCTGCAGGCTCTGTCATATTGCAGCTCCTTTCAGGTGCTTCCTGGTCTTGCAGTGGATTAGTTTGTACAGTATCACCATGTTACTATCCAAACCAGCCACTGCATTGCACCATTGCTCCAAATAATGCATCTGGAAGCAATGCAGCACCTGAGCGCAGAGGAGCCAGCTCTGTATGTAAAACACCTTTTGTGTTCTTGCTTTCCAAAGTCCCTCTGATGAACTGCAGCAACATGGTGAGCCTGCTACAAGAAAATCAGTCCCTGGTCAAGCTTGTGTCTTCATTTGTGGGCTGATGGGGACAAGAAACACAACCACTGTAGCACCCTTTGATTTCCTTGGGCCCTGGTTCCTGTGGTATTAATTGCTCTTTTGAAAGACCCTGGTGAGAGGAAGAAACAGCAGAGGGGCAGTACTGAAAGGCAGAGTCCTGGCTGCCCAACCTATCTATCACAGCAGGGCCATCTCCTGAGATGTGGAGAATGGGGATGTGGAAGGCCCTTTTAATGAACTGGAGCAAAGAGTTCTTGCAATAGTTGTCATGCTCCCACTCCACCCATCACCTCTCTAACCCCAGGTGTGCCTGGAGTTGCTGATGCCTTCCATGTCCCCTGGCCCAGGAGCCAGCAGCTGAGGCACAGGCACTGCTGTAGGGGTGCTGAAGCTCAGTAACTGAGAGATCCATTTCTACCGAGAAATCAGATGACCCTCCTGAAGATTTGGACCAGGGTTCCCACATGCAGCTCCTCTGCCTCAGGCCATGTACAAGGCATGGACCTCTACAATCAGTGTTTAGGTCCACCAGTGGGTCTCCTCTGGGGTCTTTGGGGGAACTTCTCCTTACCTGACCTGCCATAGCTTGTGCTTATATTGGAGGTCTCTGCTTATTCAGTCTGATTCTTCTCTGTGTTGCCTTGGTGCTATTTGGTTGTCAGACATCTCCAGTGGCCCTGACTCTCTGTTGTGACTTTTGATTGTGCCTGGCAACTATAGTTCATATCTAACCCATCACCATAGAGACACAGTTTAGGTATTTCTGGCACACAGAGGTGTCCAGGGAAGGCCCTGCAGGCTCCTTCACAGGGCCCAAGCAGAGAAAAGAGGCATGTTAGTAAGACATGGAAGGACTGGCATGGGGCCGAGAGCTGGGGCCAGGGTGTTTCCAGTAAGGCAGTCTCTTGCTCTGTCTCATATGTGAGATTTTCGTGCAAAATACTTTTAGTAAGATGACAGGCACCTCCCCACTGAGAGAAAGCCTCCCCTGGTCTCTCCAGGTTCAGATAGCATGCTTTTCCTCTAAGTGGTGAAGGAAAATTGTAAGTTTGCCCTTCAGCCATGAGGTGGCTGAGTTCTCCATTTCAGCAGCATCTTTACTCGAAACACACAGTTCTGTATCTGCTAATTGTTTGTTTGAGACCAGTGGTCTTGTGCTTTCTGTCTGGTACAGCATTTCAGCCAATGGCTTAGTCCTCCTCTTCCTTTTTTGTACCTGTGCCAGCACTGTGACTTCTGTGCTTCTGGATGCTGAGGCTGGTTTTTTTGCATCTTCCCATCTCACCTCTGCCCTGTTTATACCCCAGAGCTCAGCACAGAATATTACCTATTTTCGTCTGGTGATACTCTTCCTGTCATGGATATTAAGTTGATTGCTGATGTCTAAAACCTATGATATTAACTTTGTGGACCTTTTTGACAATGAAATGACCATCAAAGATTCTTGTTACACTGAGCAAAACCTTAATGATGAGGAAAACCTTAGCATTGTAGGAAAAATTTCTTCACAGAAAAGGTAGTCAAGCACTGGAATAGGCTGCCCAGGGAAGTGGTTAGGTCACCATCCCTGTAGGTATTTAAGGGACGTGTAGATGTGGCACTTGGGGACATGGTTTTAGTGGTGGACTTGGCAGTGCTGTGTTAATGGTTGGATGATCTTAAAGGTCTTTTCCAGCCATAACAGCACTGTGATTGATGAGCCACCTTGTTGGCTTTTCTGAGAGATAAGAAGGATACAAGGTTACTTGCGGAGGATCAGTACAGCTGTGGGAGTGGGAAAAGAAGTGGCACTCAAAACATGAGAAGAGCTTTGCCTTCCTTCAGGTAGTGCAATGGTCCAGCACAGCCAAGGGACACCATTCCCAGTGCATGCAAAGGGAAGTGATTGGCATTACATCCGGTTGTTTATCTCATGTAAGAGCTGGTCTTAAGTCAAGGCAGACTTCAAAACAAGTTCAGACTAAGATGCTTAACTCACGTTTAGCAAGACACATTAATTGCTTTATCACTGTGCCCTGTCACTTTTGCTAAATTAAAAAAACTTCACTGAAGTGGAAGTGAGTGTACGTAGAGAGAGACTCCAAGAGTCTGTACAGTATCCTCCACCGCTGTTACTTTAAGAAATAATGGTAGAATGTGTATTTATTTCACAGAAAACCAGATATGTTGTGCAAACATAAAAGTAAACCTTTGCAGTAGTTGAATTGTAGTTTAAGGTGCCCTTAGGAAATGCTGAGTTCAAAACCAATCTGTATCTTAAAAATATACCCTCAGCACAGTCAAGAAGTAACCTAGCTTTGCAAGTTGCTGAATATCTGTGATTGTTTGAGATTATCTAATAAAACTGTGTTTTCACAGTTTTGGATAATTCAAATAGACTTGCAGGAAAGTTTAAGAGTTTGTTGTTGATAGAAGTTCCATGCCGCTATTCCTGGCTATGATACAAAGCAAAGCCTACAATATTTGTCTCACGAATGACTGAATTTAATATCTATCTTAGAGCATGAGATGATGGGGTTTGTGCTTTTATCTATATGACATTAGTGTGGTAGTATATTACAGTGCATAGTAGCTGTTTTGTTTTGCTCACCTAGCTTAAAAAAACAAAGCTACAGTTAACTTGCTGATGTTGTTGGATCAATATATTTTATATGCTGTGGAGGTCAACATTGAACTCTTTTTTAGAAAAGTCTTTAGGCATGAGGAGAAGGTAGATATAGGTAAAGGCAAGGACGGGTGTAGGTCTCTGCTCCCATTTTATGGTATCTAGAGGTAACCTGGGGCAGCATTCTTGCAGCCCAGGCACACTGTAATATTAATCATGTCCTTTGGAAGTTTCTGTTATTCTTCTCAAGCATCCAGCAAAACTGATTCAGAAGTTGAAGGACTTGTCCAAGGCTATAAAAAGAACTTATCTAAATTTGTGACTGACCAGATCATTACGTAGTCCAGTCCTCCAGGCTCAGGTGTGAAGCAGAGACCTGGGAGACACAAATGAAAAGTGAAAAGAGGACACATTTAAGGAGCTCTCATCAGTGGAGAGAGCCTAATTCCTAGAAAAACAGATACTGATCCTCTAATCTTTTAGAAGCCCTGTTTCCTAGCTGAGGTGGAGGCTCACATCAAGGGAGGACAAGGAGCTGCATCAGACAGTGCCAGAAGATGCTTTTGCCAGCTCCACATGTTTGCAGTGCCCAGATACCTTGGTGGACAGAGCTTCCATCTAGTGTTGCTTGCAGAGTTCCTGCTCTCAGTGCGGAGCGAAACGGTCCAAACCTGAAGTGGCCCATTCACTTTAGAGGGAGGCTTTTTTTGGGCTCTGTTCTGGCCTGTGCCACATGGGGCCAACTAGAGAGAACTTCGTCTTTCTTGTGGTATAGTTCTCTTTTTTGTTGTCTCCCTTTTCATTATAATCATTACTATATTTTATTTTATTTCAATTACTAAACTATTCTTATTTCAACCCACATGCTTTACATTTTTTCCCGTTCTCCTCCCAGTCTCACCAGGAAAGGGGGGAAGTGAGAGAGAAGCTGTATGGTTCTTAGTTGCTATCCAGGGTTAAACCACAGCACTTTTACCAGTGTTCAGCCCTCTGTGACATCCATAGGGCTGGAAGGAAACTGCCACAGCCACAGGGTGCAAAGTATGAACTAACATAAATTTGTTCCACTGGTCATGTTTGTTTTAAAAGTAATTATAAATTAACTGGACAAGGTAGAGCAGGGGTTGTTGGTCTCTTCACAGCATAAGCTCTGCATCACATGTGCTGGTGAACTTGATAGAAATGGGATCAATGCTTGACCAAGACTGTATTTTTGTGGTTAAATGATCTGGTCCTATGAAAATCTGGCATTAGGCTGTATGAAATCGCATGGTCCCACAAAAGCCAATTTGCTTTCTACTTTCATTTGGAATTTGCAACAGGGTATTTCTAGAAAGCACTTGAAAAAATACTTCTTATTACAAGCACTTGCTGTACACTGGGTTAATTAACAGCAGAATTTCTTTAACCTTGGGAACTAGAGAAAAGGGCTTATAAAGGGCATGGGTGGGGTGTTTAATCCACGACTGTACAAGGAAGGCATAGCAAATCAAATTGCACTCCCTTTGGTAGACTTCATGTGGTCAGACATCAGAAATGCAAAAGGGGGCAGAATAACAAGTAAGGCACCCCAAAAGCATTGGAGAGGAGCACACTGTGAACTCAAACCTATGCACATAAGATCAGACTTTAAGTTGAGATTTTCAAAGAGACTGAAAAAGAGAACAGAGTGGCAGTATTGCTTTTTTTTTCATCTTGAGGGAGCAAGTAACTCTCAGGTGGGATTTTTCTAAGGTTTCTAATCTGCAGGGGTTTGGACTCATCTTTCTACTTGCATTAATAGCAAGGAGACGTGGGTGTAGCCAGCAGAATGTTTTATTTTTACTTTACATACACGAAGACTGTTTTGAGGCAGGATCTGGTCAATGTCTGATGGTTGAGTATGTGAAGGAACAAGACATGAAACTTGATTTCTCATTTCTTTTGTCTTCAGATCCTTCTGAAATGTCATGTGCTTTAAAAAAAGCCTTGGATCTGCCTCCCTCCCTAGGAATCTGACTAGCAAAATGTGGGATCATGGAACGGGTCAGGTTGGAAGGGACAACCTGCTCATCTGGTCCAACTCCCTGACCAAGCAGGGTCATCCCAGAGCACATGGCCATGGAATTGTGTCTAGATGGTTCTGGAATACCCCAGTGAGGGAGACTCCACACCCTCTCTGGGTAGTATTTCCCATCACTTGGTTTCTATAGTGTGTGGCATATCTGGCAGGGGCTAGTAGTGCCCCAAAAGTCTTTGTGAAAGCAAAGCTGGCTGTTCATTAGGAGAAGCGTGTGCTTCTGTCTGCATTTTGTTCAAGGCAGGAACACCAGCTGCAGACAGATGTGGATTTGGGGAGGAGTGTCTCCAACATTTCTCCAAAGCATCCTCCTCTCATCCTAGACACACCCTCTGAGGAAAAGCTTTCTCTGAACTAAAAAATACTCTTTTTCAGTACCATCCAGCATACTATTTCGTAGGTGGTGTGGGCCCCTATAAAGCTACTACCAAAAATGTGACCAAGGGTTCTCTGTAGAGAACCCTTAGTATTTGCCACTGTTTTTCTTTCCCCAGATGCTGAGAGTCTCTTGGATTCAACATAGGAAATCCTTTCACTAAAATGCACTTGCTAAGTGGCACCAAGGTGTGGGAATGAGCACAAGAATCCAAAGACAGTGAAGTTGGAGAACTTGGTAGTTTGCTGTCTAACCTGCCACTGGGACTAACTGCAAGAAGTGATACAAAAATGAATGCTACAGGCTGCAAACATTCTTCCACATGGTTTGAAATTGTTTCTGTAAGAAAAAAGTTCCATCTTATCCCGTGAATTTGAGAGCCAATAAGAAAAGGCATCAGTACCTTTTTAACTAGTAACAGCAAATAAACGCACATGGCCGGGGCATGTTCCTAACCCAACTCAAGAAAGTCAGTGGATTAACTCTACCTTCTTTTTCCTTCATACCTCCCCCTCTTCTCCTCCCTTCCCCCCCAATTTCAAGGTAAGTCATATTTCAATGTGTAAAAATTTTGGGAGGGGGAAAGGAGTAGGTACATTTTAGTTGTATGGTTAGTTGGATGCAAGCAAACAAGAGGTAAAAGCATGGTGAACAGCATGGTAAAAGCATAAATGAAGATCAAGGCCATATAGACCATGGTATGTACGTACTGCTTATTTGAGGTATGAATTTAGTCTTCTACTCATTGGCTGCACTGTACTAATACTTTTTTTTTTTTTTTTTTTTTT
>VWZT01005539.1:4684-16035 GCA_013397055.1 Pachycephala philippinensis | reverse complement strand
GGTTGCCCTTTTTCAATATTTTTTTTTTTTTTTTTTTTTTTTAAGCAAGCCCATGATGGGGCAGGAACTTGCACCATATCTCAAAAGCATGGAAGTTGGATGCTTATTCCTTACAGATGGTTTGGACACTCAGTGGAAGAAAAGGAGCAGTTTAGAGCCCTGGCCTAACTTAGGTGGTGGATCCTGCATCTCATTTCTAACTGTACAGGGAATCTCACAAGCTCAACACGATCTTGTGTTGTGCCTATTGCCCTTGTTGCTTCATTGCAAAAATTTTATTTTGCAAGAATGACCTTGAAATACCTTAAACTTTTGGCCACATCCGTGTCCTGTGAAAGTGCAGCTATTAACAGAGCAGGATGCTGACTGAGAGGAAGGGGAGAAGATTGCCAGTGCCTTACACTTAGGGCCCAGTCATATCTTGTGTAAGACCTTGTTGAAAATGAGCAACAGTGGTGACAGGGATAGACAAGGAATGAACTTAACTGCAAACTTTGCATTAAGTCCCTCTTACATGGCATAAAAGCAAAACTGCTAAGATAACATGAAGTAAATGAGGAGACGTAAAATTAAAAGAATAGTAGCTGTACACAGTCTCAGTTTTGCTATATATGAGAAATAAAGTAAAGAAGCAAAATAATTTAATTGGAGAGAACATCTGGCCACAACAGTCAGATGGACTTCGTTCCTTCTTGGCTGAAAGAGGAAGAAGGAAGATCAAGCATTGGGAAGGGGCTGCCCAGGGAAGTGGTGGACTCACTGACCCTTGAGATGTTCAAGAAACAACTGGACATGGCCCTCAGTGCTCTGGTCTAGCTGACAAACTGGTGTTCGGTCAAATGTTGGTTTCAATGACCTTGGAGGTCTTTTCTCACCCTAATGATTTCATGATTCTAAGTGAATGGGATGTCTTCAGTAATTCAAATGCAGCCTTTCACATCTAAAGGATGGAAGAGACAGAGTCTTCAGACTGCTTTCTGTGTGCCCTCATAGATGGATCAGTCAGTACTACATGTTTAGTATCCCCAAGTCTGATGACTGCAGTTACCCTTCACTCCCTTTTTAACTTTTTGGGTGTTGGTGTTTCCCCGACCCCCCTTACTATTAAAATTATTAGGGTTTCACCAGAAGCCTAGGTGCTAGAAACATCACCTGATGCTCAGAACAGAGAGCATTTGGTATTTTCTCCGTTCAAATGTGGTATCTAAATTGGCTGGAATAAACTTTCTAACACAATTTGAAGCATTAGAAGGCAGGCATTCGTTATCTATGCACGACACACAGAGAATATCTCCTTATTCTGTGTGTGTGGTGAGACTTTACAACAAGGTATTTATGCACCATAATCACACATATTCATTAAAATGTGCTTCTTATCCAATACATAAACATCACTTTTCTAGAACTAAATTGAGTGCATCTGCCTCCTACTGGAAGTTCTTTTGTGGTCCTGGAGAGTCATAAAAAGGGGTCTCTGGTGGTTGTATTCACTGAATGCTTCAATATTAAAGGTGGCCTTTTCTTTGAACTTTTTCTTTGGGCATGTGCTGTTGCTTCTGTGTTACAAGACTTGCAAAAAAACCATGACTTGCGAAAAACCACCATAGTCCCTTTTATCAGTTTCTCCACTGGTTCCAGCCATGTTTATCATCCTGTGTTCATACCTTTACATTCTTTTATCTTTTTTTTGCCATTTAGTCTTTAAGTTCTATTCAGCAACTTCAAGAGAACTGAAAATTTCTGTTCTCTATGTTATTTATCAAGTGCTGTGCCTCATGGTCTATGTGATGAGCAATGCAAAGCATCCATGCACACCATGCTTACTGGAGAGAAAGCTTCCCATTGTTCCTGGGCTCTGGCTGCACAGATGCTCACTGCCACAGCTCTGTGCTGACTCCCGGATTGCAGCTGCAGAGCGATGCCGCGGTGTTTCTAACTTGGATGATGATGCCTTGTGCCTAGCACACTGAGCTCCCTGCTGCTTGTCCCTGGCAATTCCCCTGTGGAAAATAAAGATAAGTGTGTAGAGATAAAACAGCACTGTCCCTTCTGGACAGTGCTGTAGACAGACTGCACAGAGGGGGAGAGATCAACGCTTGATTCCCTTTTAGTCCTCTTCTGTGATGTGCTACACAGCCCTTCCTCCGGCCCTTTAAATCTTTGGCTGCAAAGTACTGTGTGTTGGGATTATCCTTCTGTAAGGCCATTTCTTCTGTACAAGCTTTTTGAATTGGCAGAAGACATGGTAAAAATGTCTTAGTGCCGTTTGAGAATGACTGGGAAGGGGAATTTATTTTCTCTCAGTGTGGTGGTTTAGTTTTCATCTTTTACTTTTTGTGAGGTAAGGATTAGAAGAAGGGCAAAGCAGGCTCAAAACTTTAAAGAATATAAAGAAGTTTTTTACTAACAGAATTAAAGGTAATAAAAGAATGATAATGATAAAAATCAGAGCAAACCTCCCCCTTTCCCTCTAGCACCTCCCCCACTTATCTCCCAATTCGCACAAAGGATAATACACGCGATTTTAGGTCAGAATTGCAGTTCTTAAGTCTCTTCCATATTTGAAAGAAAAAGAGGTTTTCTTCTGCTCCAGTGTGGTGTTTCAAACTGACACTAGCAAACAGACCCGCCCGGAAATCTGCTGCCGTGAAATGTATTTCTCTCATGAATTCTGCAGTCTTCCCACAACTGCTATCATAAGCCAAGCATGGGGTATTCTTTTTAAGGATAAACAAATTCCAGCCTAAAAAGCAACAACTCTTTTAAAAGTCTCTTACAGCCCCTAAGTGACCTGGCGTGGCCACGCTTCTCCTCTGCAGGCTGCACATGGAATTCTCTTCCCCCCATGTCTCTGACTGAGAAATAAAACAGTTTGTGACTTTCTAGTCTTACCACAGCATGCTAGAAGCCTTTTTAAGCTGCGTGCGAAAGACACGCTGCCGCCCTCTTTTTCAGTCTCCATCTTGGCTCTGTCAACACGTGATGTGCTTTCTCTTTCTCTCTGACCTTGCAGCCTCCATGTTGAAAGGCTGATTTCTTTTTGGGCTTTGCAGTGGAAAGAAAAGCCTCTTCTCCTTTATGCTGCGAGCTGTTTGATGTTGGCGTCGTTGGTGGTAGAAAACTGTCCCGGCTCCCGCCGGGTCCGCGCCGCCACGTGGAGTGGGGGAGGGGGAACCCGTCAGGCTCGGATGATCTCGGCTCTGCAGCAGCTATAGCTGTTTCTCAGNCGGCCCGGCCGAGCAGGGCCCGGCGGGTCCGGCCCCTGCCACCCCTCCCGGTGGAGGACCGGAAGCCAGAAGAGGGATGACTTCCCCGCGCCAGTGCCTTTTATATGCAAAATCGCGAGAAGCGATTGGTCCAAAACCCTGTCCATCAACTCAGTCTCTTCAAACCACCACACTCAGTATTACAATGTATGTCAAGTAAGAACCACAAAGAACTTGCAGACAGCTCATCACTTGGAGGACTTGTGTTGGGTTTTTTCTTGGTGTGAACTGGGAGGAGGGAGCAAATAAAATTCCTATCCAGAGAAGAAGAGCAAAACGGCAATTACGCAAATTATAATTAGTCTAGCCTGGTACAAGGGACTTGTATTTCCTTTGGCCTTCCTACTGATAAGGCTCTAGTAGCTGTTGGTCGTCATTGTTCTGTACAAATTACAGCCTTCTAAAACTGGATTGATGCAAAAGAGATTGTATTAAATCTGTTTTAATTATCCAGTTGATATTGTACTGTTTCCCTATGTAGCCCATTAGCCAAAACTGTTGGATGCTACAGCTGACTTGACTTTTGAAGGTAAGGCAAGTAACTCTTGCTTATGGAAACAGTAAATTGGTTTACCATCGTGTCCAACTCTGTTCAGAATTTTGTTGGGTGATCTGTGCCCTTAGTAATTTCTCTGTCTCATGAAAGGAAATGGGTAAACCCTCTAATTTGAAAGAGATGTGGTAAAATATCTGTGCTCAGCTTATGGGAAGCATAAATATATATTTTGCAATATATTTCACTGCAGTATTGGGACCTGACTACAGACAGGAAAGCTAAAAATGCAACAGCAAAAAATTGGGAAGAAAATTAAGACAGAAGGATCTGGGGTTACATATTTATGAACTAGATAGTTATTATTAGTTTAATGTAAATGCTTTTTTACCACTTGAGAGAGTTTCCTATATGTTCTTGTCTTGCAACTAAATGATGCTTCCTTCCCACTCCTGCAAGTTTTTTTTCCTCCTCCAAAGCCACAGTGCCAGTGATCTTGCATTCAGGAAATACCAGCTGAGCCTTTTTTAGCCTCAGTGTACATAGCTGAATTCAGTGCTCTTAATTTTTTTTCAGCTTTGTTTTACAAGGTTTACAGGCATTGAAATGTTACAGCATGTTTAAACACTGAGATTAGTTCAATTGTCCTTATCTTTTTGTTTAATAAATACCCAGTGTAAATTCTGCTTTGTCAGATTGGGGTATGTGAATGAATGTGCGTGAGAAGAAATTCAATGAGCTTCAGTGCTGAGAGCAGCAGATTATTTTTTGCTCTTCTCAAAGCAAGTAGCTGTGATTACAGTTCATCCATGCACACAAAAAAACCCCAGAGTACAGGCCCTTAATATATGTCAGGCTCTGGATTTCCAGATTGCTGCTTTGACATCTAACATGGACAGAATTGTGTGGTGTTTTTAAATTTGTATCTTGGATTTTTGTGTGACATTCCCAGCTGTTTTGTGTGACATTGAGCTGTTAGCAACTCACTTTACATTCACCGAGTGGCTCTTGCACAGAAGCAGTTTTACCGAAGACAAAAAAAATCTGTCTCAAACTGCTATAGCAAAATTTTGTGTATTGAAATCATCCCAGACCTAAAAATAATTTGATACATATGAATCGATAAAAAGAATCTTCAATTAATGTACAAATTTTGATCCTGAAATAGATTGTAATGACAGGAAACAAACTGCAGTTTTGAGACATAAAATACTATTATAATTCTAGGATTCTAGATGGTGATTTTTAACTCTTGAAATACAAGGTGCCGTACAAATGTTATTACTTCTTTATTTCTTATTGAAACTATAAGGTTTTATGGGGAATGTAGTTAGAAAATGGAGATCTGGTTTAATTCTAGGGCTTACCTAGAAGTTCAGGACCTTTTATTCCCATTCCTGGAAATGCATGCATTAGCTTTCTAGTTTAGTTTTGGAGATTGCTTCCTCGTGTATTACCTTAACAGCTGAGTGACACTTGTTTTCACTGGCCCATTGTAGTGTGAGTTGTGTGTAGTCTATTTTATTTGAGTACCCTGGAGGCCAAGATCTGCTTGACATTTACTTTCATCTGACTTTGGTATACAGCAAAATTGAGCTCAGTCCAGCAAGATGCCAGTGAAGGCCATTCAATTTTGGCCATCCCCAGCCAGTGAAGGCTGTTTAATTTTATGTGATGCTGAGGTTTTGTGTAACCCTGAGGCCACCAGTTTCATGGTGAAAGGAACATGGGCAGTCTCAGTGATATGACAGAACCCATTTTCAGAGCTTGTCACACCACTATTGGGACAGGACTTCAGCAGCATTACAGCACTCCCACTATTTCTGTGTTTCGCAGCTGCTTTGAAAGAAGAGGGGTAAACCTGGCACAAGGGGTGGCAGTGCCGCGGTGCCTCTCTCGCCGGCTAGTGATGCTGACCCAGGCACCGGGCACTCTCCACCCACACTGGGGGAACGGATGAGGGCAGATCGCAGCGCGGGAGGGCAGGCGAATCCTGGTGTAGGTTCCCTGTGCCCACTGATGGTGAGGGCGTGCAGAGGAGGAAAGAGACGACTTGTAGGGGCTTCTCTGGAGGAGCAAGAAGGGGTTTATTGAAAGAAAAAGCCAAAGAAAAGCCTGTGACATGGGGTTTTCATACCCCTACAAAATAGGCGGGGAAAACACACATCAGCCAACGAAACTGGGACTAGGGGATGTTACAAACGATGAGGGAAATGGAATACAACAAATGGGAGACGGGACAGGTGGGGAGGGTTAACAGGGGCCAATCGTCCACCGAGCAAAGTAGAACTTTGTAGCAAAGGAACTAAATATGGAGGGAGAAGGGCAGAGATGGCAGCAGCCAATGACCAGGCTCAGGGCACTAGAGATGCTGTAGCATCAAACCAGTGGGCATTCTGGCTTGGCTGACCATTACCATGGTCATGGCTCACTGCAACATTGCAGCTCTCCCCATCTGTCAGTGGAGAAAGGGGATTCCCCTGCAGTGCTTAGTGGCAATTTGGAGGCAACAGTCTCTCCTTCAATCATGTGATGATGACAAAATAGTAGAGAGGAGAGCCAGGCAGTGCCTGCACTCAACAGAAATAGGGAAAGAATCACAGAATCAGAATCACAGACTTGTGTGGGTTGGAAGGGACCTTAAAAATCATCTTGTCCCTTCCCCTGCCATGGGCAGGGACACCTTCCATTAGAGCAGGTTGCTCCAAGCCCTGTTCAGCCTGGCCTTGAACACTTCCAGGGGTGGGACAGCCACAGCTTCTTTGGGCAATCTGTGCCAGGGCCTCAAGACCCTCACAGGGAAAAAATTCTTCCTAATAGCTAATCTAAACCTACTCTTTCTCAGTTTGAAGCCATTCCCCCTTGTCCTGTCACTCCAGTTCCTTATGCAGAGTCCCTCTCCAGCTTCCTTATAGGCCTTCAGATACTGGAAGGTGCTGTGATGTCTCCACACAACCTTTTCTTCTCCAGACAAAATCCAGCAGTCCACAGCTGTTGCTCAGTATTCTGTCTTTCTGTGCTTCCTGACTGTTGCTCAAACCCTATATCTTAGTCCCTTCAGACTTATTTCTCCTGAGTTCCATTTTTTTTTTTTTTTGCGTTGAGTTCCATATACCATTTCACCTCCAGAGTAAATCCATGAGAGAAAAATAAATAATCATATAGTTGGTACTTGCCGTCACCTTGCCTGTTTAGCCCACAGGTTATTTAGGTTATAAATGTGCTCTGCCAAGTAAGCACTACAAGGATCTGTCCCTGAGTGCTTGTTAGGCACTGGTATCCTAATGTTCATTGAAAACTTTATGCCAACTGAGGATGTAGTTATTAGCACTAATTGGTGTAACTGGGCTTACTTCACTTGACGCGATCAACAGTCGTGAATGTTTAAGAATCACTTTATTTGTAACAACACTTTATGCAACATCTTTGTACAACCTCCCACGTCTGCCTGAGGCATTTGCAATGTCATCAAAAAGCCACATCTAACTTTTGATCACCTTAATGATGCACTTTGAGTTCCAGCAAAGAAATTTGGTTTTCTTAAACAGGTTTCAGAATAATGCTACCTTTGTAGTCCTAATAGTACTCACTATTTTTAAAAATTACTTTGCAACAACAAATATTTCTAGAACGGCAATATGTGAACAGAGATTAATGTTTTGCATAGTTGGACAAGTAAGTTCAAGTCTGCCTGTATCTTGCCAAAAAATAACAAAGTTAAATGAAATTGATAGTATGGAAATGACAGCACTCTCTTTGATTGCTAAATGCTCTTTCCTAGCCCTGAATGCCCTTTCCCACAAGCTATGGAGTCCTCAGCACATTTCAGTCCACATTTCATCTTAAACATGGAAAAAGAGATTCAGAGACATGGAGGCTGGTCCTTTTAACGCATTAATGAGAGACAAAGTGTTAGCATAAATGAATGGGACAAACCGAGTATTTCACAAGGACCTATGAAGAATAGATACACTTCAGGTTTAAATAATTACAGACCCTTTTCTGTTCATAGTTACTTAAATTACTTGAAAGATGGGTGAATTCAGTACAGAGGGCTCTGTCTAAATATAATTGATGATGAGTTACTTAAATAGGATTTAGGTCTGTTCTTCAACTTTCAGTGCTTTTCTCAAGGTGACTGATGGTCATTTACAGGGGTAGCAGCAATTCCTTGAAAGCTGGAAGCACCATTGATTTTGACCTAAGTTTTCAAGTAGGGAATTGCCAGTCACTTCTCTGAAGGTTTCAGCTGCTGTGGGTGAAAGCACACGCAGCACTGGCTCTTCACTTTGAGATGGCAAGATAGCCAATGTATCAATGCTCTCCTTTTGATAAAGCTCCTGGGCAGGAGCTGCTGTACCACTACTTCTAGAAGTGGGGATTTTTGGACATCTCAGACATAATGATTTTCCCAAGCAGAGGACTTAACGTGCATATATTATTTAGCAGCAATACCCAGTTGGCAGCAGACACAATAGATACCAATAGATGGTCTTGGCAAGGATGGATCAAATGTAAAGTCACACGAGGAAAAATATGAAAGCCTACGAAGCAAATCTTGAATGAAAAGTGTTGTGGTGGCTGAGCCAGCAGCGGTGGAAGCGGAGGAGCCAAAGAGCTTTGAAGCAGGAGAAACCCAATGATGGGCCAGCTCCGAGCTCTAAGCCAACCCCCTGACTTGGGGTGAGAAGCCTCCCCCCATCAGGCTTTGTGGTGCTATGCTGATTTGATTTGTCTGGTTGGCCCATTGGCCATACTCCCCTTTTACCCCTTAAATGGCTGTAATCCCGCCCTCTCTCTGCCCCTGTACCCTCTGCCCGCCTCCTCTCTGCTCCCCTATATAAGTTTGTTACAGCCCTCAGAGCTTGTCTTTTTGTCACTAGTTACCTTCACATGTGGGTTAAATAAACCAACTCTGTGGAACGCTATACGAGAGACCCCCTCCAACTCTTTGCCTCTGGTAATGCATGAGCTATCTAGCTCAGTGTGAGTGTGTGCTTTGTGCTTCCATCGGCATGGGTGAGAAGTCTGCCAGCTAGCATGCCACACAGCATCGCATCAGGATGATCCCTTGCCAGGGATGCATTCGGATAAACACGGCGACCTTTCCACTGTCCACCCTCACACCGCGTTAGAAAAGCTAATTGAAATTCACCATTGATTAGCTGTATAGGCTTAGGGATTCTAGCGCCAAGTGGAAGGTTTATTTGCACAAGTTTGGAGTCTTGATTTTTGTTTTGGCCTTTATTCCTGAGTGCTGAGGAATTTATCTAATTTACAGTTTCTAAAGACACTGTATAAGGGGTTCTAAAACGATCCCTAATTGCAGTAAGCAGATTTGCAAAATCCTTTCTCTTCTGTGCAAAGATGTTCATCACAGGTACTATTCAACTACTTTGTAGTACGCTAACTACAAAGCTGTTTGTTGTTATCGGCTATCACTGGCAATTCCAGCTATCTTTATTGGAAACTCCAGGTATCTTTATTGCTGGAATCAACCTTAGAAAAAGAAAATTGCTATCATACAGAAACATGCAAGCATACATACAGGATGAGGAATATTAATGACACACAGATGAGCCTTCCTTTAAGCCAAAAAGCTTTTTATAGTTACTTGATAATAATTGTATTGAATTGGGGATTTTTGGTGGGATGAGCTAGAAAATAGTACTTGGCCTGCACTCTCTGGAAAACCCTCTAGTCAGACAACCTAACTCATTGCTGCCCCTGCCATGCTGCTTTATTTCTGCATGTTTCTTGGATTGTGCTTTCTTGGGCTCCTGGTTCGTTTCTCTTCCGCATTTGTGAAGATCCCAGCAGAGAAAAGCTGAAGGCTTGAGTTCCTCCAATGCATATAGAGAAATAAAAGGCTATAGCCCAGAGATTGAGTAATACCATCTACAGAATATGTAGAATTTTCCTTGTAGTTTTGGGACTTTCTGAAAAAAGTTTCTGCATAAATACAGAGATTTTCAAAGAATTTCTAAGCACTATGCACCATTCTTTTACTTGTTCCAGCTTTATTTCCAATGGCTTTTGCCTTTTTCATGTACGGTGGTTGCTCATAGTAATAACCTCTAAGAGAAAAGGCAGCATAAAACTTCTGAAAATATAACAGATGCTTGTAATATCATTGCCCTCTCTACAGGGAATTCTGTAAACTGAGTCCTTGCTACACTCAGCATGTTAACATCCAGGAGCAGAATGTTGTTTGTGGAATTTGTAATGGAACCAGGGATTCCAAAAATTGATCCACAGGGTCTTATAACTACAGGAGCTCCAAACTATACGTTATCCATCTGCCTTGACTTTGCTGGTTTTCAAACACAACTCAGTTTGCATTTACAGCCTATTTGGAATAATTTTCATTTGGTACATCCTTACAAAGAGACTGTGGAGAAGAATGATTATCTGCCAAGCACTGATGTGTTTTGGAATATTCAGCACAAGCTTTTGTGTGTTATTTAAATGAATGACTTCTTTTGTCACCCTTGAAATATGCATCATCACTTTGGCAACCTCTGCGTGGTGGAAGGTGTGCAGTGCAATGAGATGCACAAACGAACAAGAAGCAGGCAGCAGGGCATACATGATGAATGAGAAAAATAAGTCATTAGGAAAGCATGGAGTAAAACCAGAAAGGGGAAAAAAAATCTCTCTCACGTGGCTGAGGTGGGACAATGGGGTTGGTTTAATTTTCTTCTGTCTTGGCAGATGTCTGGGACTGCTTGCAAAGGCTTAGAGGGAAAATGTGCATGAAAAATGCAAAAGTTCATGAAAAAGCAAAAACTCCTCATTTCCAGTGTTCAGTTCTTTCATGACATTATTTTATCTTCTCTGAGTCCCTGTTATTTTCCACTGATTTCTGAATCCTTCTTATGAATAAAATGTACCAACCCCATACTCACACCCTGCCTCTGTGCCAGGCTCTGTATCTGCAATAATTTTGCTGCTCCAAAAGCTCCTTCTTCCCCATGAGCTCTTTGGTTATAAAAGATGATTTTCAGTCATAGAATCTCTATCCCTATATTCCTGCCATCTCTGTACCCCACCTGCAGACATCAATGAACGCTTGCCATCAGCAGGCTTATTTCCAGAACGTCGGCTCCAACACCCAGCTCTGCTCTAAGCTCCAACATTTTCTTTGCCTATGTCCTCTACCTGTTTGAGGAGGTACATAACAAATATATTTCTCTCAGCAACTGAATAGCATTTTTTATCTTCCTGATCAAAAATATTATTTCAATTAAAGAAAGCCCCTCCAACCTATTCTCTTGCATTTGGATTTTACTTACTCTTTTTTTTTCCAGAGTCGTATCTTCAGATCATGATTAAATAGATGAAATGAAATGCTTTTCAAATTATTTTTTGTTAAAAATGATTGTATTGAAAGATAGGATATGCCTGTAATAGTGTGCAACTCAGAATTGATGTTTCCAAGGATAATGCAAAATGCTAGTTTACTTTTCAATGAATTACCATTGAAGAATTTAAATGTTATAAACTTCTGCTGTCCTGTAACTTTACAGAATTCCAACACCAGGGCATATCTGTGCAACACCTTTTTTTTTTTCTCCCCCCCCCCCCCTCCC
>VWZT01005532.1:38578-64298 GCA_013397055.1 Pachycephala philippinensis | reverse complement strand
GGAGAGAACTTTGGGAAGCAGTGGAGTCAAAAACCGGTATGACTCCAGGTGATGGGGAATTACGTAAGAACGGAAATTTAAAGGTTTTAGAGTTTGTTATAGATAAAGTTAAAAAACTCTAAAACCTTTAAATTTCCGTTCTTACGTAATGTCCCATCACCTGATTCATACCATTTTTTAACTCCACTGCTTCCCAAAGTTCTCTCCGTGGCCAAAGGTCAAAGACACCTTTGTCCAGGGGGGTTGAACCCTTCAGAACAGCCACAGGAATATTCTCTGCACTTTGGGGTCCAACAGCTGAGCAGCCCTCTGTGCTCCACGCCAAAATCTGGGTAACACACCCCAAAATTCCAACACAGAATCAGAGCAGGTCCAAGCACGGCTGAGTCACCTCGCAGTTATTTTTTCAGGATTTTCCGTGCCCTGCCTGCCCCTGGCACGGAGCTCAGCAGGGATCTGCTGTCTGATCCCACGGAGCAGGGACGGAGCTGCAGCAGCCTGGGGATGACTCACGTCACACGCATCGGTCTGGGCTTCTGGATTTTATTTTTACTCCAGTAAAATATCCAGCTTGCCCCGGAGCAATCCCATTAGTCACGCTGGCTCCTGGGAACGGGCAGAGTCCGAGCGGGATCGGGAGTTAGATGTGGTTTCCTCCTTTTTGATTTGATTATTATCCATCAGGAGTGAAATTCCTGCCTGGGGACGAGCCCTGTCCTGCAGCCCTTCCATGGAATATAGGTCACCTAATTCCACCCCCTGAAGACACAAACAGCTGCTGAGAAAAATCCCTTTCAGGCTTCCTGAGAAATTTTTTGGGACAGGAGGAGCACTTGCTCTGCGACCTCAGAGCCTGACTCTGTCTCGGTTTAAATATGGATTTTTTGGGTTAAAGTCCCCTTGCAGAGGAGATATATCCATGGAAAACAGAGAGGCTCATTAGCATGGAGGAGAACAGCCCCAGGCAGTGATGAAGGGCTTTAGGAGGACCCTGGGGACTCGGTGCATCCGTGAATTATTTGTTGTGTTTATTGCTCTGGGATCCATCGGGATGAACCCATCTGCTCAAACTTAAACTCCATCCCAGCTCCAACCCATAACTCAGAGCTAGGATGGAGCTCCAGGCGAGCACTCGGAGTCCTTGGGATGCTCTGGATGACTCAGGCAAAAGGGTCTCCCAATTTCCTCCCAAACCCGGACAAAATCCTCCTCTCCACACACAGAAAAAGGGATTTAAACCCTGGATGGAGCAAAAAGGAGCTGCTTTTCCAGCCTTTCAGGGTGGAGGACAGGGCTGGAGGGTTCTGATTAAAAAACAAAGTTAAAAGGTGATAAATCCAACTCCAAGCCACTTTCAGCCCTGGGTGCTTGGAGGCATCCTCCCTCTAAAGGGCTCATTCCACGCTCTGGGATCATCCCTAAAGCTCCTTCCCATTCCCTCCCATCCAGGTCAATCACTGGGCAGCAGGAGGTCACCAGCTCCACCTCCCCCTTTCCCAGCAGAGTTTGGAACTGCAAGGCTGGGACATTTCATCCCAACCCCGAGAGCTTTTTGTGGAATTTTCTGGTGGAAGCTTTGCCCTGGAAGGAAAACCCCCCCAAGAGCAGAGTTTTGCCCAAATACCTTTCCCTGGGATGCAGGGAATGTGAGGAGCTGTCACAGCTCGAGTTGGACCACGAATCCCTTTGGATTAGGGATAAAAACAGCCCCTGAATCCGAGCCAGGCCTTTTCCCAAGGAGAGAAAATCCCTCAGACTTTCTCCAGCCCATCCAGATTTTATCGGGCTCGCCGCTGATCCAGCAAACAACTCCCGAGCCACCAGGAACAGGGAGACCCAAACAAAGCTCACTGTGGGAAAACAGCAGCTCGCTGGAAAACCTCTGCACTCCGAGCCACTGCTGCAGACACAACATCCCTCAGGAAGGTCCCTGGCATCCCTCACTTCCCATGGATGGGCCCTTCTTGCCAGAGGGGGAGGGAAATGGGATTGGGAAAATGTGGCTGCATCTGCTCCTCAGCATCCCACTGCTCCCAACGGGAGCTCGCCACAGCTCCCACCGCAGGGATCCATCCCTCACCAGTCTGCTTTGGTTTCTCAGCCTGGAATTCCCAATTTCCCAATTCCAGCCCGCAGCTCTGAGTACAGACCGGTTGTCTCCAGTTCAGAGGCCTCACACAGACTGGTTTGGGTTGGAAGGGATCTCGAAACTCCTCTCATCCCACCCCTGCCATGGCAGGGAATCTTCCACCATCCCAGGCTGCTCCAAGCCCTGTCCAACCTGGCCTTGGACACTTCCAGGGATCCAGGGGCAGCCACAGCTTCTCTGGGAAATCCATTCCAGGGCTTCCCCACCCTCACAAGGAAGGATTTCTCCACCTCATCCCTGGAATTACAGCTCCTGCCCTGCCTCACAGCTACCCTGAGCTGCACAACACCCCAGACTAAAATACTGCCCCAGATTTCCCGGTTTATATTAAATTTTCCCTATTAATTTATTTTAAAGCCAAGACAGGTGCAATAACAAACCAGAGGACCAAACCCAGCTCGTTCTCCCTCAGCCATAATGAACCTTCAGGCTCATTCCAGCAATAATGACACTGCACAGGACTTTACCTCTGGAAAGGTAAAAGATGGAAAACCAGGCAACAAAAGGGATGGCAAAAATGTAAGACGAGTAAAAGCAACCAAAAAAAAAAAATCCCCAAACAACCAAGGGCTTGAGTAGATTCATTTAGTGCAGCAATCCTTACTAATAAAGGGAGAATTCCTGTGGTAAAAGCCATGCAGAATTCCAGGGATTTCACCTCTGAGCTGCATCCCAGGGCAGGATACTTGGGTTGCAGTGTGGGACTCAGGAAGAAGCGAAGGAGGAAAATGCTGTAATGAGTTCTGAGAGGAAAAGCCTGCCGGAGTTGATGGGATTTAAAGCACTTCCAGAAGTCGGCCTTGTTTGCAGGTTGGACAAGAACCACAAATTTAATCAGAGCTCACTTTGTTAGAGCAGCACAGCCACAGGATTCCAAGGAAATAAAAGGGCTTTTATGAATACAAATACAGAAACGTACAAAGCCCTCACAGCCTGCCTCGCACAGCACCCTCACATTTGCATTTCACAGCAGAAAGGTCCTTTGATTCCCCAAAAACACCCCCTGGAGCTCGGGGCAGGGCTCCAGCTGGAGCCAGAGGAAAACCATTGGGAGCAAACAAACAAACAAATCAACTCCAACCCAGCAAAGTGCCAAAGCCATCCCTAAACCCATCCCCAAACCCATCCCCAAACCCATCCCCAAACCCATCCCCAAAGCCATCCCGACTCCCCCTCGCTGCAGGAATAAGCTCGGAGATCCCTGGATGGGAGGAAGGAGGATGAACTCTCCTTTTAGGAGGAATGGGTGGGATGGGAGAGCCCTGCACAGGGAAAACTCCACAGTGAACCCACCCCAAGAGCCCACGGCTCACCCCAAGGTTCCTCCTGAGGAATTCCAGCTCCACATGGGCTTGGAAACAAGCAGCAAGCTGGGAAAGCCCCTCACCTGGAAGGTCAGTGCCTCCACACTCCCTCAGGGCGATGGGATCCATGGGATTCTCCTGGAAATCTCTCCCAGATCCCTCTCCAGGCACGGGGCAGTGGCACCTCTCTCTCAGCCGCAGCTCCCAGGGCAGTGGCCAGCCTCCATCCCTATTTATCCCGATCCCTGCTCCTGCTCCCCAGCCAGCATCCCGCTGACGTGAGCGGGGCCGAGGCGGAAGCTGCGGCCCCTGGGATTGCTCCCTCCTGCCCACTCATCCTCGCGGCCACCGGCGGCAGCGGGAATCTCCAGCTCCAGCTGGAGCGTTCCTGGGTGGTCCTGGAGGGAGCCCCGCGCTCCTGACGGCATCTCCACTCGCCCACTTCCCTCCCATGGACACCCTCAACTTCGGCACGTCCAGAAAATTTGTGGGGCGCTCGTTAACTGTGTCATCCTACAAACATTCCCCGGCTCTTCCCAGCTCTCCCGGTCATCCCATTCCCAAAGTCTGCAAGGGAACACGTCCAGCATGGAGAGATGGGATCCACGTCCCTTCCACTGCTGGGAGGTTGTGCCAGGAGGGATGAGAAGGAAAGACTTTCTCCAGCCCAAGGCTGCTCCTTCCCAGCTTTCCCAAGCCTCTGGATGCTCAGTGCTGCTCCTTCCCAGCTTTCCCTGGATGCTCAGTGCTGCACCTTCCCAGCTTTCCCCAGCCTCTGGATGCTCAATGCTGTCCCTTCCCAGCTTTCCCCAGCCTCTGGATGCTCAATGCTGTCCCTTCCCAGCTTTCCCCAGCCTCTGGATGCTCAATGCTGTCCCTTCCCAGCTTTCCCCAGCCTCTGGATGCTCAATGCTGTCCCTTCCCAGCTTTCCCCAGCCTCTGGATGCTCAGTGCTGTCCCTTCCCAGCTTTCCCTGGATGCTCAGTGCTGCACCTTCCCAGCTTTCCCTGGATGCTCAGTGCTGTCCAGGTGCTGCAATCCCTGAATGCCCAATCCAAACACGGATCCCAAGGGGAGTTGGGACACCACTCATTTGTTGGGAAATGGATACTCTGGGTGTAGTTTGGACACATCCACACCTCGATCCTGCTTATCCTGCTCTTTCCCATCCTAAAAATCCTCATCAGTGCATTATCCTTGGAGGCAGCAGGCGCAGGAGCACTGCCAGCCCTGGCCATGGAGAGCAGGTCATGGGGAGCAATTCCTCCCTTGGAATTATCTCCCAATTCCTCTCTGCCTGCCCACATTCCTTCCCCACCCCTGGATGCTCAGAGCTGGGAATTCCCCATCCCTGGAAGTGTTCAAGGGATGGGATTTGGAGCAACCTGGAGCAACCCACGGCAGGGGTTTGGAACTGGAGGAGCTTCAAGGCCCCTTCCCATCCAATCCAGCCTGGGATCCCACGCTCCGGAGCTGGGTGAACACCCAAGATGAACAGACCGAGAGACTCCACCCCTAAACCTAAAAAAAAAAAAGGAAAAGTTGGGGATTTTTTTCCCTCCCTTTTTAATTTCTCCACAGATCCATAACCACAAAGCAAACAGCTGCCATCTGCGGAGCCCCGCTCTCCGGGCAGGAAGGAGAGAGAGGGGGTGTGGAAAACTCTGGGGAGAGAGAGGGCTCAGCTGCTGAGCAGGATGTTCTGAGGAGAGACACTGGAAACAGGGCTGCTCAGAGCAAGGCAGGTGGGGTTTTCCTTTCCTTTTTCCTCTTTTTTTCCCCCTTTTTTTTCCCCGCACACCAATATTTGTTACAGGGCCCTGCACAGCTGAATTCCCACCTTGGACTCTCCCCACAGCTGAGGGAGAAGCTGTGGGCATGCACCCAAGAGTTGGTATTTTAGGGAAAGCATTTTGGGAATGGTGAATGACACGCCCAGGGTTGGAAAGAGTTTGGAGATACAGATTCCACCTTCCAGCTGTAACCAGGACAGGATTTCTCCTCCTGGTGCAATTCCCCTTCTGCTCCTCTCTAAAGGAAGGTGAGGAAAGCCCAGCCAGCAAAGAGGAGGGATCCCGAGGTTTATCCCGACTCATTCCAGCTCTCAGAGTCTGCTGACAGCCCAGGAGACCCCAGGAAATGCCTCATTTTCACACCTGTGAGGGAAACTCCCAGAAAAGCCCCAATCCCAGCTCCATCATCATCATCATCATCATCCTAACTCTGCCTTTTCCCTACCGGCTCCGATTAGGCTGAATGTTCCCTGAGCAATAAAGAGCAGGAAATTGGAATTTCAGGAGGATTTTCAGACACTCGGAGTGCCCAGGTCACAAACTGACTCGTCCCTGGTGGGAGCTAAACTTTGAGAGCTCCACTAAAGGGATTTTTCCCGATCCCCTTGAACTCGGAGCGCTGAAACCCCGCCGGGTGAGCGGCAGGAATTTCATTTCATTTCACTTCACACAAAGGCATTAATGACATTCCCATCCCGAGGAAGCCCATCCAAACCCATATTCCAACAGGGCCAGCTGTTTGCCTCGACAATGAGCTCAGAGGAACTTCAACATTCAGCTGGAAATTTGGCAGGACGGGAGGGGAACATCTGAGTGGTGTGGACACCGTATGGATGTGCTGGAGGAGAGCGGGATGAGGGCAGGGCCCTGCTCCAAATGTCACCTCCAACCCCCCCCTGGGGCAGCAATTTGCTGTCACACATTCCTGGTGATCCTAAAATCCTCCACCACCGTATTTAAGGAAGCAGTGACAGCCCAGTCCATCTCTGTTCCCTCCCAGTGTCACCACCAGCCTTCGCTCGGGATCGCTCTGGAAAAGTTGAACCTCCCCAGGATTTGTTTCACCTCCACGCGATTTCCAGGTTCCAGCCAAATGTAAAGAGATCAAAGTCCGGGCTCTTTTGATGAGCTCACCTCCACGGAGCCGTGCGATGGTTTGGGTTGGAAGGGAACAGAGCTCAGCTCGTTCCAAGCCCCCGCCAGGAGCAGGGACACCTTCCACCGTTCAGTTCTTCACCCAAATCACTGCGATTTTTTCAAGCGATATTGAATTACCCTTCAAACAAAAGCTGCTCGTGCACAAAGATGTCTGGCACCTGGGAAAATGGGTTTTCCAAGTGAATTCAGTGGAAAAACCCCTCACTCAAAGCCAGTGTGAATGAATCTGTGGAAGTGACAGGACGAAGATTTACACTGAACACTGATTTACGTCGCTCAGCGATTGATAAATGACATTATTTGATACTCAGCACATTTCCATTATCCACGATTCCTAATAATCCTCACACCACTGAGTTCAGAAATTCCCATTTTCCTTGCAAAGGTTCCCTCTGGATCCCAAAAGAGACATTTGGAGGCTTCATTCACCACATGATTAAACCAAAGCAGAGCAGAAAGCCCAGAGTAACTTTTCTCCCTAATTCTCCCTGTTCCACACCAAAAACCCTTCCCTGAAAATCCATTTGTAGGGATTCTGGAATAACAGGAGGAAGGGGAGAGATTCTGGGCTACTTTTAAGCAGAATTTTGGGCCATTTTGGGTATCAGCACCACGAAGGTGATGACACCATGACAGCCCTCATGGCTGGGCTTGCACTGCCCACCTCTGTTCCAGCACATCTGGCCAGATGTGCTCCCTCGCTGCTCCAGGCACAGACGGAATTCTGCACTAAATCCACATTTAGGTTATGGCAAAAAGAGCCAAAATCTCGGAGTGGCCAATTCCTGCCAGGCTTTGAGCCCCTCCACGCCCAGCCCTGCACCAACCCGGGCACTGCCCCAGCTTCTCTCCACAGAATTTGTGGGAAAAATCCCATTCCTGTGCCCAGGAATAGGTTTTGGAGATGCCATGAAACCAGTTTGATTAAAAGCACACAGATCTAAGATTTGTTCACACGCTGAGCTCTTCCCACCTTTTCCGGGTCGTTATCCTTCGGAAATATTTGGGAACTCAGCACAAGTGGATCAGCTGGGAGAAGAGAGCAGCAGCTCCTCTCCCTGCTTGGTTCCTTGCAAAATGCTTTTTATTCCTGCTCAAATCTCCACCTTTTTCTTTGGACACAGCTCCTTGGGATGAGCAGGGAGCTCAGGAGAGGGACCCACGCCCTGCAAATCTTTTATCGCCAACATTTCAACTCCAGGCATTTTTTGGAGGTGAGAAAACCCCGCTGAACTCGGGAGCTTGGAAACTTCTTCCCCTCTCTAGGAATCCAGAAAAAGATATTTCCTGGGGAGCTTTATCCAGGCTGGGATCCAGAGAGGCTGCACAGGTTTGGGATGGAGGTGTCTGGAAGATGGATAATGATCCAACCCACGGCATTCCCGCTTTTAGGGGAGCACAGCCGAGGCCTGGGGGCTGTGCTGAGACCCCAGGGGTACCCAAGAAGCACAAAGATCATGGAATCATGGATCCAAGAGTTTTGGGGATGTGCTCCAGAGCTCTGGGTTTCCTGGAGGCTGATGCAACTCCCTTTGAACCTGTCAGCCCTGATCCGTGAGCTCCCAACCACGGAGGGCTGAGCAGCACAAGGATTTCCCAGAGAAAAGATGGAGCTGTGGTTGTGCCAAGGATTTGGGAAAAGCACAGGGAAGGGCAGCACGATTTATCCCGGGAAAAAAAAGCAGCTCCTGGCTCCTGTGGGCAAATCCCACCATGACCACAAGCACTGGAAACGTGAATTATTGGGGAAAAGGTCCCGTTACAAACCACGGAGGTCTGAGGGGAGTTACAGGGGCAGACATTTCACAGCCTTCCTGGAGCTCGGAATTCCAGGTGGGAAGAGACCTCGGGAAAGTCTGGAAGAAAAAGAGATTCTGCTGCAGCCCATAAACAGCCCTGAGCCAGAGCAGGAGGCGCTGAGGCTGGCACAGCTTCAGGGCCCCATGGAATAAATCAGATCCCTCCATCCAGGATCCAATCATTCCTGGGGGGAATTTGCTCCATAAGACAGAACCTGAGCCTGCTCCAAATTCAGGCAGCTCAGGCAAAAACTTGGATTATTCATTGAGGGGTAATGGGGAGAAAATAAATTAAAATTCCCAACAAACAACATCCAGCTCCAGGTGAAGGGAAGGCTGAAGGAATGAAGGAATAACAGGAAGTTTTCCCAGACCTGGTAACATTTTAGTAGGAAGATTTATGGACATCCTCAGGAGGAGCAAACAGTTTTAAACTGAGAATATTCCATTGAAAACTGGTTTGTTTTTCTTGTCAAAATTAATTAATTAAAAGTTCACGGGAGGAATTTCATTGCTAATTTCTTCACAGGATTATGCAGTCAAAATTTAGTAATTTACATTTCTGGCACGAAACTGAAAAATTATCCCTTTCCCAATAATATTTTGGATAGACATCACTTCCCATCAGTTTCCTCAAGTGCACTGCTGTTCCCTCCAGAGAGATTCATGGAATGGTTTGGGTGGGAAGGGACCTTAAGGATCATCCCATCCCACCCCATGGACACCTTCCACTATCCCAGGCTGCTCCAAGATCCATCCATCCTGGCCCTGGACACTTCCAGGGATGGTGCAGCCACAGCTCCTCTGTCACTGTGGAGCCATTCCACCTTTTCTTCCTAAAATACAGGAAGTTTCCAAGGAAAAGAATTTAATTTCCCATCTCTTTGCACCCCTCATCCCATGCCCAGCCAGCAGCAGGGAATATCTGGCTCCCAAGAACCCAGGATTCACCTGGGATCTTCCCACAAGGATGTTTTTTATGCTCAGAGGATGCATCAGGGTTATTAAACCCCTAAATATGATTTGGAAAAGGTCCTGTTTCTAATCAAAGATAGGGAACAGAGAGGATGCAATTGGAAAAGGATGGAGCAGAAGCCAGAGGGAAATAAAAGCTGGAGAAGTGTCAGGGAGGCTCCTTTAGGGCTTCCCAAGCTGGTTTCATCCTTTGAAAAAGGACAGGGATTCTGTGTAAAGAGAAAAAGGAGGAAAAACAAAAGGAAAAGGGAAAGGTTGGCTCCTGTCAATGGGGATTAAATTCCTGCAGGGTGGGATGATGTCATCCCACCTCCTGCTTTCCATCAGCTGGACACGTGGAGCGTGGAGCAGCAGCTCCAGGGGAAAACCCAGAGCAGCCCCAGATCCCAGATGGGTTAGAGAACGGAAAAAAGCCAATTTCCAATTCCAAAGTATCCCTTCCATCTTCCCTGTGAGGGTGGGGAGGCCCTGGGATGGATTTCCCAGAGAAGCTGTGGCTGCCCCTGGATCCCTGGGAGTGTCCAAGGGCTTGGAGCATCCTGGGACAGTGGAACGTGCTGGGATTGGAACTGGGTGATTTTTAAGGCCCCTTCCCACCCAAACCATTCCAGGATTCCATGATCTTTGTGCTTCCAGGTACCCGGCCCTCGTGGGGATGAATCATCAGATCCATCTTTTCCAGGGAAGGAACTGAGCCAAAAAAGAGCTCAGATCCAAAGTCAAAATCGGAACGAATCCTGCAGGCTTCCCGAAGGCTCATCCCACTGAAGGAATTCTTCTGGAGCTGGATCCACGCTCTGGATCCAACACTTCCTTAAGGAAATGTTTCTTCCTCCCCTCCCCTTTTCCCTGACCACGGCTGCTCTGGATGGTTTGGGGGCTGGAATAAGGTGCTGAAATCCGTGTGGGAATCCATCACGTGGAATTTGTTGGTTGTTCAGTTCCCTGGAGCCTGGGTCAGGAATATCCATCTTCCCACTGATCTGAGGAGATGGGAGCATTCAAATGCCCTGTCCTGAGGCAGGAATCAGCTCAGGGCAGGACCCTGGGGGAGGTGACTCAGCAGAGCAGGAATTTGGGGTTTTTCCAGGCTTTGGGAGCTGGGAATGGCATTTGGAGCTCATGGTCCAACCCCAACCCGCAGCAGCACACCCATGGATGTTTGGCAGGTGCCCATCCCAGGAAAGGGCCACCAATGCTGGGATCTCTCCCCAGCCATTCCTGAGGGATCCCAGGAGCTGCAAGACCACCAGAGGGAATGGGAATTTCTCCAGGAATCCAGCTCGGAGGGGACACCTCCAGAAGGAATCTGCCCCCTCCTCTCCCTGCCACGCTCCGAGCGAGCTCCATGGAACCACAGCTGGGGCTGGATGCAGCTGCCCAGCACATCTGGGAGCCCAAGCAGCAGGAAACCAGCTGCAAACAGCTGGATCGGGATAAAAATGCCACCCTGGAGCGCTCCAGGGGCTGGATGTGCAGAATGCAAACAAAACCCCAAATCATTGTTTGCTCCAATCCCAGACAAAACACGGCCGATCCCCACAAACCCAAAGCAGAGGCTGCTCCTTCCCGAGCAAACACAGCCAGGGATAGTCCAGCTCCATGGGGAGAAGGAGAATCCAGGGAATGCCTTCTGCAAAGCCCCACCTCACACAGGGACACTGCTCCGACCCCACAGCATGGCCCAGCAGCCCCAAACTGCTTCCACTGGGCAGGAGCTGCTCTGGGAATGAGCTGGGAAACAGCCTCAGGTCCAGGGAGAACAGCTCCAGTAAAGCCAGAGAGCTCCAGAGCTTTCCCTTTCCCAGGGGAGCCTGGTCCTCACCCCTCAGCAAATCCCTCAGCCTGGGATTTGCTGAGGAAGCTGCTGTGGGAGAGGGGGATTCACCCAAAAGCTGCAGGAATCCTTTCTGCAGGAACACAGGCCCTTGGAGACAGATTTCCATGGAGAAATTCCCCTTGGCTTCTCAGCCACACTCAGGACTTCCCTTGATCTTCAATCCCCCCAATCCACTCGTTTCCAGATGCAAACCTCTGCTTCCCACATTGCTCCAACCATCCCAGCATGGCCACGAGGTTCTGATATTCCCTAAAAACCAAACATTTCCTGGGTGTTGGGAACACTGAAACTGGAATTACAGACACCAGACAGGGGCTGAGCCTCACCACAAGGATGGGACCTTCCTGCAGCTGCAGGGATACCAGAATTAAAAGAAAAATCATGGAAAATCGTGATGTTGGATTCCCTGAGCCAGAATCTGGGATTCTGCCTCCTTCTCCTTCACCTCATTTGCTCTTCCCTCTGGTTCTTGTTCTGCCTGAGCGCCACACTGGCAATGACAGATCCCAGCCCCGGCCTGCAGGCACTTCCTTGATAGCACTAAATGAGACTTTTAACAACACAGAGCTCATCCAAGAGCCTCCAGAGGAAGCTTCCCCCCTCCATCTCTCTCCCAAGCCCTTTTCCCTCCAGTATCCTGCTGGTGCAGCCCTGGAGTTCCCTGGAAGCCTCACACCAAGATCCACAGTTCAAAATGAAAGTTCCCTCCTAAGCTTCCAAAGTTCACACGAAAATCCCTTTTTGGCTAAAAAACCTTCGAGCTTGTTCTTAGCTGCTGAGGGACTCAGATAAGTGGAAAACCTGGAGGAAGTTGGACAAGGCTGCACCAGGAGCAGATGAAAACCAGAACCAGTTCCTCAGACCCCCTGCTCCCAAAAATTTGGGAATTAAATGGACTTTCCAATCCCCCTGCACTCCACACATTTGCAGCTTGTTTTGCTCCTCTCTGTAATTCCATGGGCTCCCTGTGGCTGGAGTTTAACCCCTCTCTGTCAAAATCAGCCACAACATCAGTCCTCTTCCCACTTTTTAAAATCTTTTCCTGCCAGATTCCAGCAGTTATCGGGGCAGTTCTGACCATGGCTGAATCCTGATTTCTGCATCCGTGAGAGTGGGGAAACACGCAGGGAACAATCCCACTTTATCCTGCTCATGTGCCACAGCCCTGGGCCACCCTTCCTTGAGGAATTCACAGGGAATTCATGTGCACAACGCTGGTGTTATGGAATAATCCCATGGATTTCACAGCACAGAACCAGCCCCTGGGAATTCGTGGCTGCAGGGAATTCAGCTGGACACAGGGATCTTGCTCTGACACTGATGCCTAAAGAGGGCAACCCAGAAACAGAGACTGGACAGGAGTAAGGGAATAAAGGTGGATATTTATTTGAAAGGCCTTCAGAGGCACACCCTGGGCAGGCCAAAGGCTGCACCCAAGATGGACCCCGAGTCACGAGTTCTTCCCACTTTTATAGCTTTGCTCCATTTGCATCTCAACCCAATTTCACCAATTAAACTTTAGCTAATGATGGAATTTGCCCTCAGCTTGCCCCCCTTCTCAAGATGCTGGGTTACACATTTTGGGCCTAGGCCGGGCTGGGTGTCCTTGGAGAGCAGCCTGGAGAGGCTTTGTTCTGTCTGTCTCAGCATGAGAGAGCAGCAGCTCCCAGGCTGCAGGACACTGCAGAGTTACACACTGGGAATGCAGGATTTGAATATAAATATAAAAAATACAAAAGTTAAAACCTAAAGCATCAACACGAGACCCTCTGTGAGCCCAGCACTCAGTGCTCCCAAGCGAGTCCATCTTCCCTCTCTCCTGTTCCCTTCTCCTGGCTCTCCCTGCAGCACCTTTCCTGCTCTGATCCTTCCCAGCCAGCAGCATTCCCTCACTCCACGGATCCCAGCACAGGACACCAGGAACAGCCTGCAAAGGTCAGTGCACTCATTTGATGTTCTCAAAACGTCTGGATTCCTTCAGGATTTCCCTTGTTCCAACAAAAAAAGAATGGATGGAATGAAGGAAGGGGGGCAGCCGGCCCCAGCTCCAGGTGCAGCCCACCCCAAACCCTTCCCAGCCAGCTGAGCTCCCCTTTGGGCATCTGCTAAAATCCCAAAAAAGCTCAGGAGCCATCAGGTGGTCACGAGACGTGGAGCTGCTGTCAGGAAATTTCTCCACCGTGGTTTGAGGTTCTGCCTTCCAGCCTCATTTTCCTCAAGCTCCCTTTTCTTTCCTTGAAAATAATCCCTTCGCTCGGATTCTTGTGGCGCAAAGCTTCCAGTAAGTTCCAGCCTGGAATCCGGGCAGGGGGATGGATTATCCGCCTGCAGTAGGACACCTCACTCCGAGCAGCCTAATAACATAAAAATGATATATTTGAAGTGCTGCTCCCTCAATAATACCTTTAAATGGACTCCATTTATTTCAGCATTATAAATAAAAGTGCTGGCACACGTGGAAGTTTCTCTTGGAAAAGGGGAACAATGAGCTCTCCAGCTCCTTCAGCCTCTCCGAGCTCCAGTTGCCAACCTCGGAGCTGCGACTCCAAGTGACTTTAATAAGCAAAATATTCCATTTTCCATGTATTGTTGCTCTTCAGAATGGATCCAGGTCTAGGGAGCGACGAGGAAAAGCTGAGGATTTCTGCAGAGCAAAACCAAAACTCATCCAAAGCTCATCAGAGCCCATTCCAGGGGTGTGACCATCACCTGGACATTGGCTTCATCCTTCTCCAGGAAACGAGGACCAGCCCCATGCTCATCTCCAGCAGCTTCCAGGTGCCTCCTGCTGCTGGAGCTTCGGTCCCTCTTACACTGTGCAAGAAGCCAAAGGATTATTCCAAGCTCCAAGTCCCCAAAGTCTGGAAAACTGCAAATCCAGACCCAAACCTTGGTACTTTGAGCTCATCTTTTCACGGGAGAAGTTGGAATAGCCCTGTAAAGATCCTTATCAGAGGCGTTTTCCAGAGCTCCATGAACGCTTTCTCCGCTTTTTGTTTTTAATAATTCCAGCGTCAATTGGAAGCTCCGGGGGATTTTTCCACATGTTCTGACACATTGCCTCCATCCCCTTGGATGCGGGGCTGTTTCTGGAGGGACGGATCACGTGGTGCTGACAGTTCTGAGCACCCCATCCTGCAGGAAAGAAGAGCTAAAAGCCTTTCCCTGGATATAAAAAGGAAGGGAATTTGATGAGTTGGAGCTGCTCCGAGGGGGAATGAAGCAGCACCAGCAGCACCTGCGGGCACAGAGGGCTGGGAACACAAAAACCTCTTTAACCATGATCCCAAAACTCCTGGAAGCAGGTTGGCCCTCTGGATAAGTGGTTGCGCTGCTTCCAATGACCTCATCCCGAAGAAGGGTGGCCATTGGGCTTGGGGGGTTGGATCCTCTCCAATATTCCCTGGCTCAATCCCCTCCCCGAGCCCCATTATCTCCAGTCGTGCTCGGAGCTCATCCCGCCGCTGCGGAGATTCCCCAGGCACCGCCTTCCACCCGATGGCTTTTTCCTTTGCCAGAAAAACACTGCGGAGCGCTGACCTCCCCGTTCTGGCATCGCCGCTTCCCGTGGAACGCGCGGCCGCTTTCGCATCCAACTGGGATAACGCAGGGTGTTTGTGTTGTAACTCTGACCCAGCTGCGGGGCCGGGGAGCCCGGGATGGAGCAGTCCCGGATTGCCTGGCCTGCTCCGGTGCTCCCCGGGATGGGGATGGCCAGGGAGCAGCTGAGGGGTGGGTGTGGAGCTCCACCAAGGGCTCCACACCCCGTGTGCTTCTCCTCTCCCCGAGGATCCCGCGTTATTCCAGAAGGGTGTGGCGGCATTACGCCACGGAACCAGGATTTCGTGAAACGCGGGAGAGCCGCGCTCGGCCTCGCAGGGCTCCGGGGCTGATCCCAGCGAAGGCCAGGGAAAGGTGTCCTGGGATGGAGCTCCAGAGCTCCAGAGCTGATCCCAGCGAGGGCCAGGGGAAGGTGTCCTGGGATGGAGCTCCAGAGCTCCAGAGCTGATCCCAGCGAGGGCCAGGGGAAGGTGTCCTGGGATGGAGCTCCAGAGCTCCAGAGCTGATCCCAGCGAGGGCCAGGGGAAGGTGTCCTGGGATGGAGCTCCAGAGCTCCAGAGCTGATCCCAGCGAGGGCCAGGGGAAGGTGTCCTGGGATGGAGCTCCAGAGCTCCAGAGCTGATCCCAGCCAGGGCCAGGGGAAGGTGCCCTGGGATGGAGCTCTTCCAGTGTGTGTCCTCCAACGTCACCCCAATACCCCGTTCAGGGGGGTCTGCCCACACCACACCTTTCTCCAGCCGGGATGGGGTCCCAGAGGGTGCTACAGCAGCTGGATCCCAAGGTCCTGGATGCTGGGACATGGAGCACACCCAGCACAGAAGGAATCATGGAATGGGTTGGGTTGGAAGGGACATTAAAGCTCATCCCATCCCACCCCTGCCATGGGTAGGGACACCTACCTCTATCCCAGGTTGCTCCAAGCCCTGTCCAGCTGGCCTTGGACACTTCCAGGGATGGCACAACCACAGCTTCTCTGGGCCCCCTGTGCCAGAGCCTTCCCACCCTCACAGGGAAGGATTTCTCCCAAAAACCCCAAATGTTCCATTTCACTTCATACCCCAAGCATGTGCTTGCACTCATTAAGAGTTGCGTACACCCTTTTAATTAAGACTGGAATTAATTTAGCACACCCTTGGAACATCCCAAATCCCTCCCGTAACACTTGATTCTGAACATACATCTCAACTCAAGCAGTTTCTCCTCATTTTTAGGCCCTTTTTCCCTCAGAGCCACACAGGGAGAGCAGCAGATTCCGCTTCCCACTGCGGGCGAGTCCCAGCTGCTCCATCGGAGCCAGCCCTCCCTGCAAATACATCCTGATCCTATCAATCCCTGCTAAACTCCTGGAATGGCTCTTGTTTACAAAGGCAAGACCTACAGCAGGACACTCAAAATATTTCATATCAGGCTACGCTCCAGTGCCTTCCTGACTGGCACGTTCAGAAACCCCTGGAATGGATCCGCCTGGGATCAGAGCTTCCAAGCCCTCGCCTGTTGATGGGAATTCACTTGTAAAGCCAGTAGTGATAAGAAAAGGAAGTCAGGATGGTGAAAAGATGAGATCCTCATGAAAGCCACTGGCGTTGTCCAGACACAAGAAATCCTCCCAGCGGGAGCCGTGTCCTGTTTCAGACCCAGCTGGATTTAACACTTCCCTGGAATCTCCTCGCACAAGCCCCGAGGCTTCCAGCAGAACAACCATTAACATCAAAGCTTAACCCTAAGAGGCCTGAAAAAACCCCAAACATCACCGAAGTCTGCTCTTCCTCCTTCCCCACAGGCAGAAATGGAGATACTTGGATCAAGCAAGCATCTTCCCAGACAAAAACACAAGGAAATGGATTCATCCTCATCTTTACAGGGATCCTGAGGAATTTTAAGAGTCAAACTTGTGCCAACCCCGCTAAACAGAAAGTGCCAAAGCAACAGAGCAAACCTCAGATAATCCAAGTTCACTTCTGAGTTTTCCAGAGGATTTTCCTGCTGTTCTCATGTGCCAAAAAGAAAGGAGGAGCAGCTCCCACCCCTGAGTATGGGGAACACCCCAAACACAGCCCTCACCTCAGTCCTCTGCTGCTCCTGTAATCCAAACAGTTCCTTCCTCGGAATTGCAACTCCAGGTCAGGCTCAGGGGACAAAACATTGCTCAACTTCAAGCACAATGTTAATCCTTGAGGCAAAACCCGGCCTTAGTTTGACTCAGCTTCGCCTAAACCAAAACCTCAGCGGAAAAATCCTCAAGTGTTGAATTAACAGAGATATTGGACAAACTCCCACATATTCCAGTTTTTTCTTACTGGGAATGTTGGGTGCTGTGAAAGGCTCAAAGCTGAGTGTGAGGGAACTGGAGAGAGCTCACTCAGCACATCTCCTTTGGAATGGGACCAGTGGGTACCAGGAACTGGCCAGACTGGGGAGCAAAAACGTTTGCAGGAGATTCCTTTTCTCTTTAGAGCAGGAAAGTGCCCGAGGTCAGGCCTGGAGGATTCCTGGTGGTGGCCCTGGCTCCTGATGGAATCAAGGAAGGCAGAAACAAACTGGGCTAAACCTGGTGACAAAACTCAGGGGAAAAAGCACAAACTGGACTAAACCTGACGACAAAAATGAGGCAAATATAAAACAACTGAGGGGCCGTAATTCAACACGGACGTTACAGTGAAACATAAAAAATAATCCCAGTAGTGATGTCTGAGAACCAAATTTGATGAATTTATGAACAATGCAACAGGTTGGAAGCTCTGCCTTCACCAGGGAGCAGCCCCAGACTTTGAGGGGAGGTGAAACCCCCCCAGAACTTGGCCCAGCTGGAGGAGCAGCACGATAAGGGAAGATCTGCTCACGTGCAGAGCTCCGAGCGACCTCAGACTTGGCTAAACCTCATCCCCTAAACACACTCCAGACCTGGATGGCTCAAAGGGACACAGCCTCGCCTGAAAGCTCCAGACCTCCAGGAAATCAATGGAAAAATTTTATAGCTCACATGCAAGCGGGGTCAAGGGCAGAGCGTGCACGGAGCGTGTCGAGATGTACGTTCAGGAAAACAAATGTGAGCGCTCAGCTTGGAAAGGGCCGCTTCATCCCTGAGGGAATCGTCTCCTCCACCCCATCCCACGGCAGGGAGGGAATTGGGGGGATTGTTATCATCCACGTGTGGGCCAGGAAAACCCAAGTCATCCCTTTGCCTTTTCCAACACCTTTCCATCCACGCTGGAGGCGAAGCCATGCGTGAATCCAGCCCGGGATGCTCGCAGGGAAGGGGAGAGGGAGAAGCTGAGTGCCTCAGGAATGTGCAGCCTGCTCTGCCATCTGCTCCTGGCACGGGCCCCGCTGCGTCCCGGCCATCACACGGGGCTTGTGGAAAAGGCACGCTCCGGTGCCAACCCTCCCTTGGTTGGAGGTTCTCAGGGCTATATTTAGGGTTTTTGGGAAGGAGCGGGGTGTTATTGGTTGTTACCAGGACAAAAACATGTGATTCAATCGGCAACGGCTCGGGTCCACCGGGCCACAGCATCATGTGAGTCCTGGTAACGGCCACGGCTGCCAACTTCCCAAGGCTTTTGGATTATTTTTCCTCTTTATTGCTCACTCCTCAACATGTTGAACAAAGACAGGGACTCGCTGCACGCTGCAATCTGGACCCGCCGCGTCCCATCCAGATCAGAGCAAAACAGCTCGGGATTGGGAAATGCACGGCGTGATTTAACCCATAAATCCAGGATTTCACTGGCACAGCTGCTCTCCTGGAACATCACGCCAGACATCAATGAGGAAAGGCTTTGCTGGCATGGCGAGAGCCCATCATGTGGCTCAGCTAATTAAAAACTGACCTCGGCCATCATCATTAAATGTTGTAATCACAAGCCTGCAAGTGATTAGATGGAGAAACAACACCCCCCTTCCTCGTTCCCAGGGATCAGCAGCTGACTAAGCCCAACTCAAGGCCCTCAATCCTTTTTATAAACAGCAGAGCTCAGCTTTTGTCAGGGATGAGGACACCCAGGAATTTTGACCAGCCAGCGTTTCCCTCTTGCTCCACAACCAGATTTTTGCCAGACACGGAGAAGTCGGCGTCGACTCCAACCCCTCTGCTTCCATATCCCACCAAGAACTGGCTGGCAGCCAGGGAATTCAGCCTGACACATCTCAAGCACTGCTAGAAAGGTGATTTAGGTGCACACGATACCATCAGCTACCAGAGGATGAATCCCAGCCCCGGCACTCAATCCTTGACAGCTACACGAAGACAGAGAAATTGATTTTCAATTCCCCAGGAACTTTGCACTCCTTCTTAGGTTAATCTCGGGACGTTGTACGCTCAGCAGAACGGGAAAAGTTAATTAAGGGCAGATGAAAGATGATGGAGGCAGAGAATGGATAAGAGGGGGTGGATAAGAGGCAGGATGTTCCTTGGAGGATGGGGAGGGGAGGTTGCACTGAGAGCCCACAGGGTTCTTCATTCCCTAAAGCCCCCAAACCCTGGATCACAGAAGAAATGACAAAGGTAAATTTCCTGAAATTACCTGGATATCCCAGAGGTACCACCTCTTGGAAAGGATCTTCACCTGTGCACCACCAGCATCTCTGCCTCTGGCAACACAGAGAGGGAGAAACTCCCCAAATTATGCCGGTAAACAAAAAACCCAAGCCATTTCTGCTCAGTTATAAATCCCTGTGTTCATCTTAAGTGATTGGAATCATTAATGCTGGAAAAGACCTCTCAGAGCATCAAATCCAACCATTAACCCAGCAGCACCATGTTCACCATTAAAACATATTCCCATTCCAATTACCTTGGCATTTCTGCTCCTGGATATTGTTTAGTTGGGGTTTTTGTTGCAGATTTTTTGCTCTTGTTCAGGGGTTGTTTGGAGTTTTATTTTTGGAGTTTTTTTGGGGTTTTGAAGGGTTTTTTAATCTCATTTAACTCTTATCTCAGTGGCAACCTGAGGAGCTCACAGTCCCAGCCTGATTCTGCAACACCCCCAACATCTGACAACCCAGTCTGGTGATTCTCCTGTTCAAGCACCTCTTTTGTTGTGTATTCACAGGAGGAACATTGAAGCCATTTCATCTCCTTCCTTCACACTCCTTCCAACCACTTTAAAATCCACTATGGGCAAAACACCTCCAAAACACTCAACTGCTCCCCCTTTTCACTGCTCCTGCCTCTGAATTCCTGATTTTTCTGCCTCCTTGGTGGGAGGAATTTACTCGAGTGAGAGGCAGCACTTGAGGCACAGGCACCGAGCCCATTTATATAATACAAGATATTTTCCATGTGTTTTGTCGGGCTCTTCACACTTCTGTTTGCTTTTTTTCCACCACTGCTGCGTGTGGTGCCAAAAGCTACATTGAGCAACCACCGAGGGCTTTAAGCACTTCTTCTCCATTAATATAATAAACTTAGAACAGGGAAAAAAAAAATCAGAGAAGCAGCTCCTTGGCATTTGGCAGGGAAGAATTCAGCTCCCAGCAGCTTCTCCCAGCGCCACGTCCCAGGTGACAAGGAGCCAACACCAAAACCAGTTTTGGTGGCCAAAGGGCTCCTGGATCTTGCTGGTCCATGGATGAAGCAGGACCAAGGAGGAAGCACCTGGAGTGCACTGATCCAGGATTTTCTGGGTGTAGGAAGGGTTTAAACACCATGGGAAGGGGACTCTGTGTGCACTGGGCTGGGCTCTGCACAGGCCCCACAAGGTGACCNGCCCCAAAAGGTGACCCACGCCCCAAAAGGTGACCCAGGCCCCAAAAGGTGGCCCACGCCCCACAAAGGCCCCAAAAGGTGACACTTTCCCAGCCCTTCCAGCACCCAGAGCCCAGATGGATGCACAGAACAAAACCAGCTCCAAAGGCAAGGTTCCCTGGGGAATATTCTCCCTGAGGTATCCAGGCTGCTGTTCCAGCAGGAGCCTCGTTCCACAGGGTGAGTCCCATGCCTTAGCCTGGGAATGTGCTGAGCTCTGCTGCTGAACCCACTTTGGGATCCACCTTGGGTCACCAGCAGGAAATCAGGGATGTGGGATGAGCCAGGATCCAAGCTCCCAGCTGTGCCAGGCTGCTGGGATCATCATTTCCCACTCCCAAACCCCCTCACGTGTGGGGTCACACAGAACCACGTGGAGACATCCAGCAGGATCCCCTCAGGAGATCCCAGTGCAAAACTGGTTTTCTTCAACACTTCAGGAGCTCTGGAAGTGTTATTCATTCCCACTTTATTTCCAGGTCACTGGATATTCTGAGTGGGAAGGGATTCACAGGATCATCAAATCCAACTCTTAAGGCCCATGAAGGGATTGAGCCATGACCCTCGTGTTATCAGCACCACACTGACCAACAGAGCTGATCTCACTAAATAATTCCAAGTTTATCCCTTGATTATTCCAAGATTCCCTGGTGTTCAGTGCTCCACAGGCTGAGCATCACCTACAGACCCAAAGAGCATCACAGGCAACACTGAACTCTGCATTACATGAGACCCAGCCCATCAAAAGAGACAAAAATCAAGATTTATCAGTCCTTTTCACACTCCCTCAGCCTCTAACACCACCAAATATCCTGGTTCAACAACATTCCGTAAAACTTTTCCTTCCAAAGCCAGAATTATTACAAACCCCAGAGCAACAACCCAGCCCATGCTCTCCGAGCAACTTCCAGACGATCCTGGAGTGGTTTGGGTTGGAAAGGACCTTAAACCTTCCCTCATCCCAAACCCTGCTGAGGCTGAGCTTCCACAGACCAGGCTGGTCAAAAACATGGAAATAAACCTCACTGAGATCCATACAGGAATCATTGATTTTGGGAAAAACCAACCAACAAACATCCAGCCCTCCAACAACCAGGCCGAGAACAAGAATTTATAAATTTAACACAAATCCCTGATAAACTTTGGACAAATTTAGGCTCCTATTAATCAGTGCTAAACCCTCCTCCATTCCAGGCTGTTTCCAGTTGTTCCTGGCACAAGGCAACATTTCTTATTTCTAAGACCCCACCCCATGTTTGTGATTTTCTATAAATCAATTATGGACCTACACAAGGTTAAAGGAAACACCCCGGAATCCACGGGGACCAAAAAGCAGGGAAGAGGCCTCCAGACTGGCATTTTCCCTGGATAAGTTGTTCTCATGTTCTTCCAGCTCTGATACACAAAACAAGTGTGCAGAGAGACTTTTATCTTTGGAAAAAAAAACAGTAACAGCTTTGCTTTCTGATAACATCAAAAAACCCTCAAGAACGGGGAAAAAACTCCAGAAAAAACCTAAATACTATAAAATCCTGGAAAATAATTAATAGATTTTTCTGTGCTTTCATAAGAACATTCACGTGGGTAACCATAAAAAGCAATTATTATGGTAATAAAAGGATGAATAATTTATTATGAATCCCAGACCAACTGTTCCCTTCCAGAATTCTAAGATGACTCCATGCATATGAAAATCATCTCTTAAATGTCTCTGCTCGCTGTAGCCATGGGGCCAGAAAGGGCTTCCATGGGTTTATGGGATTGATTTGCATGCCCAAAACTTTTCCTAGGAGTTAAAATGGGAATATAAACCTGATCACGTTGGAACCTCGCTGTGCAAGTTGTAGCTCGTGTTCCCATTTATTTAGCACGGGGATCAGTTTTGTCTGTTGCTTTTCCAAACACAAATTCGGGAAGGGGATCCATGTGCAATTCCCTCAAACTGGCATTTCCTCAACACGCAGAAGCTGATATCCAAAATATTGCTCATAACTTTTGTTCGCATCCAGAACTGAAAGGGGTTTGTGCATGGACTGACCCTCCCAGAGACTGTCAACTGTTAGAAACAGGGAATACAACCAAATAAATCCAAATAATAAATCCCAAATCCAAGAGAGGAACTTTTCATCGCCGAGAGCTGGAGAGGCTGTGAACAAACCTCAGCCTCAGGGAAAAAATTCCCAACAAAGCATAAACCCACAGAATCCTGGGGCTGCTTCACCAGAGTAGGGTTAGATGGGATAGAAGGAAAACTTCCTGAGAGGGTGGGGAGAGGCTGGGATGGAATTCCCAGAGCAGCTGTGGCTGCCCCTGGATCCCTGGAAGTGTCCCAGGCCAGGCTGGACAGGGCTTGGAGCAACTTGGGATAATGGAAGATGGAATTGGATGAGCTTTAAGATCCCTTCCAACCCAAACCACTCCGTGATTCCATGGATAATCCTTTCCAACCCAACCCATTCCATGATTCCATGGATAATCCCTTCCAACCCAACCCATTCCATGATTCCATGGATAATCCCTTCCAACCCAACCCAGTCCATGATTCCATGGATAATCCCTTCCAACCCAAACCACTCCATGATTCCATGGATAATCCAGCCGTTCCCAGCTCAGGGAACCAAATCCATCCCCTCTCCACACCTGCCCAGGCTCCACAGAAGCCCCGAGTTCCAACACCAGGGAGCACAGAGAACAACTGGAGCTCCTTCCAAAGCCAACAGCCATAATTCAGGATTTGAGACTTCCCAAAGCACCTCTTGAAAAGAGCGGGAGCTCGTTCCTAATAAAGCCCAACTGCCTGGGTTGGGTTTCCCAGCTGCTCCAAGTGCTCACAATCTGGAATTAAGCTGAGCTAATCTAAACCATGAACATGAACCATCCCTTGGATTAAATCTGCAACCCTCTGCTTCCATTCCCAGCTCATTTTCCCAGAGTTCAGCAAGTGACAAATAAACCTCCGGGAAAGAAAAAGGAATCGTCTCAGCGTCTCGTGTAATCTGCTATTAAATAAGTCCTCACATAAACCGTAATAAAATTCAATTTATTCTGCTTTGTAAAACGTGATTCCCCACCTTGATAATTAAAAAGATATTGTAATAAAAAGTCTTCAGTCCTCATGTGCTGCACATTTGTTCCCATCTGATTTGGATCAGGGCAGGGGGATTGGAAGAACACGGGATTGCTGGTGCAGCCTTTGCGTGCAGGCACAATGGCAGCGAGATGAGCCTGGTGTCACAAGAAATTCAGAGTTCTGAGGCCTCAGCAGCTGCTGGCCCAGCCCAGCCCAGCCCTGCACCCAGTGGCACCAGCTGGGCTTCCCAGAATGGAATATCCCAAGATTTGGGCACCTCCCTTGGTGGGAACAGTGGGATCAGTGCTGCCTTTCCACTCTGGAGTCAGCACCAAGCTCAGAGCAAAGAGTTTTGTAATCAATTATCAGGAGAAGCAGAGGTGCAGCACCAGCCCTTCCCAGCCTGGTTTGCCACTGCCCAGGATCTTCCTGCCTGGCTTCCAGGAGAAAGGTGGGAAGCTGCTTGACTCAAACTGAAAAACGTGCACACCAAGTCATTTTCCCTGACTCCAGCAGGAGCAGAAGGAAAATCCCCTCTCAGACACTACAAGTTAATTCCAACACTCTGCCTGAAAAAGCCCTTGTTCTCTTGGCATCATCTTGGGGCACAGCACCGGCATTCCCAGGGATTTTTCCTGGTCCATTTTCCCCTTTAACACAGGTTCCCCAAGCCAGCCAGGGTTCCAGTCCTGCTCACAGCCACTCTCTGGGAAAACCCTGCAGATTCCCCAGAGCTGGTTTGGATTCAGCTCCTCTGCCAGGCTGGAACTGCCACAGGATGGTTTGGGTTGGAGGGACCCAGCCCTTGGAATGGGAATTTCCATTGTTCCACTTCTCTTGCCCAAAAAGAAAGGTTTGATTGTTTCCCCCACCACACTGGGGCTGTGAGCAGAGGAGCATCCATGAGGCTCACTCTGGAACCTCCATCCTCACAGCCAGGGATTGATGCTGAAATTGTGCTGGAAGCAAAACAGGACCAACCACAGGGAAATGGCACCAATTAGCACCCAGATCCCACAGAAATTTGGGATAATTTGGGTTGGAAGGGACATTACAGCTCATCTAGGCCAACCCTTATCAGCAAGATCCTAAAGATGTCGGACAGGAGCTCATCCACATGGACAACATCTCTGCTTTATGCAATTCCAGTCCCCTCCTGACTTCCCTTGGCTGCATCCGAAGGCGGGATCTCAGCCCTTGGAGCGAGCGCAAAGGGAGCCCGAACACAAAATATAAATCCTTCATCCAAACACATCCCCCTTCCCAAAAATCAGGCAAACACACCCAGTGCTAGCAGGGCCCACGCTGGCTGTTTATTTAACACGCATTCCTCCACCTCGGGACAGGCTCTGTCCATCCCGCTGGGAAACACTCCCAAAACACAGGGAAAATCAGGCAGCCTCCACTCTCCTGCAGCAGGGAGGAGGCACCAGCAAAGCAGGGTTGTAAACCTCATCAAAAACTAAAGATTAATTATTTTTAAGTATGTTCAGAAAACAAGCACTGCCCCGAATCAAGTTAATTCCCAGCACAGGTTCGCCTACAATTCCAAATATTCGTTTGGAGGTGTGTTTATTCTAGGATGAGCCTAAAAGCACTGCAGGCTTTCCAATCCACACATGGGCCTGGAATGAAGCTGATTTCTCCCTATCCCCCCATCCATAAAATAACATCTGTCCCTGGAGCAGATAAGAGCTCCGGGCTGGATAACTTCACCCGGATAAATCCCTGCAGGAAAAACCAAACTTAGATCATGCAAAGAGCAGCCAAGAGTAAAACGTGATAATAAATGGAGAGAGAACACCTCGAGGACCATCGCTGCCACGGGGTTGGAATGGGTGATCCTGGAGGTGCTTCCCAAACTGGATGATTCCATGAGATGAGGAATGGGATTTGTTATCCACAACCAGTGAAATGAGGGAGCTGCACTGGGAGGCTGTGCCCAAAGGGCAGCACAGGAGAGAAGACACAGGTTTGGGATCTGCAAAGTCTCTGGCAAAACGAGGATTTGAACCTCGCTGAGCACTGCAAACACTCCCACTGCAGTGACAAACAGCGACGGGAAAAACCAAACCAAAACCACCCAGAAATGCAAATATTAATGTTGAATTTTCTCTTTTGGGACCATTCTGAAATGGGGATCTACACCTTAAACCTCCAGTTCCTGGCACAGGAGCTCAGCTGCTGCCACTGCACACAGAGCAATCTCTGTCAGCTGGAGCATGAAAGTAAAAAAATTGAATTATTAGGCTTTTCTCCTTATTAGAATAATAAAATAAAAAATAATTCAATGTCTTGAACTACGAAGTATTTAAAAATCTCATTTTA
>VWZT01005532.1:25780-37115 GCA_013397055.1 Pachycephala philippinensis | reverse complement strand
AGAGGATCCGCCTCACGCCAAAGTTTTTTTTGCTGGTGGCATCTGCACCGCATAAATCAGGTGTGAGGGACACTCCACAGGGAATAAAAACCTTCAAAAGATTCCCAGGTCCAACCCAGGCAGGGAAAGTTATTCAGATTCAGCGCAATATTTAAGGTTTAAATAAACTGATCCAAAAATTCAGCATTGCAAGAGCGCAGCTGACTTAGGACAAGTTTTTCTTGCTGGGCTGCACTGCATAAATCAGGTGTGAGGGACACTCCACAGGGAATAAAAACCTTCAAAAGACTCCCAGGTCCAACCCAAGTGGGGGAAGTTATTCAGATTTAGCCCAGTACTTAAGGTTTAAACAAACCCAAAAACTCGGATTAAATCCACTGGGCAAGTAACTGTCTGGAAATTCAAGGGACACTCCAGGGCCTCCAACCTGTGATTCCAAGAAGTGCCAAAACTTCAGGATGCAGGAGGGGCAGATGGGACAGGAGAAGGGTTCTGGCCATAAAAGCCAATTAACAGCAGGTGTAAGAGAGCTCCCAAATCCCACAGAGCTGAGGCTGCCCCGGACCAAACCCCGCTGAAACCTGCTCCTTTCAGCAACTCCAGATCCACCTTGTGCCACCACAGGCTGGGCTTTGCTTTTGTCCCCTGCCTGCCACCTTTGCCACCTGCATTTCTGCCACCTGAGCCCCAAATCCTGGTGTTCCCCAAATCCTGGTGTTCCTCACATCCTCCCTGCTCCTGCAGCTGCCCCAGGCTCAGGGGTTTATTATTTCAGGCACACTGAGCCCCTCCTGTCCAGCCCTGCTCTGAGCTCCCGTGTTTCTCCCTCAGCTCGTGCTGCCAGATGCCACATTCCTGCTGCTGGGGATTCCTGGGGAAGCACAGGCAGAGTGGAGCAGGAGGAAAGCAGGAAATTGCTCCTTTTGGGATAAAAAGAAAAGTCTGCATGCCTCCTCCGAGGACAACAACGCTCCCACTGAGGCACTAGGCCTCCACGCCCCATTTCCTGCCCCCCAGAGCAGATTTCCCTCCCGTTCCCATTAAAGCTTTTCAAATCTTGGAGCTAAGTGGCCAAAAAATTTATCAGTCCACCCCCAAACTCCTCATCCCGAGCCACGAGCTCGGCACCCACAGGAGAGGCAGCAGCTCCTCAGCATCCTCCAATCCCATCCCAGAGGGATCAGATGGAGAACATTATTTACCTACTTTGGAGCCCCTTCCCCTCCAGTCTGGAAGCAATTCCACACCACAGCTCATTAAACTCGCTCGGGTTTGTGATAACAGAAGCAAAATGGAATTGGACTGAAAGGCAGGACAGGCACGGCTCGGCCTGGAGGAAAAATGGGATTTCAGGGAGCACAGAATCCCTGGGATCAATCCCCCAGCACTGGATTAGAACATGAACTCATCACCAGTCACCCAGCTCACCTGGAAATATTTTTTTTTTCCTGGTTTTGCTACACAAAGTCAGAAGCATTTTCTTTCCCAGAATGATTTCTTTTGGGAAGTGAATAAATGGGCTTTTATCACCACCCTCACTCTCTGTCCCATCAGAGCTGTCTGTTCTGATGGAACCTGGACATGACAAACAGAATGGAACCTATGGAGATGTCTGGAGAGAAATCAGGGAGGAAAAGAAGGAAAAGTTTCCTTTTCCTTAAAATCCATCGCCCATTCCAGAGCTCCCAGAGCAAGGCACCAAACTGCCCTCAGCTTCAAACATTCATAAAATAAAGACACCTAAAAACATCCAACTGCTGTCCTTGACCAGTCCTTCCTCTAAATATCATTTTGTGATGTTTAATGAGAGAAAACTCATTAGAGTAACGAGCATCAGCAGCTCCAAGAGCTTCACTGCCCTGAGGGACACAGAGGCAGCACCTCTGGTGGGACGCTGCAGCCACCAAGGACCTTCCTGTGGCTCCAGGTCTCCTGTAAATCCCCAGGAACATCCATCCTTTCCTCTGGAACACAGGAGGATTTTCAAGTGCATTTCCTCACCAAGCTGCGAGTCCTGAAGGGAGCATGAACTCAGCACTGCTGACCTCCTGCATCCCCAACAATCCCATTCCTGCCGCTCACCCGGCTCCAGAAAACCCCAAAACTACATAAAATCCTAAAATTAAAGCTCCCAGGGGACAGCAAATCCTCTGTGGCACTTCCATCACAAACCCTGGGATGTGGCCAAGGCACAACGTGCCGGGGTTTAGCTTCCAGCTCGGATTCCCACTCTATCTTATCCTTTTGTTTCCAAAGTTTTCTCTCTCAGAGCGATCCCAGCGCATAAATACCAAGTCACTCCATTTATTTTAGTTTTTTTCAGAAACGCAGTAGATTAAGAGCTTTCCAATCTCTTGCTCTCATTTTTTTAGCCTTTTTTTTTTTAACTTCCACTTTCTGACATCCTTTGGAAAAGAAAAATAGGACCAATCTCCCATGGTTTGAGGAGAGACACGAGGCTCCATTTCACACCCATCCCAGCACCCCACTGACCTTTCCCTACCCTTCCCAAAGGCTTTATTCCCGTGGCAGTGCCATCGGGAGCATCCTCCTGCCTCAATCCCAGCTCCAGCTGCATCCAAGCCCCCTGATTTCCATGGGCTGAGCTCCCCAAGGCTCCCAGAGCACCCAGCCCAGCTCCCTGAGCCACCACCCCGCTCTCCCCAGCCAAGGCTGAGCCGTGCACGGCTCCAGCAGCAGGAATTTTATCAGGACTCGGGCTTGGAACGAGAGCAGGCCAAGCTCACGGAGCCCAAGCACCAACCTCCCAATTCCTGAGGGCTCCCTGGTGAGGAATATTTTTATTTCAGATGTCTCGGCCAGTTTTGAATCCCTCTGGTGTGGCTTCAGCCCGTAAAACACTAATTGTTCTCCTCAGATACACGGCCAGCCCTCCGGAAAAACAGCCGGCTTCATTCCAGCCACCTTTGTCAAGCAAATCCTTCAAGGATGAGGCAACTTTTGCTTGACCTCCATTTAAAAAGCGTCCACCAGAGCCCACATTTGCCTCCAGAACCACAACTGGAACAGTTTATTGGGGCTTTCTGCAGGAAAATGGAGCCATCAAGGGATGCTTTTCTTAGCTGTGAAGTCCAATCTGAGCATTACAGCCACAGCTGCTTTTCCCAGGATTTTCCAAGCACAGAAGCAGGAAAACACAGAATTATCCATCAGCACAGGGCACCGGGAGCAGAGAATTTGGGACCAACCATCGCTCAGGAGCAGCTCTCCAGGAGCACAGGCACTAAGTGGGAATTGCTAAACAAAGTCCTCACGTTTCCCTAACAAAAAAACCTCGGCTGCTTTTATCCGGCAAATCCCGCTCTTAGGCCGAGTCATAACAACCCACAAAGTGACTCGGAGCCTTGCAGCGATTCCTGCAGCTCTGAGGAGCGGGCTGAGCAGGCAAACCCAAACCACCACACAGAGAGAGATGAGTTACTCCAGCGAGAAATGAATTACCACGAGTCAGGGCTACCAGTGCCACCCCATTACTCAACCCAGCCCAGCTGCTTTCATTCCCACCCAGCCTCGACCATCAAAGGCTCCGACAAATCCCGACTCTTCCCAACTTTCTTGCCCACCCAACAGCTATAAACAGGCAGCGAGCCTCTCCGCTGAGTAATGGGAACAGAATCTGCTGCGTGGCCGCGCGAGCGCTCGCCGGGGGCTCTCTGGTGGATTTGGCCTGGCGCAAACGTGCAACGTGATGTGATTTCCCACAAATGTTCCTGCCAGCGGGATTCTGCGCTCATCCCCAGCGGCTGGGGAATAAACAAAGGAGCAAAAAACACCAGCGAAGCACAGCAGCGGGTTCGGGGTGGAAAAATATCCGCGGAGGATGAGCACGTGATGGGAGCGGGGCCGACGCACGGGATCGCTTTTCCCGTGTTGGGAAAGAGTGAGAATTGGCCTCGCTTCCCTCTCCGCTTCTGCGACCTCGTTTAGAAGAGGAAACAGAGCTAACAATTCATAAACCAATAAAATCCCATCTGAAAGCCATCCCAGAAATTGGTCAGGCACTCCCCGGTTTGCCTCGGGCGCCGCGGTGCCGGCACACGCCAGGAGCGCGAGGTGATGGAACGGGCGGGGGCTCGGGCTGACAGCAGCATGGAAGGATTGCAGCCACCGGAGCCACGGGGATGGCTCGGGTCACACACGGGGCTGCTCCTCCTGACGGGCTCCATCTGGGATCACAGCAGCTGGGAAGGGGATTGAGTTACACAGGCACCGGGAGAGCGCAACCGGAGCGGCCGAGACGCCCAGGTGCTCATCCGGCCCTCACCAAGCGCTCCAGGGTGAGGATCCTGGCTGTGCCAAGGCCTCCATGGACCTCGAGTCACTCTGCACAACAACATTCCTGTTCCCAAAGGCCCTCACCACATAACCCAGGAGCAACTGGGAATAAAGATCCTGGATTTTCCAAGGCCTCCATGGACCTTGATTCACTCTGCACAACAATATCCCTGTTTCCACAGGTCTTCACCACCTGCTCAGGGAACAACTGGGAATAAAGATCCTGGATTTTCCAAGGCCTCCATGAACCTTGATTCACTCTGCACAACAATATCCCTGTTCCCAAAGGCCTTCATCACGTGCTCCAGGAGCAACTGGAATAAAGATCCTGGATTTTCCAAGGCCTCCATTCCATTCACTCTGCACAACAATATCCCCATTTCCAAAGGCCCTCATCACATAACCCAGGAGCAACTGGGAATAAAGATCCTGGATTTTCCAAGGCCTGCATGAACCACTCTGCACAACAATATCCCCATTTCCAAAGGTCTTCACCACCTGCTCAGGGAACAACTGGGAATAAAGATCCCAGTTTTTGCAAGGCCTCCATGAACCACTCAATTCACTCTGCACAACAATATCCCTGTTTCCAAAGGTCCTCACCACTTAACCCAGGAGCAACTGGGAATAAAGATCCTGGATTTTCCAAGGTCTCCATGAACCTTGATTCTCCGCACAACAATATCCCTGTTTCCAATGGCCCTCACCATCAGCTTTGGGAACAACTGGGAATAAAGATCCTGGGTTTTCCAAGGCCTCCAAGAATCTCAATTCACTCTGCACAACATCCCTGTTTCCAAGGGCCCCATCACCTCTTCCTGCAGCTAAAATCTGGGATGCCAGTGAGCAAAATACAGAGCCCAGATCTCCAAAAGTAAAATTAAAATCCAAGCACAGCACAACAATTCCAGCACTGAAACCTTTGGACGCAGCAATAAATGGGAAACCAGCACAGAAATGCAATGAAAGAAATGCAGTACCTGGTGCAGGTGGTCAGGAGGTGAATTCCCACAGTGTGGAGTCAATAATCCTGCCTGGAAAAAAAGAGAAGGAAAATTAATATCCTTTTAAAATTTAAAAAAAAAAATCTTCTCTAATAGAATAAAATAAAGATAATTAACTCATTAAAGCTGTCAATGCTTCAGTAGATTTATTTATTAAATAGTAGAGACTTTGGGGTTGTATTTTTCTTTACAGCAGGAACTTCCTTCTGATAACAATAAAAAAATTAAAGTAATTCATGATTAATAATTAACATTTATTATTTAAAATTATTGATAATTCTGCCTCATTTTAGTCTCCAAAAATAGTTCATTCTAACAAATAAAAAGCTTGGAAGAAAAATCTAGAACAGTCTTGAAGGAATCCTATTACATGGAAGTTACATGGACAGGTTCCTTCAGCAGCTGATTCCTTCAGGCACCAAATCAGGGAACTTTTTGGGAATACAAATATTAGGAATGGCCACACATCCCATTTGCTCCACAGAACTCTGGAAAAACCTTCAGCAGAGACCATTTTATCTTCATTTTCTCAGTTACAAAAATAAAATAAACAGTTAAACACCTAAAACTCCAGGGCATGGTTGGCCTCAGTGATCTTAAAGGTCTTTTCCAATTGAAATGATCCCATAATTCCATGATTGAGGGTTCTCCATAGGCACTGATGGCTTAACAGCCAACCAGGTTCATCAGAGCAGCAAGAACAAGGCCCAAAATCCAAATGCCACTAAAATCCAAATAACTCCTTATCCATCAGAGCCAACATTGTCGTTTCCTGCCTCTGAAGTGAGGGGACACATCCCTGGAAGTGTTCCAGGCCAGGATGGACAGGGCTTGGAGCACTCTGGGATAGGGAAAGGTGTCCCAGTGGAACTGGGGAGTTTTAAGGTCCCTTCCCACCCAGCCCATCCCACGATCTCACCCAGAACCACAGCCATTGGGAAACGAGCCAAAAATCCCCCTCCATTCCTTCGTTTATGACAAATCCATGATTTTTTGGAAACAACTCCTGATTTCTGAGCGCTCGGGGTTGGCAGAGCTGCAAATCCTTTGGACTGGGAGCATCCATGGGGGAATCCCCAAGGGGCCTTTGCTCCACACCCACTCAGGGAACACCAGCTCCTCCAGGATCAGGAACACACCCAGAGGGGAGCGTGCCTCCCTGGCCCCCGTGGCCACCAGGGAATTCCCTGTGGGAGCACCCACGGCAAAGCTGCTGCACAATAAACAACACAAAGCATCCCGTGAAATCACGGCCAGCGTTTGGAATCCTGCGAGGAATGCTCGGGATATAAATATTTATGGGGGCTGATGAAGTGCAGCCCTGCACTAATGAAAGCAAGGCTGGAGAAAGGGGCCTGGATTGTCCTTTGCCCAAAAGGAGGAAGGTTGGAGTGGGAATTTTCCTGCTCCATGAGACAATTCCCACTCCACAGCAGGACACGTGGCACAGCAAAACACGGAATCTTTTCCTGGAGCTGCAGAAGGAGCTCAGCCAAGGCTGTGCCAGCAGTGCCCAGGTGTGCAGCTGTCACCAGAACACCTGGACTGTGCTGATCCCAATGGGATTTCAACCCCATTTCCCTTGGTTTGGACATTATCCAGGACAGACAGGGAGGAAAACCTTTCTGGGAAGGGGAGATGGCAACCAGGGATTGCAGGAGGTGAGCACAGGGAATCCTCCTGCACTGGGGTCAGGAGATGAGAGAGGGGATTCTTCCCTTTGTCCTGCTCTGGTGAGACCCCACAGGAGCTCCAGCTCTGGGAATTCCAACATCAGGACATGGAGCTGCTGGAGTGAGTCCAGAGGAGGCCATGGAGATATTCCCAGGGCTGGAGCCCCTCTGGAGCCAGACTGGGAGAGCTGGGGGTGCTCCCCTGGAGAGGAGAAGGCTCCAGGGAGAGCTCAGAGCCCCTTGCAGGGCCTAAAGGGGCTCCAGGAGAGCTGGAGAGGGACTGGGGACAAGGGATGGAGGGACAGGACACAGGGAATGGCTTCCCACTGCCAGAGGGCAGGGATGGGTGGGATATTGGGAAGGAATTGTTCCCTGTGAGGGTGGGGAGGCCCTGGCACAGGGTGCCCAGAGAAGCTGTGGCTGCCCCTGGATCCCTGGCAGTGTCCAAGGCCAGGCTGGACAGGGCTTGGAGCAGCCTGAGATAGTGGAAAGTTGGGAATTCTCAAGGCAAGGGTTGGACTTGAGGACCTTCAGAGATCCCTTCCCACCCAACCCATTCCATGATTCAGCTACTGGGGATCCCCTGATCAAGCCCACAATAACTCCCATGCCCGATTTTTCATCCCAGTTTTGGGATGAGGAGGTGGCACCTTCAGGAATCCAAACACCCCAATGTTCTGGAAGCACTGGGAGACTCCCGAGTGCAGGAATTCCACCTGTGAGCAGCACCAACCCTCAGCTCCTGCCCAGAGAGCCCCTCCTGCAAACTCAGGGGGGATTCTTGCACACATCCTGCTCTTCCCAGCCTGTCCAATGTTACTCCAGGAATTCCATAAAAACACCTTTCCCATGGCATTACATCCCCCCAGCAAAAACAACCCAGACCAGAAACTCCTGCCTTGAACACGTGGGGAATTCAAAGAGGAAAAGCTGCTCCTCCCAGCAAATATTTGCTGCAGCCCCTGCCTCCAGAGCGTTCCAGGTGTCTGATAAACCCATGGATTCTCCCAGCCATTCCCAGCTGGATGATAAGCTCCTCCTGAACTCCTCCAAAAGGATCAGGGAGCGAGATTAGAGAAAACAACCCAACCATGTGGCAGCAGCTCTGGCTTTCCAAGAGATCAAAGCTCCCTGCACATTCCACACCCTCTGGATCCACTCTGGGAACAGATAAAAGCCACACTGCACTGGAGGCTCCACCAGAGCAGAATCTAGGTCAGCCTGATCCCCCGGGAATGCCGGGATGAGCCGGGAACGCTTCCGGAGGGATTCTGGATGGAGGCAGAGCTTTTATGGAGCAGCTGGCAGCCACCCCCTCCCACAGCTCCATCCTCTCCCGGAGCCAAGAGTTACACTTGGAAAGGGCTTGGAAAAACAAGGCAGTGCCCTTATCCCAAGGGAAAGCAGAACAACGGGATTATCCTGGGTACCAGTGTTCCCACCCGGCATTCCCAACATCCCAGGGTCCCCTCCTGCAGCTGGGGACATCCCAGCCCCTCCAGGGGGCTGCAGATCCAGGAGGCACCAGCTGGGCTTGCACCATCCCTGTTTAAAACAGGGAATCAGGCACAGGAAGTTTTCCGTGGCACTGGATTTAAGCAGGACCATCTTTGCTGGCTGCAAGTGAAGCTTTTCATCCCAGGTTTTTTTTTGGGATGAGGGCTCAGGACATGGTTCCTCTTGGCTGCATGGAAGGAACTTGATGTTTTCTGCCCAAAGAGTCCACGGGGACTGGGATTAATTCCGACAATATTTGGTGGAACAGAATCCCAGGTCCAGCGTGATCCCTCGGCTGCCTCCGGAGGGATGGAGGGAGGCAGAGTGGTGGGAGGGGGAGCCTTTCCTATCCAAAAACCTCATGTTTTGACTCCATTCCATTCAAAAAAGGCAAAAATCCCCACACCAAAGGAACAAACCCTCAGCCTCCGAGGTCTTGTTTTCATTCCTGTGTGGAACTCAACCACTCCGGGTTTGTACAAAGCACTGATTTTTATTTTCTGGGCATTTTTCACTTTCCTTCCACCATTCCCAAGGCACAGGAAGAGCTCCCAGCAGGAGGATTCCAGAGGCAGGAAGGGTTTGGAGCCCTCCAGCCCCAGGGATGAGTTACCTGTTTCCCACAGGGATATAAACCCCTCTGATTCTAAAGACAATTCCTGAATTTTAACCTCTCTAAAAACAAAAGAATTCCAGGAAAACCTGTCCTCTCCCCCTGCAGTTTCACCTTGCAAAACTGGGATCCAGCTCCATCCCCCCGAGCTTCCCACCCTGCTCCCTCTCCCAGGGCCAGAGGTTTTTGGGATGGATTTGGGAAGATGCAGGTTTGGGCCCTGCCTGTGCCACAGCACCTGCGAGACCTGGGGCAGAGAAGGGCAGGGAAACGGGGATGGGGAGGGAAGAGAAGGACATTATTCCCTGATTTTAACAATTTTATGGCAGCTGGGAGTGTAAATTTGTAAATTCTGCTATTTCAGCGTGGCTTTTAAATCCCTCCAGGAATGGGAACTCCTGGGCAGCTGTGCCAGCCTGGCCAACCCCTCTGGGCAAGGATTTACCCCAAAATCCAACCTAACCCTCCCCTGGCACAGCTTGGGGCAGGTTCCCCTTGTCCTGTCCTTTGTTCCCTGGGAGCAAAGCCCAACTTAGGAAGTTTCACCTCACATGAGCAAGAAAAATCCTGAAGGAGAAACCCCCAGCCCCTCCCTGCCCACCAAAACCAAGGATCCACATTCCCACCCCGTATTTAGCAAACTTTTCCCATTTGCACCATTCCATGCCCATTTCCCTGGGTTTATGACACATTTCTCTGAGCCAGGATCTTCTCCAGAGCCTGCAGTCTCTCCCCGGATGAGCCATTTATCTCCAAACCCAAATAAAGCACATTTTTAGGCATGGGAAAGATGCACTTGGAGGGAGCAGCTTGAATTAACGAGCCAGTAAAACTTCAAATGACCTTTTCTGCAGCTCTTGGCATTAAAGGGAGCATCAAACTCCCCTTTTTTTTTGTTGGAATGGCACAAGTGGGTGAATGGAGCACAGTTACGGGATCAAGTGATGCATTTCGGCTTTGCTGTCTGACAAACAGAAATAAAAACCCCCTTTTCTCTTGGAGAGCCTTTTACTGATAACCGGGATAATTAAGATTTTAACTGGGCTGCCCACAAAGAAGCAGCATTCCAAGCATCCCCTGCCTCCTTCCCAGCTCAAAGGGCTTTGCAGGGAAAAAGGAGGAACCATTAAAATCCCATTTCAACAGAATCCTTGTGTTTCCCAGAGCCAGGCCATTAAAAGATGCACTGATACCTCCAGGATTGGGTTCCCCCATTTGGGGAAAATGGGATGTTCGTTTCTCAGGGCTGTGCTGCAACCTGATCCCAAATAAAATCCATTTATTCCCACATTTCCTCCCCCTGAGCCCAGGATGCTGAGCCAGCTGTGCTGCTCCTGCATCCCTGGCAGTGCCCACCCTGCCCTGGGCACCATCCCGGGATTTTGGGGACTCTTCCTCCACATCCCACAGGAAATTTGGTCTCAGCAGGGAGAAAATCTCTGCTCCAGCCAGGCCAGGCCCCTCTCCAACAGCAAAATCCTTCACCAAAAATGGGATTTTTACTTTTCTCCCCCCTCAAAAAAATTGTTTTATTTTCAGTTGGGAAGGAAATGGGAGCTCTGGGATAAAGGAGCAGAATTTTCCAGCTAGGAAAACAAACCAACCCAGCCATTCCCACTTCCCAAAGCACATTCCAGCCAGGGACAACCATCGAGGCACCAGCTCCTGCTTCCCCTTTCCACAGCTCCCACAAAAGCCAGCAGCTCCCCATCCCAGTTTCCTGCAGTGCTAATTCCCAAACCAGTGCCCTCTTCCCAGCTTCTCCAGCAGCAGCAGCCCCTGGAGGAACAGGAAAGCAATTCCTGAAAAAAACAATTTTTTTTCCTAGGAAACCCTCCTCTTTTTTCCCTAGGAGAATGACAGATACAAGCACTTGCTGCAGAGGTTCAAGAGTGCAGCCAAAAATTCCAGGAACCCTAAACCCGGGTTTTAAAGCTCTTCAAACACTTGAGATGTGAAGGCAAGCCCACAACTGAATCAGAGGTTCTCAAAGAACAAAAAGAAATTTAAAAGAAATTTTAAAAGCCCAGCTCAGCTGCTCTTTAATCCTAGAAATATTCAGACTCTGTGGACACTTAAAGAAACTTTAAAGCTCTCCAGGTATCCAATATTCCACTTCCAGCCAGGCGGGATGGATTTATTTGGGAGAAGGCTGCAGCTCAACCCCTATTTCCAGATTTAATCAGATCATGATCCACGAGACACAAGGAAAGCAGGATCGGGGCTCCCCTGTGTCCTCTTAACTCCTATTT
>VWZT01005532.1:4900-25466 GCA_013397055.1 Pachycephala philippinensis | reverse complement strand
ACAAGAACCAACAAGCCACAAGGAAAGCAGGATCGGGGCTCCCCTGTGCCCTCCTGCCAAGCAGAAAATCCTACAGAGAAACCCCAAGCCCGGATTTGGTGTTCCACACTCACCTCTCCTCCTCTGTCCCTTCCATTTACAATTCCCTTTGGAACAGAGACCCCAGACCCGGCACAGCCCGGGCAGGATCCCGTGACCGTTTTTCCCTAATTAGCCCCAAATTGGCGACACCTGCGCAGCCCAGGGTTAATTATCTAATTACCCAATGGGCGGGGCCGGGCGCTGATGATCCCAAGTGGTTGCAGCTGGGAGCGAGGGCGCTCAGCTGGGGAAGGAAAGCAAACGCGACTTTCGAATGAAAGGGAGGAAAACCATCCCAGCATCGCCTCCAGAGCCCGGTAAATCCACGGAAACCTCGCAGGCGGCTCGCCAAGATTTTACCTCGCTGCTTTCCCCCCACAATTCCCAAGGATTCCGCTCCGGGAGGACACAAAGCCCCTCTGTTCCCCTTTCCCAGGGAGAGGGGCAGGGGGAGATGGGGCAGGGCAGAGCCTGGGATGGGGCCACTCCTGTCCCCCCAAAAATTCCAGCCACAGGAGAAGCATCCAAACCAAACCCAACCAACCAAACCCATCCCTGTCCAAAGAGGGAAAAGGGCTTAAATCCGGTTTTTTATTGCAACAATAAAGAAAGAGGGGTTTTAGTGGCAGGAAGTTGCGTCTTTCCAAGGGAGGGCAGGGGTACAGCAGAGACACCCCAAAATTCAGATTTCGGGGATGCTGCTCAGGCTGAGCTCACAGGACACAAGGAGAGGAATAAAAGAGGAAAACAGCAAAATCCAGCCCAATAAAAGCCAAATATTCATTATAGCCACCTGCCAACACCTAAAACTGATAAGAAAGGAGATTAGGGGGAGTAACAGCCATACCTTGGGGTGCCAGCGCAGCGCAGCAGCAGCAGGGATGAGGTTTGGGAGAAATGGAGAGGAAAACAGACCCAAGCAGGGAATGGTTTCCATATCCTGAGCATTCCCAGCCCCAGGGCTGAGGGGCTGGCTCCAAACCCCGCTCCGAGGAGAGGGGAAGGAGCGGGACGAGCTTTGCATCCCAGACAGCTCCGGCCTCTCCTAACTCCGAGCACAACCGAGCCCAAAGCGCAGCTCAGCCTCCCTCCCGCACATCCCGGGAAATCCCGATCCATTCAACTCCAACGGAGGCACTTTGGGGACACAGAGGGGACACAGACCCCACAAAAGGGACACAGACCCCACAAAAGGAACAGGGACCCCACAAAAGGAACAGGGACCCCACAAAAGGGACAGGGACCCCACTGACCTGCCGAGCTCCGGGGCCGCTGCTCACCAACGACGGCGCCGGGAAATGCCCAAGGTTCCAAAACAGGTGACAAAATTCCCACGGCGCCTCATCCCCAAAATAATCCAAAGGGTCACCAAGACTTCTGCAACCCCCCAGGAAGGGGGAAATCATCCTCTAATTCCCTAACTGTCCCTAAAAACTCAAAAATGAGGAATAAATGGCAGCACCTCCACCACGAGCTGCCCTCCGAAGGGCACCGGCGCTTTTGGGTGGGCTCAGCCCCGCTGCCAGGTGGGGGCAATGGGATGGGCGGGGTGTTCCCGTCCCACTGATCCCCTACAGCTGCTCCTGGTCACTGATGGCCCCACCTGGGCACCACCCTGGCAGTTCCCACCCCTATGGATCGCTCTCCCCATTGCCCTTCCAGGACCTGTTCTCTCCGTGGGTGAATTCCTTCCCGGTCCTTCCTCGGGGAGCTGGAGCGGCTCAGGGGACGCTCAGGTCCTGCTTCGTGCTGAGCCCAGCCTGGGCAGGGATCGGCCTTGCTCAGGGGATCCCCCCGCAGCCGGGTGCTCACTGAATTATCCCATTTCCAGGGGTTTCTCTGGGTTTTCTCCAAAAGAAGGGGAAAAAGCTCATCCCATCCCACCCCTGCCAGCTCAGGGACACCTTCCACTGTCCCAGGTGGCTCCGAGCCCCGTCCAACCTGGCCTTGGACCCTTCCAGGGTGTCATAAATGAGTTTGGAGGGTTGGCTTTCACAGTCCCAGAATACCTGGAAGTATCCAGTTAATAGTTTAATGAGGAGTTGTGTATTTGATTGCTGATTATTCCATATTTGATCATCGGTTGGAAGCTGTGATTGCAGGAGCTGCTGCTGGAGGCTGTTCGGGTTAACGGAGTTTAGTGGGGTTTCTTTTTATTTATCAGTGACAGGTGGCAGGGCTGACTGACAGGGGAGGAACCTTCTGGAAAAGGGGAGTTACAAAGGATTGGATCACCATAAGGGGATAAAGCGAGGACACAGATCGGGCAGAGAAGGGAGCAAACCCTCGACGCCCGGACATCGCCTGGAGGAGCCACCAGCAACCAGTTCAAACTCCCTGGGAGTGCTCTGCCTCGCTCCCCCTCTCTTTTCCAGGTGCAAATCTCTCTGTGGAATGCCAAAGCTCTGGCTCCACCTCTCCCTCCACCCTTGGGGACAGCCCGGGGACAGCCAGAGATCCCTGAGCAGTGGCAGCCCGCAGAGAAAACCCCCTGCTGGAAATTTGGGAAGGAGGGGAAGCGGGATGTCAGTAACTGGTGTGGATTTCTCCCGGCTCTGGAGCCCGCAGAGGTGAGAGAACAACACAAAGGGAGGAGCTCTGTGGTGTGAGAGCGATGCGGGGCTGGGGGAGATTTTCAATTCCATCTGCCCTTGGATAAAGACAGATAATGAAATACCTCTGGAATGAGGAAAAATATTTCCAACGTGATGGAAAAGCTGTTCGCAGGGGGCAGCAGCTCTGGGGTTTTATCTCCCTCGCCAGGACAAAGGTTCATTAATCATCTGGCACTGCTTGATGCACCCAATCTTATCTTCCCAAAGCTCCCCGAGCTCCCCTTCCAGGACATCCTGGAGCAGCACCGGAATATTGATTCCTGTTGTTGCATCCATGTTCTTCTCTGGAATTGTTCTTTATGGAAATGGGAACACGGGCGTGGCTTTGCCCCAAAGTGCAGCCACCGGCAGAGCATTTGGGGTAAGGGCTGGAAAAGCCTTTAAAAATGAGGAAAAATCATGGAATGGGTGGGAAGGGACCTTAAAGCTCATCCCATCCCACCCCTGCCATGGGCAGGGACACCTTCCACTATCCCAAAATCCTGCCCAAAATCCCATCTCTCTTGGGAAGGTGCTGGAGACCTTTGGAGAACACAGCTGGTGGAGACCCTGATTGTTCCTTAGCTCTGGAAAAATGGGAATATTCATTTGCCTCTCCTGGCTCAGCCGATGAGATTCCCCAGCCATCAGCTGTTGTTTTTTATAATTTTTCCTGAATCTCTTGGCAAGAGATTCCCTTCCCTGACATCTCAAACACGGGCTGTGCTCGTGCCTGGGTTGGGAACAAGCAGAGGAAGCTGATTTTGAGGAATCTCAGCCGGGGGAAGCCCAAATCCCAAGTTCCCATCAACCAAGCAAGCACTTAAGCCTGGCTGACACCACGGAGGAGCTGCTGAGCTCTGGGCTCAGCTTAACCTCTGTAAAACCAGCCTGACAGCCCTCCCAGCTGCTTCCCACCGGGAATTGTTGCTTTCCAAGGGGCCGAGCTCCAGCTGGGAGCAGCATCACCCACGGCCATCCCCGGGGAAGGGCTCCAGGTCACAGCCACGAGCAGCCAGCGGGACCCAGGGATGGAATCCCAGCAGGAGCAGGCACAGGGGATGGGATCAGGGGCTGGGATGGGCACTGGGATGTGGGAAAAGGCGGGGAAAGAGCCAGAGGGTTAAAAATAAACCCTCTTTCCCTGATAAATTATTCCTGTGGAAATGGCAAAGGGATGTTGGGAACGAGCGGAACGTGGAACGGGTGCCAGGGCTGGGAGGTGACCACCACAAGGATGACCACCAAAGTGATGACCACCAAAATGATGGCCACCAGACTTTCCGAGTGATCCCAGGAGGAGTGTGAGGCTGTTTTTGGAGCACTGGGCAGAGCCAGGTGGGGTTGGGAGGGATGGATGGGCACTGCTCCCACGGGACAGCCGTGGCACCACGTCCCTGCCGGTGTCACTGCTCCTCTGGGAACACCCAGAGCCATCCATGGGTGACAGGAACCACTGGAATAAAGCAAATTAGAGCCTTGCTGGGAAGAGAAACGCCGTGTTCCTGCAGGAATGACCTTCCAGGAGGTGGAGCCTGAGGAGATCTGGAGCCATGGCCGCACCCCCCCTCGGCTTCCTCGCTCGGGCCGAACTTACGCAATGATTTATTTGCATCCTGCCCGAAAACAAATGGATGTTTTACATATTTATATCATAAGATAAAGTGATCCTGCAGCTGATCAAAGCCAGGGCAGATCTGGAGGCGATTACAGCAAGTGTTTGCTTAACTGAGGTCATGATGCACTCGGAGCGGGCGAGGCTCCGGCTCTGCTCCGCACATGTGAGCGCTCCAGGAAGGTCAGAGAGGCCCAGGCTCCAAGTGCTGCCTTTCCAAGAGTTCAGGGAAAGCTGAACCTGGCTCCTCAATCCGGCCTTGGGATAAGGGATTGGTCAAGGACAGCAGCGTTGTGCTGTTTGTGAAATTAAATTGAGTTTGTGGAGCCTGAAGAGTTTGGTGTCCGATGGAAGCTCGGTTTGGTTTCACTTGGAATTCTGGAGAGGCTGAGGGAGCTGGGAAGGGGCTGGAGAATTCCTGAGGGAGCTGGGAAAGGGGCTCAGGCTGGAGCAAAGGGGGATCAGGGGGGACCTTGTGGCTCTGCACAACTCCCTGACAGGAGGGGGCAGCCGGGGGGGTCGGGCTCTGCTCCCAGGGAACAGGGACAGGAGGAGAGGGAACGGCCTCAGGCTGGACATCAGGAGGGATTTTCCTGCTCGGAATCCGAGGTTAGCACTGAACCACACAGTTGGGAATGGGCAAAGGATGAAGAGGATGCAGTTTCCTCCTGGAAAACCTTGCAGTGCCTGGGCAGAGGCTATGAGATCCAGGGATGACCAAGGATGACCAGTCCAGCCTGGCACTATACTGGGATATACTGGGAATACTGATCCCATCCTCCAAGTCCAGGAGACTTTCCCAACATCCACCCCCATGGGAGATCCAGGCTGATGCTGGGGGATGTCCCTGGTGCCTTCCCTAAACGTCACCACAGAGAGTTTGATTTCTGCCTGCTCCCACTGAAACAGCAAATTCCTGCTCTTACACCAGAGCCTGGATTCCGGCACTGGAAGAGCCAAATTCTCCCTGAAAAACACAATCAGGGATTTGCCTTCTCCCGATTTTCCAGCCCTGCAAAGCCACGTTGGGACCTTCCCCTCTTTGCATGCAGCACAAGGCTCAGGAGACAAATCCAGCCGGGATTTGCAATCCCTGGGATCTCATTCCCGGCCGCATCTGGCGCCCTGCCGGCTCCATCCCGATGCAGAACCGCGAACGAGCTGCGGCATGGGAACGTTCTCCTCCCGTTCCGTGGGACGCTGAAGTGAAAACCACATCCTTATCTCCCAGCCGCTGTCATTCCCGTGTCCCGCAGCTCATTCCCGTGTCCCGTAGCTCATTCCCGTGTCCCGTAGCTCATTCCCGTGTCCCGTAGCTCATTCCCGTGTCCCGTAGCTCATTCCCGTGTCCCGTAGCTCATTCCCGTGTCCCGTAGCTCATTCCCGTGTCCCGTAGCTCATTCCCGTGTCCCGTAGCTCATTCCCGTGTCCCGTAGCTCATTCCCGTGTCCCGTAGCTCATTCCCGTGTCCCGTAGCTCATTCCCGTGTCCCGTAGCTCATTCCCGTGTCCCGTAGCTCATTCCCGTGTCCCGTAGCTCATTCCCGTGTCCCGTAGCTCATTCCCGTGTCCCGTAGCTCATTCCCGTGTCCCGTAGCTCATTCCCGTGTCCCGTAGCTCATTCCCGTGTCCCGTAGCTCATTCCCGTGTCCCGTAGCTCATTCCCGTGTCCCGTAGCTCATTCCCGTGTCCCGTAGCTCATTCCCGTGTCCCGTAGCTCATTCCCGTGTCCCGTAGCTCATTCCCGTGTCCCGTAGCTCATTCCCGTGTCCCGTAGCTCATTCCCGTGTCCCGTAGCTCATTCCCGTGTCCCGTAGCTCATTCCCGTGTCCCGTAGCTCATTCCCGTGTCCCGTAGCTCATTCCCGTGTCCCGTAGCTCATTCCCGTGTCCCGTAGCTCATTCCCGTGTCCCGTAGCTCATTCCCGTGTCCCGTAGCTCATTCCCGTGTCCCGTAGCTCATTCCCGTGTCCCGTAGCTCATTCCCGTGTCCCGTAGCTCATTCCCGTGTCCCGTAGCTCATTCCCGTGTCCCGTAGCTCATTCCCGTGTCCCGTAGCTCATTCCCGTGTCCCGTAGCTCATTCCCGTGTCCCGTAGCTCATTCCCGTGTCCCGTAGCTCATTCCCGTGTCCCGTAGCTCATTCCCGTGTCCCGTAGCTCATTCCCGTGTCCCGTAGCTCATTCCCGTGTCCCGTAGCTCATTCCCGTGTCCCGTAGCTCATTCCCGTGTCCCGTAGCTCATTCCCGTGTCCCGTAGCTCATTCCCGTGTCCCGTAGCTCATTCCCGTGTCCCGTAGCTCATTCCCGTGTCCCGTAGCTCATTCCCGTGTCCCGTAGCTCATTCCCGTGTCCCGTAGCTCATTCCCGTGTCCCGTAGCTCATTCCCGTGTCCCGTAGCTCATTCCCGTGTCCCGTAGCTCATTCCCGTGTCCCGTAGCTCATTCCCGTGTCCCGTAGCTCATTCCCGTGTCCCGTAGCTCATTCCCGTGTCCCGTAGCTCATTCCCGTGTCCCGTAGCTCATTCCCGTGTCCCGCAGCTCATTCCCGCGTCCCGCAGCTCATTCCCGTGTCCTGCAGCTCATCCCCTTTCCCGCAGCTCATTCCCGTGTCCCGCAGCTCATTCCCGTGTCCCGCAGCTCATTCCCGTGTCCCGCAGCTCATTCCCGTGTCCCGCNCCGTTTCCCTGGCTCCTGCCGGGAGGGCAGCGCCCGCCGCTCCCGGTCCGTGCCATCCCCGCATCCCTGCAGCCGGCACATCCCGGCACATCCCGGCACATCCCGGATCAATGCCGCGTGTCCCGGCAGGAGCCGGGATGCTCCCGGTGCCTGCAGCAGCCCGAGCCTTCATCGCCGCGCCGGGAATGTCAGCGGGATGCTGATAAGAGCCTCGCCCAGCTCGTTATCGGCGTGTGCGGGGCGGGATGGAGCAGCCGCAGCTGCCGGCTCCAGAGGGGGATTCCTGAAGGCACGGCTGCCTTTGGGAATGGTGCGAACCCCCGGCAGCTCAGGAGTCGGGAAACCACAGGAATTTCTGGCGAGACTTTCCCTTCAGTGCCAGCGGAGGTGACTCCAGGTCAGCGGCTCTGAGTGTTCAACATTCAGGGATGCTCCAACCCTGCTGAGCTGCCTCCTCTCCTCTTTTTTCTCCTTCTCTTCTTTCTCCTCTCCTGCTCCTGTTCCCTGATCCCACAGGATTTTTTCCCCTGATCCCACAGGATTTTTTTCCCCATTTTTCCCCTTACACAGCACTGGAAGAGAAGCCAAAGCTCCAGCAGCACCGAGCAGCTCAGCTCACTGGTGGTCAGTGCATTCATGAATCCCAACTTTCCCAGCCGTCGAAATTCCACCCCACGAAAATGTCCCTGGAAAACAGCAAAAGCCTGGGAATTTAACCAAAAAAAAAAAAAAAAAAGCTACAGATTTGTGTTTTAGGCAGAAATCATCTCAGCAGCAGGAGCAGGTTGGAGCAGTCTGGGCACGGGGCAGAGGCTCTGCCGTGGAAAAGGAATTATTTGGTCTATAAAGGGATTTTGATACAAAATACGTGAAAGAACCGAGACTTCCTGCAGCCAAATTCCTGCATAAAACATAAAACCGGCCCAGACTTCAAACAGAACATCTCAAAAACTTTCCAGCAGATCCATTAAGAGCTGGGTTTTTAAGGAAGCCAAGGGAACCAGGGCTGCCACCCAGCATTTTGCTGATTTTATTTGGGAAGTTTCGTGTTTCTCCCCCCCAACACTCACTAAAAAGGGCTCACCACGAGTTCGCAGCAAATTTCTTTGCTTAAATGGCAGAGGGGGTGAATCCAGGCTGGATTCTGCCAGGATTGGGGAGCAGAGGTGCCACAGCCTCCACCCCACAGATGTTGATGGAGTTTCCTCAGGTGGACACCAGCTGTGGGAACGGGATGGAGGCCAGCACGCTCAGCTTCCCCACATCCAGGGAAAACCAGAGCTTTCGGGATCTGCTTTTGTGCTTCCAAGATTTTATCACCCCAACATCCCTGAGTTTAACTGATCCCACAGAAACGCTGCTCCATCAGATGGAAACGGGATGAAAACGGGCAAATGACCTCCGAATCAAGGGTTCACATCCACTTCCCCCCCAAAAATCCAACCCCCTGGATCAGCCTCCGTGCTCTTGGCAAGCCTAATCCCGATTTTCCAGCTGCATCCCCCCAAACCTCTGCAGAGCCCTCGGCGAAGGACAGATTTCATCCTTCTTATCGGAGCTTCGGAGACAACATTTATCTTCCTGACAGGAATCAGCTGGATTCCCCAATGAGGAGACAAAGGAAAAGGCCACGAGCCCCAGGAGGGCCCGGAATGTTTGAGCTGGTGCAGTTTGGGGTGAAATCCTGGAGAAGAACGTTTGTTTCCAGTCTGTCCCCGTGCACGTGGAGCTGTGGGAGCCGGAGCAGATCCAGGCCGTGCACACGGAGCACAGACCTTGGGGGGATTTTGGGATGTTTGGGATCCTGGCGGCCTTCCCCAGCTCCTGAAGCCATGTTCCTGTTGGTTCCAGGGATGGCTGGGCCGCAGGACAGGGATGAAATAATCTTTGGGTTCACTCAGTGGGGACAGCAGGGTTCCTTGGGGTTCCCCAAGGCTTGGGAAGGGGATGAAAGAGCCTTTGCCCCATTCCAGGCTGGAGATGGAAGAGCCTTTGCCCCATTCCAGGCTGGAGAAATGGCTCCCAGCCCATTCCCACCTGGTAAACCTGGACAGAGCCCTCTGCTCAAAGCTTTGGGATGGAAGGGACCTCAAAGCTCCTCTCATTCCAACCCTGACACCTTCCACTGTCCCAGGGTGCTCCAAGCCCTGCCCAGCCTGGCCTTGGACACTGCCAGGGATGGGGTTTGTGCCCTGCTCCAGATGGGGAAATGCCACAGGAATGATGGAGCAGCTCCCTAAAGCCTCAGGCTGCTGTGCCCTGCGAGGGAAGATTTTGGGAACTGTTGCCACCAGGTTTGTGGCAGCTCCTCGGCTGCCAGCACCAGTCCCAAACTGGTTTGCAGGAAGGAAACCAATCCCACAGGCTCCAGACACATCCAGCAGCTGGGACAATGCACCACAAACCAGGATTTGGGCAGAGCTGGAATCTCCCCTTCTGTGGGATAAGCGTGGCAGCTGCTCCAGGGACAGAAGGGAACCAAAGCCAATTCCCTGCCTGGGATGGAGCTCCTGGGTTTGCAGCCTGGATCCATTTTCCTGAGGAATTCTCCATCCTGCTGGAGATGGATTCTGGACAGGGAGGGAGGAGGCACCTGAAACATTCCCCGAGCCTCGATTAACACCTGCTTCTGCTTCAAAAACACCTTCCTGCTTTGTCCCGAGTCTGGGCTGCTTCCTGCAGCTCCACAGAATCCATCTGGGATGTGCCAGAGATCTGCAGCCAGGCAGAGCAGCCCAGCCCCAAAAAACACAGTGTCCTGCCATGGAGAGGTGTCTCCATGACCTTCCCCTCTCCGGGCTTCCAGGTTTTGTTTTCTTGAACTCTCAGCTCCTTTTTTATGGTTCCCCCGAGCTGACAGGCTCAGCACAGGCTCTGCTCCCATCATTCCAAGATCAAATGGCCAGGCAGAGCTTGCCAGCCCCATGGAAAACAGGTCCTGAGAGCTGGTGGAACCAAATCCCAAGGAAACAAGCGCCAAGGCTGCCCTGGTTTTAAAGGAGACGTTTCCAAGTCCATTATTTCACCGTGAGCGGAGCCAGCGGCGCTGCCCAAGGCTGGGATTATCCCAGGGGCAGGTGCACACATGGATCACCCTCCCCACAGCCAGATCCCAGCCTGGAGAGGCACCTGGAGATCTGGCACATGGAATTGAGCAGAACTGAAGCGTTCCTGCCTTTGGCTGAGCTCAGGCTCCCTCCCAGCCCAGTCATCCAGGGCCCTTCCAGCCGGGAGCTGCTCCCTGCCCAGCAGAGAGACTTTATTGGGATTAAATGAGCGTGTGCACAGCTGATCCAAGAGCTCCACAGGGATTTTCCTCAGCTGCTCCTCACTCCTGGCTGGATTTCGGGTGGCACCAGCTCCCAGAACATTTGGCTGGTGGCTTTTGGCAGCAGTTTTCCCGGGATCTGCAAAGGAGCAGGCACCAAGGGCTCATAAACTGCGGTGGGAATTATGTGCAAGAACAGCTCAAGCTCCATGGAAAATGCCAGCTGTCCCAGTAAGGGATGTTCTCCTCCCTGCTGGGAGCACCAGCACCTCTCACTGAGGTCAAGGCAAGTAACGATCCGAGGAGTCCAACCTTGGAAATTCCAGCAGTTAGGACATGGGTTCCTTCTCCCCCATCCTTCCAAGTCAACCATCACCAGCCCCCTGAAGCCGAGATATTGGAATTGTCCATGGATATCTCCAGTGGAGGGGCAGCTGAAGTCCCAGCCTGAGGAATTGCCCTGTGGAACCTTCCCAAAGGAGACGACTCCAGGTCCTGGAAGTTCCCCACACTCCTAAAGCCTGGCTTAACTCCCCAGATTAGGAGCTGATTTTTTCTGAGGTGACCTTAAATGACACCCTCAGTGCAATGCAGAGTCCGTGACAGAGCCGAGGCTCGGTTTCAGCTCTCCTGGTTCCTGTTCCCTGATCCCAGACTTTTCCCTGTGTTGGTTCCTTCCACAGAAGCAGCCAAAGCTCCAGCAGCACTGCCCAGTTCAGCTCCCTTGGTTTGGTGCATTCCCACCTTTTCATGGATCCCAACTTTCCCAGCAAAGGGTCACATCCCAGCCCTTCAATCCCACTCTATGAAGATTCCCTCAAGTCAGCCAGGGGTTTGACCTCTGGGACTTCCATGGGGGAAGAAAGGAGCTGCTGCCCTGGAATAAAAGCTGGACAAGACAAGACAATTCCATACCAAACGCAGCAGTTGCCATCCACAGCTCCAGAAGCCAAACTGGCTCCCAGTGGGATCCATCCCTCCCACACTGCCCAGCTCTCCCCAGGACCACCTGGATGGGGTTCCCTTCCCACCCCACATTCCCAGCCCCCAAAGAGCCTCCCAGAACCCCCAACAGGAGCCTGGTGCTACTGGGAAAGTGCAGAATTCCTTCAGTTTATTGCCATATAAAAACTCTTGCTGGGATGAAAGATGAGGAATGGAAACACATCCTCAGCATCCCACGCAGAGTCTGGCTCCCACCGGCTGCTCCATCTGGATCCCACCCAGCTGCAGAACTGTCTGGGAGCTCCCAGGGCTCTCTGGGGAGGCCTGACCCCAGCCAGCTCCTTATCCTGGGTGTTGGATCAGCACAGCCTGTCCTTTCCTGACCATTCCCTCCCTGTGGAGCAGCTCTTGATTCCAACCTCCCTGCCTGTGGTTTCCTCGGCCTCCCAACCAAGCTCTCTCCTTGGATTTGCTGAGGGATGAGGGATGAGTTCCAGTCCCTGCCTGGCTGCAGGGAGGCTCGTGCCCCTCGGTCATGGCTCCTCTGAGTCACTTTTTGGCCAGACAAAAGCAAAACTCTGCTGAATGGACCAGCGAAGCCAAAGGCCCAGCTTGGGCCTTAATTTGATGACAAACAAATCAGCCATCCGCTGTGACTGAAGCGGGAGGGGAGGGAAAAGGTCCAGGCTCCATGCACGGCCTTTTCCAGTTGGAAAAGTCCTTCCCACTCCTGGCTGTCACCTCGGGGCCTTGCCCAGACCTTGGGGTGCTCAATGTGGCAGCTTTGGGCTGGAGAACCCCACATTTGGGGGGTCTGAGATGGAGCAGCCCTGGGGGTTTTATTGTTTTAAAATCAGCCAAATGCTGCCACAGATTCCACTGGGAACAAATCCATGGAAGTATTCCCTGCTGGAAGGGGCTGTGAGGAGGCTGGTGGGTCTGAACCTCTCCTTTATCATCTCCAGTGCCATGAGGGCAGAGGGAATGGGGAGATCCCTCAGCTCTGGCCTCAGTGCACAACCAGGGAACCATTGCCACACTCACCTCACCCCGTTTTTGGGTTCTGGGTGACACAGCTGAAAGCAGCCCAAAAAACAACATCCTCAAAATGCTGAAAGCTCAGAAATGCCATCAGGGAGTGGGAGGGATTCTCTGTGCACATTCCAGCCAGGGAATATTAACCTGGCTTCATTTTAACCACGTTTCTGTGGGAATAGGGCCTGTGGGCCTGCAGGGAATGGGGTGAGGCAGAAACAGGAGCAGAGCAGGAGGAAATAAAAGAAGTGTGAGGGAAGAAGAACAGGAACTGAAGAGGCTGAGACCTGGAAGGGGAGAGGAGATAAAGGGGAGGAAAAGGGGAGATAAAGGGGAGGAAAAGGGGAGATAAAGGGGACACAAAGGGGAGATGCTGCTCCAGATGGCAGCAGCAGGAACAACCACTGGCACACGCTGTCACCCAGCCCTGTTTAGAGTTGGTTGGGCTTTATTTTGCCAGGAATTAATAGGACAAAAGTAGAACTCAGAGAAGTGCATTGCCCCCAAAGTGGGGAGGAGACAAAGCCCTGGAGCCCAAGGGAAATTCCCAGGGAATCTCTGTGTGGAGAGCAGGGTTTGGTGGGACTGGCAGCTGCCACTGCTGCAGCCCCCAAAGATCCAAGGGGATCAAAGATCCATCCATCCCAACTCCTGCAAAGCCTGCTCAGCAGCCCTGGGGTTTTATCTTCCAGGAGGTTCCTGGCAGACACTCCGAGGCAGGAACGGTGGGTGGAAGCCAGGGTGGGCTCTGGATGGCTTGGAGACTGTTTTTCATGGTTTTCCTGGGGTGTTGAAAGAAATCCTTCGCTCTCCATGACCTGGGAGCTCTGGGAGTGCAGCGGGGTCGTGCTGGAGCTCTGGAGCTCATTAAATCCAGGCACTGAGGGTTGGAGAGAGCTCCCTGAGCTTTATTGCTGATGGCAGCCCCACCTCGGGGCCTGCAGCATTCCCAGAGGCTCCCTGAGGAGCCCAGGCTGGAATTGGGATGGATTTCCACACCAGCAACCCCTCAGTGTTGTGCCCAGGGCAGTGCTGCCACATCCCGGGCACGATCCCAAAGGGAAGGGAATGGGAGAGGTCAGAGGGGGGCACGTGGAAGGAATTGGCCTCAGTGACTCACCAAAAATGAGGTTTTACATTAAAGCCTGGATCCATTTCCTTGCATCCAGGGCTCCTTTCCCAGGAGCCACAGAAGGAGCATGGCACACACGAGGCTGTTCCACAGGATCCATTTCCCTGGATCCATGTGCTGGCTGTCCCAGTGCCCCCTGCTTTATCCCATAAATCCTTCCCTGCATTTCCCCTTGCTGGAAGCAAATGATTTCTCCAGATGGCCCCAAAAAGAGAAACACAAACCCAACACCTTGGATGCAGTGCTGGAGCTGCCTCTTCCCTCAGCTTCCCTGTGCCACCTCCTGCTCCGGGATGGGCCAGGCCTCTCCTGCCTGGAGAGAGACAGCTACAGAGCGACTCCAGCCCTGAACAGGGAGAAGCCAAATTCATCCCCCTGTTTTATCCTGCTCAGGCCCAGCTGGGGGAGGCTGATGTAAAAAGAGCACTCAGAGGGAGCAGCTCATCCCCTGAGGGTTGTGTTGTTCAAATCCAGCTCGCTCTCCTCAGAGAGAGCATCCAAACAAAAACAACATCCAATCAAAAACAACATCCAAAGCCAAGGCCATCCCTTGGAGCTCTGTGATTACACCCTCACTGCTATTCCAAAAGATCCTAAAGTGTGCCCACACTGGAGTCATTCCAGTCCTGGCCATCAGGAAGAGTTTGTGCCCATCCCAATCCAGCTGCACAAGGCAGGACAGAGTTCTCTGGAGCCTCCCACTAATTATAATCAATGATTTTTAATTTGCTGCTGCTGAGGGGAGGCCGACAGTGCTCCCATTAACTCCATCCCTTTCCTTTGGAAACCCACAACCACAAACTGCCTCTGGAAGGCCCTGGTGCCGTTGTGTGAAAGGGAAAAAGGAAAAAAAAAAAAGGAATACAAAGCGGAGAATCTCAGGAGGTGATGGATTTATCATCTGCTCTTGCTCACGGGATGAACCCGTCACGAGACAGGGGAAGGACCGGCCTTGGAGAAGCCAAGCTGGAGATTTCCCCAAATCCCTGAGGAAAACAACTCTCTGCTAATCCCAGAGGCTCCAGGCCAGCTCTGAATATCCATTAGGCTGGGGCAAAGCCAGGAGTCCAGCTCCAGCTCTGCTTTCTCTCTCTGTGTTGGTCCCGAGCTCGTTTTCAGCGACTCCATGGCCAAGACACATCCAGGGGCCACGGGGCCACCACATCCTCGAAGGCACCACATTTTAAGGTCTCCAGAAGAAAGAAGCTGATGAACCCCTCCAACAGATCTCCCTCAGCCCTCTGGGAGCTGTGGAGATCTCCCAAAGCAGGAATTCCCCAGCAAAGCAGACCACACAGCTGGAAAAAGGGCCTGGATTTTTTATATCTTTCTCTCTTTTTTTAAATCTGTTTTTTTTCTGGTGTTGCTTTAACCTGCAGACAGTAACTCGAGGAGGTGCTGCTCATCTCCTAAAGTTCCCTCCTGCCCAACCTTCAATGACACCCAGGGAGACTCAGGAGACCCTCTGAGCTCCCTCCTGGCACCATCACAAAGCACAGAAGCCGAGGTGTGAAGCCCCCAGAGGTGCCAGCACATCTCCAGAGCAGCCTGACACTCTGGGTGTCCCAAAATTCTCCTTTTTCGCCTGAAATCCGAGTTCATTTTTGAGGCAGCAGTTGCATAAGCACTTCTGCATGTGGCTCAGTTGTAAAACTTGGCCCAAGGTTTCCCTCACCATGGCTCAAGTGTTATTTTAGGGGGGAGGGAGGTTGGAGACACTGAAAAACCAGACCTACCCAAGCTTCAAATAAGTCTCCTTTTTTTTGTCCCACAGACTGAAATTCCTGGAGTTTAAATCCCTGCTCTTTTTTGGAATAGCACCTGGGAGAAGGTTTAACCCCCTGAACAAGCACTGCCTTGGAAAAAAGGAAGTTTATTAGTTCTGTTCTTTGGAGGAATATAAATGTATTATTAACGGCATCGGGGATTATTAAAAACTGGGGAAAGCAAATTAAAAATTAATTCTGTCCTCACCATTTCCTGGCTTTTTGTGCTTTTCCTACCCTGGGGTGGGAGGTGCTGCACAGGAGGGGAGGGAAGGATGGGAATGGTGCCTTCAAGAGCCTTCCCTGCCACTGACAACTGCCTTGGATTTTCCTTTGCTGCTCCTTTTCACTTCCCTGGCCCCACAGGCTGCAGAGGGAAACCCTGGGAGTTCCCAGAGCCAAAGCAGTTTGGATTTTCTCCTCCTCACCCCTTAATTTGCATGAAATCCTCCTTTTTCTGCACTGCATCTTCTAAAATAATGTGGATAAAATAGGAAATAAGAGAAAATCCAAACTCTGGTGAGTGCAGGAAAACCCAGCACTGGGAAGAGACTCAGGGAATTCCTTCCTTCCTGATAGAGCTGAAACCTGTCCTTAAACTGTGATTAAACACAATTAACATGAGCTCAACAGCAAATTTTAACAGGAGAATAATTAACACCCAGCCCTGGTGTTGCTTTCTCTCACCGTGTCCTTTGTATAAATTGTCAATTTATACAAATTCCAATCATTAGGAAAAAAAAAATAATTATTTCTCATGCAAGGCACAAACAAATCCAGGCTCCTCTTCCAGCCAGGATGGTGGAGAGAGAATAAATTAGGGAAAATACAGATTCCTCTGCTTACCTTGCCTTTGGAAACACTTTTCCATTTCCCTGTGACCTTCCTTTCAAGGGATATTTATCCTCCCAAATAATTTCCCATCCTGTTGCAGTTCCAATGGTTTTTGAAAGGATGCAACATAAAATCCACTAACCTTGAGGCCCCGGGGCTGGGAGCTGGGGTCCCTCTGCAGATCTCTCACTCCTGGAGGAGCTTCCTGAAGGGAATCCCTTTTTTTCCAAGTGGGACAGCACGATTGCCTGCTGAGAAGGATCAGAACTGGGTTAAGGGGGTTTGGCTGGGACAAAACTGCACCTCCAACATTCAATAAGTGAAGGAGGGGTTGAAAAAAGTGGGAAAGGTTAATTTCTGTTAAATTCTCCAGGATTTTCCCTGGGATGCTGTTTTCAGGACATGGATTTCACGAGACCAGAGAGGTGAGCACAAAACCTCCTTGGGCCAGCCACGGGTGCCACCTCCTCACACTGTCCTTCACCTCCACCCTTGGGAAAACAAGGTTTTCCAGGGAAGATGCTGTTCCTTTGGGAATGTCCCACCTCAGGGGTGCTGTGGAGCACGAGGTGCTGCTGTTCCCAGGGATGAGGACACCCCAGAGTGTCCCTGCTGGCAGAGGATCCTGTGGAAAACTGGGAGATCCATGGGACACGGAGCTGAGCAGCCTCTGGGTCACCCCGGGGAGGGACAGGACTCAGTGGAAGTGTCCCTGCAGGGATTCAGTCCAAATTCTCAAGGAAAACCCCTCTGTTTGAGGCAGGGAGTTCAGCCCTCGCTGCCCCAAGTTTCCCTGTTTCTCCTGGAATTTTTGCAGATTTAAGACCCCGTAGGTGGTGATTTGGGGTTACTTTTCCAATCTGATGTCCCTGAGGAAAGAGCCGTTATAAATTCCCGTAAATTCCTCCCTGGGAGGGTGGGGAGGCCCTGGGATGGAATTCCCAGAGAAGCTGTGGCTGCCCCTGGATCCCTGGAAGTGTCCTCACCACGACCTCAGGGGTGGATGAGCAGCAGTGTCACCACATCCCATCTGGAGGGGACAGCAAGGACAGGAATTTCCACGTCCAGAGTCCCTTTAGTTCTACAAATCAAGATTTCCAAGGTCAGTCTGAAGCTAAAATCGAGCTGGTTTCCATCTTTCCAAGGGTCCCAAAAAGCAGAGAACTGGATGAAAGCCACGCATGACTCCTCCATCCAGGCAATTTCAAGTTCCTCATTAAGAGCTTTGCTGAAGGAAATGTAATTTAGCCACGGATGTGGCTCTGCCCGGGGACAAAACCCAGCAAAAGCAGCATGGAGCCTTTATCTCCCCCCTCTCCCATCCATTTTCCTGCTCTTTCAGCACCCACATCCCTGGGTGGGATGTGCTTTGATGGTTTGTTGGTTCAGGGTGCAATCAGCACTAATAATTTCTCCACCCCAGCACTATTAGGCACGTTTGGGAAGTGATTTCCCACCCCCCAGAGACCCTGCGACTGGATACCTCGTGTGCTAACCCGTGGATTTCCTCCACTTCAGCACATCCCGAGGCCTCGAGGAAATTAGCAATCCAAACAAATTCTGCTGGGCTTTCAAAGATGAATTCCTGCAAAAAAGCTGCACTGAGATTGGGCTGGGGGCTGGAGCTCTCTGCAAAACCAGACAACAAGGGATCTGCCCAAACTTCAGCTCAGTGGCTGTGCGTCCCCCTTCCCTGCACTAATTACCCAGATTATTTCTGTCTCAGCACAAGTTCACTCACTTCTTATCCAGAAGCTCGTCCTTTCCACGACTTCCAGAGAAAAATGAAAGCGAGTAGATTAAAAATAGAAGAGGGGAAAAAAAAATCTAACAACTCACTATCTGAACTGCCTCTTGCTTCTGGCACTCGCAGCGCTGTTCCTTGGTTTGTTTGCTTTATTTCTTGCCTTTTTGTCTCCCCTTTCCCAAGGGAGGGCTGCGAAGGTCAGACGCTGCCACGCTCCCGTGTCCTGGGGCAGGAGCTGCTCTTGGCAGGCTCAGGAAGCAGACAATTCCTCAGGAGAGGTCCTGATCCAGGCTCGGGAAGGACACGGGAATGCTGAGCCATGGGGAACATCCACAGGGAGGAAAAACAGGGGTGGAGGAGGGAGAAGAGGGGATTTTATGGCTGGGTTAAAAGAGAGGGATGAGGGAAAAGAGTGGATTTTAAATCTGGGTTATATGAGGTGGATGAGGAAGAAGAGGGGAGTTTATGTCTGGTTTAAGAGAGATGGATAAGAGAAAAGAGTGGATTTTATATCTGGGTTAAAAAAGGGGTGGATGAGGGAAAAGAGGGGATTTTGCATCTGGGTTAAAAGAGGTGGATGAGGGAGAAGAGAGTGGATTTTGTGTCTGGTTTAAAGGAGGTGGATGATGGAGAAGAGTGGATTTTAGACCTGGCTTAAGAGAGGTGGATGAGGGAGAAGAGAGTGGATTTTGTGTCTGGTTTAAGAGGAGGGAAAAGAGGGAACTTATGAGGGAATAGAGGGGATTTTGTGTCTGGTTTAAGAGGAGGGAAAAGAGGGAACTTATGAGGGAATAGAGGGGATTTTGTGTCTGGGTTAAAGGAGGTGGATGATGGAAAAGAGTGGATTTTATATCTGGATTTAAAAAGGGGTAGATGAGGAAGAAGAAGAGATTTTAAATCTGGGTTATATGAGGTGGGTGAAGAAAAGAGAGTGGGTTTTGTGTCTGGTTTAAGAGGAGGGAAAAGAGGGAATTTATGAGGGAATAGAGTGGATTTTGTGTCTGGGTTAAAGGAGGTGGATGATGGAGAAGAGTGGATTTTAGACCTGGCTTAAGAGAGGTGGCTGAGGAAGAGGAGTGGAATTTATGTCTGGGTTAAAAGAGATGGATGAGGGAAAAGAGTGGATTTTTTGTCTGGGTTAAATGAGGTGGCTCAGTAAAAAGAGTGGATTTTATATCTGGGTTAAGAAAGGGGTGGATGAGGGAGAAGAGTGGATTTTTTGTCTGGTTTAAAAGAGGTGCACGAGGGAAAAGAGTGGATTTTAAATCTGGCTTAAGAGAGGTGGCTGAGGGAGAAGAGTGGATTTTTTGTCTGGGTTAAAGGAGGTGGATGATGGAAAAGAGTGGATTTTAGACCTGGCTTAAGAGAGGTGGATGAGGGAGAAGAGTGGATTTTAGAGCTGGCTTCTGCGTGGAAACAAATCATCCACGTGGGGGTGAAAAGGAGCTCGGTTCTTCCACAGAGAGGAGAGCAAATGGAAGAGTTCATGGGCAAGAAAGAGATTTTAAACTGAGAATAAGCTGCCCCAGGTCTGTCTGGGGAAGGGGAAGCTCAGAGTTCAGCCATCGTTGCTGAGTCCTTTAGAGCTCCCAGAGTGTTTTATCCCCTCATGGATCCCAGCCAGGGAATCATGGAATGCTTTGGGTTGGGAGGGACCTTGAAATTCATCTCGTTCCAGGATCTGCCATGGGCAGGGAACTTTCCACTACAGAATCATGGAATTCCTGGGTTGGAAGGGACCCATCAGGATCATCCAGCCTGATCCTAGCTCTGCTCAGGACACCCCAATAATTCCAACTTTCCTGAGGGTGTTGTCCAAACATTCCTTGAGCTCAGTTATGGAACAGTTCCAAACCTGTGTCTGCAGTGCCACATCCCCCTTTCTCAGCTGTGCTGGTGAAAAATACCAACAGAATTTTGTGTCCATGGTTTTGGTGGGGCACAGAGGGGGAATTCCATGCTCTGGGAGGTGATGGACACGGATATCTGTGATGGGAGCCCTGGGAATGACATAGGCTGGATCTGTGTGTCTGATCTCCCACCAAGGGCCCTCATTATGGAAAAGGATCTCCAGCAGGAGCCCAAATCTTTGGAACTGGAAATTTGGAATCCCAAACTGCAATGTCCATGAGTTCTGAGATAAAACTGAAACACTTTTAGTTTATAAACGAGTAAAACAGGAGCAGGGAATGCAGATAAAAAGGGGATTCAGTTAACTGAGGGGAAGCTTTCACAGCTTGAAGGGAAACATTCAGTTCTGGGAACGCACAAAATGAAATCAAACCACATTGAAAGTGGATTTTTTAATATGAGAATGTTCCAGGCAAGACCTAGAAGGGCTTAGAGAACTGATAATGACGAGAAGGAACACAAAAATCATAAAACCAGGGAATTTGGAGGCCTGCACTTCATCCCTTGCCCTCTGAAGAGTGAACAAGGTGAGAGTTTGGTTCAAGGAGCTGAAATCTCAGCCTGAAGTTCTGGGAGGAGTTCAGGGAAGGGAGCTGCTCTTGGCTTCACCCCCTGCCATAAACCCAGGGAATTTAAAACCCAGAAGGAAAAGATGGAGAAACAAGTGCAAAAGAAATCCCAAATTCTGTGCCTCAGCTGTTTCCAGCAGGAGGTGACTCAGTGTGGCCCTGCCAGGAGGGCCCAGAGCAGCCTCCAGCAAATCCCCACCTGGAAACTGGGAAAAGCCTCTGCACACTGGATATAAATAGACATTTTCCAGACACATGAGGACAAGAGCTCAGACTTGCTGGACAGACATTCCCCCTCAATGTAGAACTACCTTTTTTTTCTTCTTTTTCTTTTTTTTGTTCTTTTAAATTTTTTCTTCTTATTTTTATTGTTATTATTATTGTTATTGGTATTA
>VWZT01005531.1:116220-133433 GCA_013397055.1 Pachycephala philippinensis | reverse complement strand
CACCGGGACTTTTTATATTTAGAAAGTTAAATAGGGGGGGAATCAACATAATTTTCTGTTGTGTTGGAATTCATAAGGTCCTGTTTAGAGGGAGATAAAATATAGCCTACTGATAGCCAGGTTTTGTCATTGGGTGTATGGCAGAGATTAGTGATTTTTCACCTTCGGAACATGAGAATAGGCTGAAAATCCTTATTTAAACTTTACATTTTCTGCTCAGTGCTATCAAGAGACAGGATTATACCCTACATATATAACACAGTACATACTTCTTGTACAAGGCCTGGCTATAAGTGGCACAAGAGGACCTGAGCCAGTTAAGTTTAATAGATTCAGTGAAGTTTCATCAGTTTAAGTTAATTCCATTTCTGCCCATTATGTGCAAATGCGGGACAATGTATGTGGGTGTCAACAATATTGCTGTGTGTTAAGTGACGGATTGCCCCAACATTCCGAGAATTATTAGTCATTTTTTCTGACCCATCTACTTATTAAACACAGAATTAAAAGAAGAATGAATGAACAAGACTACAAAATGGTACAAAACCCTTTAAAAAGAGTTGTCAAACAGTAACTGAGAGAGGCTGGGCCTCTCTCCTTGGGTTACCTTTCTTGGCCTTGTCTACAGCTTGGACTTCAATTTTAGTGGCTGAATTTTTGTGCAGTTTCTTTTCTCATCAGCTGGTATGCCTGTGTACAATTTGTCAAATCAGATTAGCAGAGAGCATATATTATTTTCTTCTTGGTTTTAGCAGATTTCTTCTTTAATTTCCTTTACTTATTGTAAAATGAACACCTTCCCAATTCATTCTTGGCAGTTGAACCTGAGCCAGTAACATAACTCAGAGCAATTTCTTACTTCATTCTTCCTCCACAAGTAGAGGGTTTAGAGATTTACTGTTCTGTTTTGTTCTGGTCGTGCAGCTACAGCATGAAGGATCAGGTCTGCACTTGGGAAGGAGTCAGCTACAAAGCTGACAAAGTGAGAAAAAGGGAGATATTTCATCAAAGCCAATTCTTTTGTCCTTAAATTAAAGCAGCAGTCTAAACTGATATTCATAATGCTTCTCTTGGTTAGGACCCCAAAGGACATATCTTGTTTGCTTATCCCCAAATTTAGAAGCTATGCGACAAGACAAGGCAATCTTCAAATTTGTGTATTAGAAGAAGGGTGTCATAGTAACTGTGCATAGTAAATGTGTAACATCAGCAGACCCTGAGAAATCAGGGTGAGATGATGAGAAGAAAATAGGTCACCAACTCTTGAAAACAGCTTTCCTGCATAAAATAGAATAGACTTTTCAAATCCAGTTACAGACCCTAAGAATCAGATGTCAATAGTGAAGGCCAGTCACTCCAGTCAAGTGTCCATCAGCTTCTCGGGATTTTTTGCTGCTTAGAGTGGTGTAATTACCACTACACTGTCATAATCTCTGCCTGCTGCTAGTGCTGTCTCACTTATATGCCTGTCAACAAGTTGATTGATTCACTTCTGGTATTCATTAGCCATTATACAATCTTAGTAGCTACATCACACCAAAAATCTGTTATAATTCTTCAGACTGATATATTTAAGTACGCTGTACTGCAGAAGTTGCCACAACCCCCCCACCCTAGATTGCCCAGAAATGCCTTATTTTTCACTGTCATATTTCTGAGCAGTCTTGTAGTCAGATTGAGTGTTAGGAACAGTTTACCCTTATCTATCATATCTACATGTGAGGCTAAGTGCAGTGACCAATCTGGCAGGATTATGCTGGTAGACTGTGCGTGTGGGAAGGAGCACTCACTCCAGCATGGTGACTGGGAACTCAATGAGGAGGGATTGACGTGGTGCCAAGCATGTGGCCCAAAAGCTCTGTGTTGCGCAGCGTTGGTGGTGAAGGTTGCTGACAGCACACGCTATTTTTATCTCGGTCAGCTGATATTTCACAGTCTCCACGTGCTCTTCAGCAGAGCAGTGTGGCTGTGCAGAGTGGCCGTGCTGCCCACGGCCCCCGCAGCGGCCTGGCTGGCGCGGACAGGCGCTCTCGGAGCGGTGCCCGCGGCTGGCGCGCAGCGTCCTGCTGCACTCGCTGCACTTCAGCAGGGGCCATGCCTTCAGCGGGGTTATGTTTTAGCCATTGCCCTTACAGTAATTCAATTTCAAGTTGTGGCCTGCAGGTATTTACTACGTATTTCACAATGCTTGTTAATATTCACTGGTTTTTTTACATCCGTGTATTGTATTTGGTGGTTCTTTTGCTTTAGGCATCTAACAACAACATCATGTGCTAAATGATCAGTAGCTGCTGTCAGTCAGCTCTCAGCATTTGTGCTTACAATTTTAACAACTATGCTTATTAGGTTACTGGTGCTAGAATGTGATGTAGCACTGCACAATTCTTTTTGCATTTATAAACAATATGATCTGCAAATACTTTGAGTTCTCACTTGGAAAATGCTCAGCTGTGGATGATGCAGGTGATGAAATGGTGATTTGAAAGATCAGACCCAAAAGAATTGTGATTCTATATTTATACCTGCAATTAAACCTGACAATTCAAAGCTACTAGAAATGCCAGTAGCTACTTTGGATGAAGTAGACCTGGAAATTTTAGTCAGTATTCTATGTGTTTAAAAAGAAAGACAAAGCAGATTCTGAAGAATTTTGTTCCGTGTTTTCCTGTTCCCAAAGTTAAGAACAACTGGCTTCAACTCCGAGACCTGGATGGAGTTCTGATCTCAATGAATTTGTTCTGGGCAAAGTCCTCGGTACAGTGCTCATATGATTTTAGTTCTGATGTTTATTATATTTTGTACCTGATATCAGCATCACATCTGAGATATACAACCCCATTTCAACCAATTTTAAAATTTAAGGTATTTGCTGACCACATCTGACAAGCACGAACAGTACAACCTTATGCAATATTGTTATTACAATACAGTGCAAGTAAAGAGATAATTCAATTAAATGTTTACTGCATTGTTGTAGGAGACACTGCTATGAGATACAAATGATTCTTCAATGTAAAAACACGGAAAGATGGAACTACTGTTTTACCTGCACATTTCATCTTATCATTACTTTCTGAGAGTTTGTGCCATCTTTCTGACAATTCAACTCATGCAGATAATAGAAATGAAATTATTACCTGTGTAACTGTGCCTTTCCAGGGAAAATTCAGTTTTAGAAGCCAATAATTAATCAGAAGCAAACTCATTTATACCTGCTTGGGAAAAGTTGGTAGCTAAGTAGCAAACAGTCCACAGTTTCAAGGCATGCAAACACAAAAAATTGAAATTAATATTCTCAATGCTTCTATGGCTAATTATGTCATGTAGCCACCATTAAACCATATCACAAAAGAAGAGTATTTCAGTTATTCTGTAGAATAATTTTGAATGTCTACACATAATTTAATGTATCTTTTTAATATTACAGAATAATTCTATAATATTTGCTAAATAGAAAATTAGGTGACTTTGAAGCTGATAATTATTTCTCTGTGTGTGTGGCTTTCTGATCCCAATTACTTTTGGTCATATAAATATGATATTTATCGTGTTTGTGTTTTTTTCTTTGTCATAAACTGTCACTACTGATCTGTGCACTAATTAATTTTGTAAAATATGCCCTAATAATTGTCTGCGTTTAAATTTAGAATTTAGTTGCAGTTTTGGTAATTGTCTCTTATTTGGAGATGTCTGAAAATCGGACATAGCAGCAAGTGCTGTTTCAAGCTATGTTTTTCTGCACAAATTTCTCCATTGGCTGTTTTTCTAAAGTAAAGTATGTTTTTATGTATTTAATATTTTAGATTCATGAAATAATCTGGGTAATTCTGAAACACTGTGAATGTAATAAGGAAATCTTGAGGAACATGGTGTTAATTCAACTATTAATTTTATTTCATTAAACTTAAGTTGGAGTAGGCAGCTGCGAATGAAATAATTACACTGAATTCTGGGTTCAGAAAGGTGCTTTAGAGTCCTTTTTTGTGTGAGCTGATATAGCTGAGGGTTCTGGTTTTAATGATTGTGCTTTATTTTTCTTCTCTGCCTCACTTCTGTGCAAAACCACCTCTGGATGTATGTGACCAGACTGAAAAAATGTATCATGATAATAAAATAGTTAAACTTTTAATCTTCCTATATTTCTGAAGGTTTCCAGTGCAACTTCTCTGGTAAAAAAGTTCATTGCTTAGTCCCAGGCTTAAAAATCAGTCCCAGTATTTTTGTGTGCTGAAGATTTCCTCAGATCACAACTTGACACAGATTAATACCATCCCCAAATCTTTGCAACCCATGCCCTATAATCACCTAAGACTAACGTGGAAGAGAAGATAGAGAGGTGAGGGACACAGGCTCAAAAGGGATGCAGAGCTTTACACATAGTGACAGGCAAAGTAAGTGTTCTCCTTGTGCACCTAAGGCTTCTATGTTAGCTCTCCCAGATCACAAAATTTCTTGTAGTGACCTCAAGCAGTTAGGGAGGAAAAAGTCCTTGGTAATAGAAAGAACAGTTTATGCTGCAAATAAAGGTCCAAGAGCATGTGAAAATACACATGTTCACAAAGTGTGGTGACTACTTCAAGACTCAATACTTGCTGACAGCATAAAATTGTATCTAGGTTCTTTTAGTTTTATGCTATTTGAAATAAGAACTGCCTGCAGTAAACCACCTACTACTGAGTGGTATTTGTAAATAATAGCACGGTCTTTTTATTTAAGATACAGTTTTTTACAGCAGCAGAAGGAGCTCTGTCAATGCATGTGCTGGTTGGTATGCTCTGAACAGGGTTTAGTCACCAAGTTTAATGGCACTGCTATTGTACTTCTCTGTTTTAAGTTCCAGCTCTTCCCCATGTTTCACTGTCTTCTGCTAGTGCTTGCTCTCTGTGGTAATAACTAGATTTAAAACCACAGATGGATTAGAAGTAGAAATTTTCAAAGTCAGCATAACTCAGTGAAACTCAGAAATCCTACTATGCCTTTATCTGCAAGTTTCTGCATCTAAATGCTTTTTAGGCCTTGACAGAAATCTAGATTTAGCAGCTAAAGGTGATGAACTTCTAACTGCAAATATTATTAGGTCTTGAATATCAGTTGCGTTTTCTGCCCTTTTTGCCCCATCTTCTCATGCCAGTGAAAAAACACGGTGTTCAGCTACAGCATATGCACTTAGTTTGTCTTGCAACAACTTGGGATTTTGAAACACCTGGAAGTACTAATCTGTGCATGCTGAGTTTTCATGCAATTTAATAATATGTTTGACAAAGTCATCTTTTTTATTGCATCTATCAGTTTTCTCCTCCCCTGAGGGGTTTTACATTGCGAAGTAATAACAGTAAGAAATTACCAAAAGTAACATGGATTAAAAATTTTTTGATTCTATGAGTGGTTTCCTTTCCACATTGAATTTAGTGAACGTGAAACTAATGATACTGAGTGAAAATAATAAGATGATAGTTATCATTTGATGCTTTCTGTGCAGCTAAACCCCACCTATCTTTTGTGTTAAAACATACTGTAATATGCTAAGTGCATAATACTACTGGGAAAAGATGAAGATGTGAAAAGTATGTGGATTATATTAGTAGAGTTTCTAGGTTTTAGTGGAATCTTTGTAAGATGCTTAAAAAATTACTGTTTGGTCTACTCAGCCTCCTTCATAAGTGATATATTCTTACTGCTACTTTAAAATTAAGTTGGAGTAGGCAGCTGCAAATGAAATAATTTTACTGAGTTCTGGGCTCAGTTGCTTTGTTACAGGTGTTCTCAAAGCATTCATATCTCTTTAAAAAATACTGAATCCAACTTTTCATTTTTATTGGCTGCAGAAGGACAGGGTTTCACTGTGGCATCTATGAATTATCTTGACAAAGTCTTATCAGAATTAACAAGTTTTGTGTGAATCTTAGGTATGGGAAATGCATTCCATAATGCAATGGACTTTAATTTGGAAAAAGAATTTTAGACTGTGAGTACTGGAAGCTGAATTCAAACGTACATCCATACATGGTCATGGATGTTTGGGCAAAAAATTCTCAATGTTGATAGTATAAAATCTGTTTATTGAGAACTCCCATTACTTCCACTATTAATACTGAATGTTGATAGTCTCTGAAAAATCTATTCATTTAACTTGTCTGAGCTTCATACCAGAACTCATATTTATTAGTCATTCAGTAGTTTAAATCTTTCTGTATCAGGCAAAGCCTTCTTTTATTTTTCTAGGCATCATTTGATGCTGGAAATTGGTTTCAGTTTCCAGGTTGTGCTGTCAGGCATGTGCAAGGTAATTGAATTAGTAGAAATGAACAAACAAAAATTGTAAGTGCGTGGAATGCAAATAGTTAAGAAACTGCATTAACAAATGCTCTACTGGTCTTTATTTATTTACTTTGCAGCATTCCCAGACTTTTTATTCAGTTCTCCTTCAATAAAACATTGATTTCTTGTTATGCAACTTTTAGCATTATATTTAATATATGCTATGATATTATATTGCTTTATAGTTGATGTTAATCAAAATATTATTCTTCTAACTACAAAACCTTATAATTGTCTTTCATTAAATGACTGATAATCTAACACTCAGTGAAACCTGAATAGCATCTGTCAAACTATTTAATTTTTTTTGACATACACGATCAATACAAACAAACATGGTTTTCATTTCATTATTCATCAACAAAGACGATCTGACAATATCTAAAGCATTAATTGCTTGGACTGAAACATTCTGGCACATGTTATGTTCTAATATTTACACAAGACTTTAATTTTAAAACCCCCTTCTCCAGCCGGGGTTGCACTTCATAAAGGATTTCCCTGATGCTTTGTTGAGTCTAACATGGCCTCGCTGTCTGTCTGTGTACTGAACACAGCCCACAAACACATGAGATCAGAGTGAGAGATCAGGCCTTGCCTTTTTCTGGGAAGGAAAGTTGTTTGATCAGAGGATACGACTTGGAAAGGCAAATATGTCTCTCCTGTGCTGCTGAGGGAGCAGAGGGGAGACCCCTGGGTGGTCTGCGGGATGACTCATCACAGAGAGCAGCAGCTCCAACATGAGTCTCTTGCCTGGTGTTCATGTGCACATAAATACATGATGCTGTCTCTTCCCTGGAATCAACAACATGGATTCAGAAGGCCAGGATGACACAGGAGAATGGGGTAGGTAAAGGTGCCTGGATTTTGGTAAGAACATGGTATTTTAAAGGCATGTCACCTGTGACATTTCTGAAAAATCCTTAGTTGTATAACAAGCAGTGCCTTTGTGAGTCTGGTATCAGGTGATCCCACAGCACCATAGATAATTTATTTTCATAATGTTTTTCCTTCACATGTTATTTTCTGTTGCTCGTTCTTGTGTTATCTTCCTTGCTGAGTAAATATCACTGAGTGTGAGACTCCATGACAATGCCTGTTCTCTGCTTTCTTTTTGTGATTAAAACTTCTCATTTCCAGCATATATTTTGTGAGCAGTAATGACTGGAAAATTACTTGGTATTTTTATGCATTTATTCAGAAAAATTTTATCTGAGTTGTAGTGGTAATTATTATCTCCTACTTACACATATCTCAGCTGACTGTACTGCTCAGTTTATTGTTCTGTAATTTATACTGTGTCTAGTTTGGAACACTCATTCATAACAGGACTTCTTATGGTCTCTGAGGTTGGGCTGAAAATGTGTTATAGCTATTGCTGTTATTCTCTCTTCTACATAGAAAAAACAGCGTCTCCAAATCTGGGGCAGAAAGCTGACTCTTGTCCCAAAGGTATTACCGTTGAGGTAAGAAAGAGTGTGTACAGATGCATGAAGAATCCAGAGTCATTCAGCTGGTTTGTTGTCAAGTGCTTTCTGTGCACATGGAGCCTGACATTTTCTTAGGTTTAGTAGGCATAATGACAAAGAAGTTGAAAGAGAAGCTAAGTTTTCAGACTGTTGCCATAGTTCTTATCAAGCACAGGAGTCAGTTGCTGTTAATTAATTTGGGCAGATTGATGGAAGCTGTTACAGACCACCAGAATTAGACACCAAAGAGGGACAAACAAGGACTCCTAGACATTTTTACATCAATTTTTCTGCATATTCTTCCTAATTTTTCCCTAAATCAACTGCAATTTGAAAAAAGGCAGGGATATACTGGATTTTGAAATGGACTCACTAAATTAGCGGAAAAAGAAGTTAATCAGCTTCCATATGATGAATGAGAAAAGATGAGTCAGAAAAATAGATAAGCAAACACTTTTTTTCTTTCAAATGTAGTTCTAGATTTCTCTGGACTACGAAGTCCAGCACTTCTAATAGTTAGCAGATGGATATTGTTACATTCCTTACATTAAACATTCCTGTTTTACAGCTGGATGCAGTGCTCTGCAGACTAATAACAATTTTTAATTTCACTCATTGGCAGAAATTCTGATGATAAGAGAGAGTCCATGTTCGCATGGTAGCTTTTTTTGTTAAAAGTGGCAATGCCATCCTGAAGGGAGTACTTTTCTGATGTGATATATAGCAATAGTAATAGGTAATAGGTGATAGTGGATTTAATAGAGAAAAATAATTACAATTGCACTGGCAAGCTTAGTCTAGCTATGGAGACAGCTCTAATCAAGCCACATCTCCTTTGCATTATAGCTGTTCTGTCGATTTCGGTGCAATGTATTTTGTCATTTTTATACAGATGCAACTTCTAGTCTTTAATAGACTAAAGAATTTATACTTTGGTGGGATTATGAAAGACTCTGTCATTTTACATTAGCAGAAATATGAAAGACTTGCAAACTAAATCTTCATGCCCAGCCTATGCCCAAACAACAACAAAAAAAAGATAGATGTTAAATTTCTCTAATAACACCAGCTAGAATGTATTTATTAATGTTTGAAAATTTATATTCTTTCAGATTAAAATTATGTGAGAATGAAATCAAGCAGATTAATTAATGTGAAAGAGTGTTCAGCCTACAAATAATAATAGAGAACCTTTAAAATCTTCAGGGAAAGGGGAAGGGAGCTTGCTATTAAAGGACTGTTCAGCGCTTACATTTTATGTAACAAAGTTTGAGGTGATATTACTTCATTTAAACATCAGAAATATATTACGTAGGAGAAGCCAAAGAATCTGAGCTCATATATTTTTTGTTTTTGTTGGGATTGCTGTCATGGAATCACTTGGAACTCATGCATAGTCTTTCACTTGTAGTGCTGTAAACAAGAGGGCATGAAACTCCCAAACCCCTTTGGCCATTTGCCAGGGAAAAAGTAAAAAACTGAAGCCAGCAAGACTCTTATATCTTACATCTCATCCCATCTTACAGAGGGAAGAAAGTATCAAGGGAGAAGAAACTACGAGGAACAAAAAATGAGGTAGCAGTAAACAAATAGGAAAGGGAGAGGATGAAACTTCCAGAAGCTGATCAACAAAGAGAAAATTACTATCAAAACAGGAAAGGACCAGAAGCCAAGAAAGGAAAGAAGAAAAGAAAAAGTAGAGAAATGGAGAAGGTCAAAAGAAATAGCACAAACAGCAAACATCTACAAAAATTCTGGGCAACAGTGTGGAAAAACTGTTATGTAAGATTATGATGTATTTGCCTTAATAATGGGATTGGATTTGATAAACTCAGACAGCATGACCAGTTCTTTGCTCTCAGGGTGTTCGGCAAAAAAGGCAGAAGTTTTCAGTGAATGTATCTTTTTTAAGATATTAGAAAAAGAATAAGAATGTATCAGTGATAGACTTCTAGCCTTCTAGTAACCTGTAAGTCATTGCTAGTCTTGCTAGTCAACCTAAAAGTTTTTGAAGAGTGTGTACTTTGAATCTACATCAACCAAATTTTATTTCACCAAGACTGACTAATTTGCAGGACATTCCAAAAGAGCTGCCTGGCCCATTTTCACTGAATTTTGAAATAGTTGGAACATGTATCTCTCTAGAATGAGCATTAGTAGCAAAAAGGCAAGGGGGATTATGCAGATGAAAATAGACTGCTTAATATATTAGTCCTGAACATAGTCACCAAAACATAAAGGCAAAATTCCATCCAGTGATGAATTTGAAGAATTTATGTGTCTTTAATATAAATAAATAAAATTTATGGGTAAGTGCTCTTTGTAAACAGATCAAAAGCAGCGTGGCCAGCAGATGACAGGAGGTGATTCTCCTTTCTCCTTTGCTTTAGTGAGACCTCACCTGAATTGCTGTGTCCATTTCTGGTGTCCCCAACACGAGAAGGACATGGAAATCCATTTGGAGCAAATCCAGAGGAGGGACTTGAAGTCAATAAAGGGGCTGAAGCACAGCCCCTACAAAGCCAGGCTGAGAGAGTTGAGGCTGTTCAGCCTGGAGAAGGGAAGGTTGTGTGGAGACCTCATGGCAACCTTGCAGTATCTGCAGGGGCCTGCAGGGAAGCTGGAGAGGGACTCTTCATCAGGAACTGCAGTGACAGGACAGGGAGTAATGGGTACAAACTGAAAGAGGGGAAATTTAGGTTAGATATAAGGAAGAAATTCTTTACTGTGGGGGTGGTGAGACACTGGCACAGGTTGTCCAGAGAACCTGTAGACACACCATCCCTGGAAGTGTTCAAGGACAGTTTGGATAAGGCCTTGAGCAACCTGGTCTAGTGGAAGGTGTCCCTGCCCACGGCATTTGGCGTTGGCACTGGATGATCTTTACTGTCCCTTCCATCTCTTAACATTCCATAATTCTGTGATCTCTGAATCTTTTCTGCAGAGGTGTGACACGTTGAGGCTTTTCCTCAAAAACAAGGGCAAGGAGAGTAGCATTGCCCTCTGTCTCCAAAGCAGAGGGGCATAATTGGAGAAATCAGCACAGGGCACATGTAGTGCCTGGCCTGACCCCCATGAGTGTTGATGCCACACGGTTTTACCAGCTCTTGGGGGCTGTGGTGAAGATCAGGCATAGGAAAAAGCCTACACCATGCTGCCAGGTTGGTTCTGGGGCAGAGTGGTGACTCTGGAAAACATTTATACAGGTGCATATTTACAGCCATGCAGTGCTAATAAATGCAGTAACTTATTTTGTAACATCAGTTAGTTAATCAGAACAATACAGCTGGAAAATGACATTCTTATTTAATACACATTGAATACCCTAGGCTTTTTCATTGAGAAATTAAGCTTCATGAAGTTAATGAAGATAACTTTTGTCTTATCTGCAAAATATAACAAAACATATATAGAGTTATCTACCAAAGATATAAATAAAACTTGACTGGAATTTGTGGTTTGTTTACTGCTCCCTTTTTTGTAGGGAAAAAAAAAAAAAACCAAAACAACTTCTTAAGAGGCAGTGAGCCTCACAGTATGTAGCTTCCTTCGTTATTTTATTTACATCCTGTTAATTAATTCCCAAAATTATTTCGGATTACTGTATGACTAAATAAATAAAAATACCATTTGAGGGCAAAGTACACCTTGAAGAGAAAATATGCTACGAGAGAAGGTAGATAACAGTGATGAGTTTAGCCTGCCAAAAGCACACATCTCCCGAAAGACAAGAGGGTTTCCATGGTTCCTTCGGGGAGGGGAAGGAGCCCCGTGCCCATGGAGTCCATGAGATGGCCTCACATTGTTCCAGGGTGAAAATCTGGTGTGGACAGAAGATGCAAACTCTGCAGGAGAGCTTTGGGAAGGCCAGGGGGCAGAGCAGCCTGGGCTGCGGGGCCTTGCGGGGACACTGGGGGGGCCCTGGGGAAGCAGGAGAGTGATGGGGCCGCGGCCTGGCACAGCGCTGCTCCCAGGCATTTGTCTTGGGTTTGGAAATATTGCTCTGACAGCTGTCTGACATGGAGGAAACTTGAAGAGATGTGCCAAATCTTCACTTATATCCAGACAAAGGTCCTAAGGGAAGGAGAGGGTTGTTTCCTTTGTCCTTCTGGCCCTGCATGAATCAATGCTTTCCTTAATCCTCAGATCCTGGCTTTTGCATAGAATAGGTGTGCTTCAAAGTATATTGAAAACTTAAAATCAGGTCTTTTATCTCTATGGCTGTGTTAGCAAGAAAATCTAGTCTAAACAAGTGCTTAAACAGAAGAGCCTTAACATATTAAAGTATTATCTTGAGATCCCATTTTAAAACTTCAGCCTGATCCCTTTTGCAGTGCTTTGAAATGCATGTTGAAGTTTGAATTCTATTAACTTGACTGCAAGTTTGACTCCTCGTGGTGTTTCACATAGCTGCTTTTTTCCTTACTTTTCCTTACTGTATCCAGGGTAAGGCTGAGAAACTCAGAAAAGTTCTGTTAAAATGAAGCTGAGAAGAGGGATTATTTTATACTGTTCATTCCTTATCATGGTCTTCACCACAGACTGTGGGGGAATCTCTGCTCTGGCACCTGGAGCACCTCCTTCCCCTCCTTCTTTACCAGTCTTGGTGTCTGTAGGGCTGTTTCTCTCATACAGTCCAATTCTCTCTTCTCTGGATGCTCCTGTGCAGCAACTTTTTTTTCTTCTTAAATCTGTTATCACAGAGACATTGCTATCACTGTTGCTGATGGGCTCAGCCTTGGCCATCAGGGCCATCCTGGAACCAGCTGCACTGGCTCTGTGGGTCATGGGGGAGACTTCTGTAGGTTCTCACAGAAGTTGCCCCTGTGAAAACCCCCCCTACCAAAACCTGACTGTGCAGGCCCAAGACAGAAATTCATAAGAAAATGGCTGACTTCTCATAATTGCATCTTCCCCCTTAGATTTTGAAAGGAGTAAGAGGGAAGCAAACATGAAGACAGGAATTTCTTTTACCTGGCCATGTTATGTTCTGTTAAAGTGAATTTCCTTAAATCTGAGTATGAAACCGTAACGGTCATAATATGTACTTGAAGAGAAAACTCCTATAAGCACCTTTGTACATATACCTACAAATATAGTTGTATACATTTATATATGTGTGTGACATACTTATGTCTAGATATGTATCTAGAACTTAGGACAAAACATGTTAACATAAATGTAGAACTAAATATAAAAGCTGAGCATGAATGAAAGTTACAGTAACAGGCCTAAACAAAGTGATGTGATTGATTCACATTATTTTTTTTCACTAGCATGGAAGGGGCTTCCTTTTTCTTATAACTTTGCAACTTCCTTTTTTGTTTTCACAGGCAATTTGCTTTTTTTTTGAAGCAGGAAAGATTTTTTAAAAGAGAGGTGTAGAAGTCAAACTTTAATTAGATTGCATGATAATAGGAGAGCATCAGAAGTGTGACCGTAGTCTGCAAAAAATGAAATTTAACTTGAAAAATTTTTTAATTTATAGATTTACATTGGTTTTTATATTTTGTCCATTTTATTTTTTTAAATTATTATTACCATACATTTCAAGTATTCTTCTTCTTGGAAACTGGATTATAAGGAATTTATGAATACTTTCCTGTACATTTCCATATGTATTCCAATTGTTAGATTTAACAAAAAGATTTTAGGGCAGGAACAAACTGGTATGGAAATATACCAACATACAACATGTGCATATCAGCAGAAAAAACCAAAACCTCAGAATTCTCAGCAATGATTTCCTGAAAATAGACAGGGATCTAAGACAATGACCAGCAGCTCCAAAGAACACAGGTGGGTGAAGTACTGGTGGGTGAAATACTCACCCCAGCTTTTTAGTGTACATAAGGGTCACAGTGGTGCAAAGCAACCTGTGCAGGGCTGCTGACAAGGGAGCCATCCCAGGGCAGAAAAGACATATCATGTGGGTAAAAACACGCAGCCTCTTTGGGATATCAGCTGTGTGATTTCCACTACAGTGGGTACAAAAATGAAGGTGGATTTGTGACTCAAATTGACTTTTCAGTGAACTCAAAGCATCAACCTGACTTTTAATCAATTGTGCTGTGTAGGTGTTTACACACAGACGTGCCATTGCATAACTGCTTGCTTTGGAACAGAAAGAAATAAGACTGGGCCTCTGGAGTGACTCTAATGACATCAGAAAGTGTCTTCTGCACAGAGGCACAGATCCTACATTTCCCAGTCCTCCTGGCAGCAGGGATCAACAACTTGCTCCAAGAACTTTAAGGCAGTCCCTGGGTCTTACCTAAATTCACGTCAGGAGTAAGCCAGATGATCATATGTATGCACAGTACCTTAATAGATTAGGACAGTCAATTAATATTTGAATCTTTACTTGATACTCCTTCATATTTTATAAATATTACTTTGTTACAATATCTGAGCACCAAACAACTTTTATGTTAATTATACATGAAAGACTATGAGCTACAGTAGTTTGTTTACCTAGGCTCTTCTAATGGTTTATGTCCTTCAATGTAACTTTGCATTCCTATCCTTTCATCAGGAAAACTCCTCTATCATTACTTTCTGTATTGACTTTCTGTCTCTGCTCCCCAGCTCCCTATACTACTTGCATGGTATTTTTTCTGCTTCCTGTAGTCTCTGATATCCTCTTTTTCTCTGAGCTTATCACTCATTTATCACTGCATGAAGTCTTAGGACAATAATTCAAGAGATATCAGAATGTTATTTACCTATTTCCTACAACAGTGTGTTTATAATTCCATTTTCTGCCTTCCTTCTCCTATATTGCCTTCTCTATCATGATAACAGAAACAGAAACAGTGGATGAAAATGAGAATTCATTTATATTCATTCCTGACAATTAACATTGCTGTCGTTTTCAAATCAACCATTACTTTCTTATACAGTATCTGCAGCTTTCCAGTACAAATTTGTGTCCTTACCGTTGTCTTCTGATAGTTCTTTGTAGGACATTTTACTCTCCAGTTCTCTCTTTTGCTTTCTCTTGAACTCATCACAGTGAAGGAGGTGACAAACATTTGCTAGTACAAAAAAACCCCAAAAACCCAAACAAACCAGCATAGAATGCTGTTAAGTCAGATATAATATTTTCCCAGAGTTTCCAGGGTTTTGTTCCTTGCTGTAGATCACCCTGCCCTTTGGAAGGGGCAGATGACTGTCACTGAGCTTCTCTCTCCCTTACAAGCACAGACTGGATGATTTGTGTGTTAATAGTGACACATTTCCCATCTCAGTCAACTTTCTCTTGGTTTGGAGAAAATTCTCCTTCTTTTGCCTCAATTTTCCTGTGCACTCTGATACAACCAGGTAGGCGAGGTAATGGCTTTAGACCAGCATTAACACAACTTCAGGTAACATCATTTCCCACTCTCTTCCCAGTGGTTTCCTGTTCTCTCTGAGATAACTCTGTTCATTTATGACAACATCTTTACACAAGCACTTCTAGAAAATGCCTATTATGTTCCTGGTCTATGAGAAATACACCTTTGTTTTCAAAACTTTTGTTGTATTGCTCGTTTTAATTACTATTCTATATTACAAGCTTGATGAGTGATTTTTCTGTCTGGAAAGAGACATGCTCAGCAATTACTTCAGTAGGAATGGGAAAGTTCTGATTTCCAGGATGAAATAAGATGCACCAAGCCCAATTTTAACCATATCAAAATGTTCCATTTTTTTTGAGTTTAAATATTTACCTCAGTAAGGGCATCAGTATTGTGTTCTGATATAATTTAATTTTGAATTGTGTATGCTACTATGAAAGGTAAACATTCCAGTGATTATTCATTGTATTTTTGAATGAAACCTACGTTTTCCTGCAAAATGCTTTAACACTGCAGAAGCAAGCATGGTCTGATGGAAAACTATCCCATGGGGAAACTTCTAGACAGCTCAACCCATTATGGAATATTGAGCTGCAGTAATTAATTTCCTTGTCTTTCCCCTAATTTGGCTTTTAGATGTAGAAATTCAAAGCTAAAGCTTCACCACCTTCTTGGTTCCAGTGAATGCAGCTGTTGCTGATTTGGACAATTGGGACTACTGGCTGAATGATGATCTTCTGTATGAGCTGGTAAAATATGCTTATCATTTCACCATAACCTTGATGCCTTAATCGGAACACATTTATATTTATGTATATGCTCAATAGAGTTATCAAATTACAGACTGTAACAACGCCCTGTTTTTAATCTCTGTGGACTGCTTTATTATTATTTTTATTTGCAGCTGCTCATATATTTTATTTGTGAGAAGCTTTTTGCCCTAAGCTACTTAAAGAAAATGCTAATTTGCTGTGGCTCTAATCCTGCTTTTGATGAAATGTCATTTAAATAGCTTTATTTATACTGCTGTGTTGCATATTGCTTTCTATTTTTTGTGGAGTTTTGTCATAGCCTTTCATATTTCCTCACTATAAAGGTTTGTGATTATAAGACTATTTTTACATTTACCAATTTTTGGAGGACTGAATATATGCCTTTTAGTTGTTGTGTTTGGGATCAGACTTTTCTCAGAGAGGAAATTCATAGGAATTTCCAGAACTAACTTCTGTTGTTATTTATTGATTGTATATTTCACCAGCTTAACCATCACTTTTGGTAACCAATGACATTGATCAAAACTCTATTTCAAACCAATGTTTAAGTAAGCAATCATTAATTGTATTTCAAAATGTTCACTTTTTACTTTGAAATCTTTTTTTCTTGCTTATTTCTGTTTGAAGTACATCTATTAGGCAGGACCAGCATGGCCTGGGGAGCTGGACACGCAATGTGCTAAATCTGGCAGTAGGGCTGACTGTGCCATATCTAGCCTGAGGAAGATAGATGTGGCAGCCAGAAAACTGGAAAATAGCAGGAAATAAAGCAAAATGCTTCAGGCAGATTGTGTTGGTTGTGGATCACCAAGAAGTTTTTATTAGAGGAGGAAATCTTAGGAGAAAGTGTGGTGTAAGGAGGAAACTCTGTAATTGAACATTGGACATTATGTCATCAGTAGGAGAAAAGTAAAGTAGTTTTGAAGCTGAAGCTGGAAAAAGATAAATCTGTTGTGAAGATCCCAGGAAGGGAGGGGTGGACTGCAGAATTGCTAAGCCAAATGAGGTAGAGACACACAGAGAAGAAGACAGTAGAAGACTTTGTACTACAGGATTTTCTTATGCAAGTGTTGGGATAAGCACTCAATAAAATGGGTGTTCTTGCATATTATGTATGATGAATATAGATGAAAACAGATGAATATAGGTTAGAATTTGTCATGCTAGTGCCTTAAGACTTTTTTTTTTAATAGAAGATAATTTCTCCATTAAAATTTATTTTTATTTAATCTACAGCATTGTAATGCTGTAATCCAGTAATGTCTCATTGGGGGGGTTGTGACCTGCCCCCAAAGGAAAGCGTAACTCAGGTT
>VWZT01005531.1:104808-116125 GCA_013397055.1 Pachycephala philippinensis | reverse complement strand
GAAAATACATAAGGAAAGGAAAAAAAGAAAGAGAAAGAAAGGATAAAAGTAGATAGCAGAGAGGAAAGATATCACCACCCGTGGATCCATTGATGAGGCTTGGTTGTTGCAATTTCAGTGTTCGTTGGTTGAAGTGATGGTCGCAGCCCCGATCTGCCAGAGGTCAGGGAAGCCCCCAAAACATAGATTTCGATGGCTTAATGTATGTTCAGGTGGGAATATCCAGGTTCTTCTCCTGGGCGGGGGGGGGAGTTTTACACTGTCTGTTGCAACACTGTGGATCATGTGCAGTCTGGTGGAAGGTCCCAGAAGTGGGTCTGGGGGTGCTTGGGGGGCCAGTAAGACATGGAGACATGGCAGCTGCCTGTCCCGTCAGTGTGGCTGAGTCTGTTATGCCGCATCAGAAGGGATGAAAACCCTCAGGCTTACCCGTGAATTTTCTGATACCTCCCGCAAAGGGGAGGGAGGAATTCTTCACCTGAGAGGTTTTGTAAGGGAGGACATTTATATGATAAAAAGCACTATGCCACCTTCACAGGGTCTGCATCTCATTGTCCTCTTCCCTTACCTGGCTCAAACCCAGCTTGGAGCCTCCGGTGTGGTGCTCACCCCCTCTGCATCTGGGTGGTTACTTTGCAAACCTGGTCTCAGAAAAGCACCCGCTGCTTTTACAAATGGTTGATTCTGAGAAACATTAACATTTCAGTCTCCAACAGGGGGCAATTGAAATTTGTCACGCAACACCTCACCTTTTCTAGAGAAGGAAAAATTTAGAAGAGAGACTTCTTACATTTGGATTTTTTTCTTGTGTTTTCAAATCAAAATATGTTTCAAATCAGCAGCTTGCAGATCCCAATGTGCTGGGTTTTGTGGATGTTTGCTGCTCTTCTGCAAAAGACTGCACAGGGAGAAAGAGGTGACGTTCCCCAGCTAGAATCTTGCCAGAAGCCCTCCAAATGCTGTAGCCAGGAACTCTGGGGAAGGTGCAGTTCTCTGTCTTAATATCTGAATGCCAAAATAAAAGCAAGTCCTGTTATTGGAAATGCAGAATGGGTGGTTCAGCTTTGGCACATAAGAGTAAGGGGTAGTTTAATGTATGGGTCTGTATCACCATGGGAATCTGAGATTTCAGTCTGCTGTTAACTGCAACTCAAATGCTGTGGGACAATATGTCACATTGTGTAATAATGCCACAATAATAGATCTATGTGTATATATAATATTACCGTGTAGTTAGCCAAGGGGTATTTTGTAATACACATTTTTGGAAAGTATAATGATTTCCAATATGATCTTTAACACCATCAGATCTTTGAATCTTTTCCTACTGTTATTGAAGGAAGAACAGGTACCAGGTCGAACACGTATAAATATTATCCTTTAAATTCTGAGTTCAAACTATAGCTTATTGTAACAGCAGACTAGAATTTAATCCTGTGCATGTCATGTTTGAATACTACCTGTGCAGATCATATTCTATTCATTTAGTTGCCGTCTATTGTAATAAGCACTATTTTAGAATGTTTATAGGTTTCACAGCTATTTTACTTTAACAACAGAAGTAGCAGAATAGAAATTCAGTTAATATTATTTCAGAGTCTGGATGCATTCATTTAGTCATGACATTTTTGTTACAGTAAAAATACATTTTACAAATTTCTTTTGTATGTATAATGTTGTTATGATGAGTCTTGAATTCTTTTCAGTGCTTTTTAAGCTACTGAATGTTTGCATTTACTTTTTTTTTTTTTAAACTTAACCAGCTGAGAAGAAGAAAGACTTTTTTTTGGCTTTTGCATGCTACAAAATTCATGATAAAAAGAAAGCAATAAGCATTCAAAGTCTAAAGTTAAAGAAAATCATGCAGATAAAGAACACTTATGTTACTGCTGTTAAGTGCACATTCTGAGTAATCTGCCAAGTAACATCCATTCAGCTTACAACAAATCTGGTAATCAGGTGATCTCTGTTTCTTAACCTGCTAATATCTTACAAAATGCTGCCCATTAAGTGCTCCAACGTGATGAGAAGAAGTTGATGTCAAAGAGAGAAGCAGCAATGCAATGCACACAGCCTATTAGCCTCCTTTTGCTCAGTTTGTATTATATAGACATGTGAGAGTTGAGAACCATTGTTGAATGAAGAATGTCAGTCACTTGGTGATCCAAGGTGTTGATATATCAAAGAAATCTTTCCAGAAAACTGTTCCCAGGATGAGAATACTTTTCGTCATTAAGTTCATGACAAACTGCCAGTATTCAGCTGTTCCTCACAGATGCCAAAGGTATTATTATGAAAAAAGTTGGTGAAGTTTATCAAGGTCACACACGGTATGTGTGTATATATATATCTTAACAAAGCCATGGCTTGTTTTATTTGGAACTTGGATAGACAGGTTGACAAGAAACAAACTAAGAAGTTACGGTAGCTCAGCAGTTTCCCTCTCCCAGTCTTGGGTTGAAAGGCATAAATCTACTAGCAGGTAAGAAAATAAAACGCGTTGTGTATCTTTTATAGCATGACAGATGTTTTAGTAGTCTTGTTTTAATACTCTTTGTGAGAATTAGAACTCCTGTAAACTCAGAAAAGTAAAATCATGCAGATTTCTGTACAATATTTTTGGTATTACATAGTACTAATCAAAAAAGAAACAGTATGCACACAACCACCTTTTATTTGCCTGCAGAGCTTATTAAGATTAGTGGGGTTCACAGATGTAAACATGAATGACTACACCAGTCAAATGAATCCAATCAGCATTTGCAAACTGATACCTCTCAATTCAGATTTAACTAGGCAGTGGTAAAATCATAGGATTAAAGTTGGCTGTGATTATTTTAAGTCCTGCCATTGTAATTCATTGCTTCAGCTCACAGCACTTTAGGCTGTGTTGAGATTCACCTACATGGAACTGATACATGCAGAGATCAGTAAACATGTATTAGTCAAGCAGAATGGGGGTTCAGGTCTAGTTAGAAAGGTCTACAGCTACTTAAACAATTGTTTCTTTACAGGCACTTGAAATACCAGGAAACAAAAACATGTTACTGTGAACTACGGCCTTATGGGAACAAAAGGTACTTGGAACATAAAGGGATTTATGAGTAGCAGCAGCATGTCAATACCTAATCTGAGGTACATCTCCAGCTAGTAAAACTCATAGACTGAAGGTTTTTCTGGTAGAACTAAACATTAAAATTCATTTACTTGAAATAAAAAGTAAATTGTGTTTCCTTTCTAAAGGATATTCAGTTTTTCTTAGTGGTGCTATTGGGAGACCTCAGTTCATGAACCAAACACTCAGCTACAGGTGTCATGTGTTGGTTAGACCATGTCCCTTTCAGTGTTAGGATGTATTTATGCAACCCAGTAGAAGGTGGCACACAAAACTCTCACCTAAGCCCTCTTTCAAAGCAGCCAAATAGTTGGGACTTTTGATTGGAATATATGAAACACTATTAAACTAGTCAGGGAGTTCTATGTCAGCTCAATAAGCAGGCTTTCATGGTGGAAAAGAAAGGTAATTTTCAGCTCCAGCATTTAGTCCAGCTGCAAAAGAGCGAGATTGCCATTTGAGACCTAAGTTATATGGGTTCAAAGCATGTGCCTGAAAGCATCTCTCAGACAGGATAAGGCTTAAAATACATTTGCCCAGCTCTAATGAGAGGGTGGTCTTGGTATGTGCTGGAAAAACAAAGGAACACAGTCACTTGTCACAGTAGAGGTGTACCTGAAAGCAACTAACTTTTGCTTTTTGTTACTTTTTTCTTTGCTCTTTACCTGTATGGGACCACTGAATAATAATAATAGTAATAATAATAGTAATGGTAATAATAATAAGAATAAGAAGAAGAATAAGAATAAGCAAGAAGTTTCTTATACAACAATCTGTTACATGTATTTTATTCTTTCTTTTATTCCTGCTTGCAATCAATGTCAGGAAAATATAAAGCTTCCTGACTTATGTTGAAACAAAATAAATTACAACTGTAATAATTTGAAATGGGAAGATACATAACATATTAAAATTGGGCTATTTTTCATATTTTGATTGGAAGAAATTTTAAATTTAGTATGTTCATGGTAAAAAAATTGAGTATTCACGAAATACTGCGTGGCATTTTCTGTTCAGCTTCTACTTATTTTTTCTACTGATACATTTTTGTTTTTTTGTTGGTTATTTTTTGGTTTGGTTGGTTTTAGTTTTTTTGTTGTTTTTTTTTTTTTTTTTTAAGTTTCATTTTCTTGACTACTCAAACAAGGGCAGAACACTCTTGTGGAGAATTTTTTATTGAATTTGCTTTAGCCTGTTTGGTCCTAGAAGTATCCTAAAAATGAGAGATGTTGGGAAGACTTTTACCTTTGAGTTCCAGTTTACCTTCTTCATTCAGGGATTAAAAGAAAATCATTGGAGATAGAGACCCAGGTTTGCCTTCCAGAAGCATGTCGAAGTATAAATGGAAGGAGGACAGTGAAAGTAGGGACTGTGCTTGGTGACATAACATACCATGTGAAAGTGGGATAGACATTTTGATTCCGCCATAACTCTTGCTGTATTTTCATACAGGAAATTATGATAAAATACAGATGCCAAGCAGGGGTATAATCAGCAATGTTATAACATTTCATGAGAATTAACAAACCTCTACTTTTTAAAATTATTATTATTTTTTGCAGAGGTTTGACAGAGGACGAAATTGAGGTACTTTTCAGATTTATTTTATGACCCCTTTGTGACTGCAGTGTAATGAGCACTGTCAGTATAGTCACACTTCTCACTTATGTTCTATTTATTTTTCGAAAAGTATTTTTGTGATTGCTAGGGCTGGTGTTTCACACTCCACAGATTGAGAATGGTTGTCTAAGCACTTAGAGCACTAACACATTACTTGGAAGACCCACATTTAGTTCACAGCCCAAGTGTGACCACTGGAAAATGGTTTAGTGCCTCTCTTTCATTTGCAATTTTGTAGTAGGAGAGAAGAGCACTCCACAAACAGGAAAGAAATCAGGTTTGTTGAAGCATTATGCTATGTAAGTCTTCTATAACAGAAAGTTTAATACGAGACACATGCATGTATCCTTTTGATCTGTAAATACATGTGCTTTCAATTTATTTATAAAGCTTAATCTAAAAATCACTATTATACGGATAACAAAGTAGTGTTAACACACTGTGGATGAAGATGCAGTTCAGTATTCTTTAGGAGAAAATATTTGTTTTCCTTTCTTCAGAACTCCAATTAGAATTATGTTTAATGGTATAGGACTATTTTCAAATAGCTGTTGTTGCATCTGTGTCCAAGGCAACTTTATTTTCCAGGTTTTTTTTTTCCTGTTTATGGTAGAATACACAGTATGTAACTCAATAATTGAATTACTGTTTTGGAATGTGAGCTTTAGCAATCTTGAACTGATTGTATTTTATTTGGTATTGAAGTATTTCAGTATTATAGAAGATTTTGTTGTACACTGACAAAAACTATGCATGTTCTGATATATGTCATCTTTATCTTTGAGTAGGACACTGTCTTACTGCTCTGTCCAGGTACATCTTAAAGTCCAAACAGCAAAAACAACAAAGTGTACCTTAGGGTATATACGTCAGAAGTATTTTGCTTCAGACATACCTGCAAGCTCTATCCATTGTTATATTTTATATTTGCAAGTTTTATATTGTGTAAATGCATTAAGTTTCCTTCAGCTGAAAGTAGGAGGCTGAAAACATAGGTGAAATACCAAGCATTTAAGATTAGCATTTCAGTGCCAGTATCTTAACAAGAAAATGCACAATTTTTAGTGTTAACCACATCTAGTGTAACAAAGATAGATAATGAATGTTTTCATCTGAAAGCATTTAAGTATGTTAAAGCCTTACTAATTTGTGCTTTCTTAATGCAGGTATCTAGTAATTTGTGCAAAAAAGGTCAATAGCCTCTCCTCACATTTGTGCAAAGATTAAAAAAAAGAAAGCTATATTTTAAGGTCATCACACATCACTGTAATCATTAAATTCTTACAGAACATTTGTTAGTGTAGTTTGAAGTTTTATTATAACCAAAAAACCTAAAACTTATTTGCACCTCAGGATGATGCAGGTAAGATACACTGTTGCTCTGTGTCTTATTACATTCTTTCTTCCACAGAATTAAGCAATTTTCAGGAGTTTTCCCAGTCTTAACAGTAACGAGTGAGAATAGAGGCAGAGTCTCACTGGTGCTGTGCTCACTGATGGAGAAAGAAGGTTCATTAGGGACCCAGTTATGGCAAATTTAGGAGGCATTTAGAGCAGACAGAATAATCCTGCTGACAAATCAAGACTAGAGTCTGAATCTGCTCTGTAGGGGTAAAGCTTCAGTTTAATATCACCCCAGTACACCCCTTGGCATTAGCAAATTATTTTGATAACATACTGCCTGCAAACCCTGTTGCCTTATTTGGTTCCATTTGCCCTTTCCACTCTCTTTGACATTCGTTGTTCTGAAGAGCTAATTCCTTTCTTAAGTAAGAATGGAAATAAAAAATCTCAAACAGCAACCAACCAACCAAAAACCAAGACTGCTTTCTCATTATCTACAGGTGGTCCTCACATGGGATTCAATAGAATCTGATCACAAATAACTTTTTCTGAAAGGGAATTCCTATAACAGAAGGCAGATATTTAGTATTGGGTAATAAGGTGAAAAGAAGAGCAGGTGAAAGGAAATAAAATACAATAAGTTTTCCTGAACAGTGAATCTGAGTGTGCCTTATTTCTGGAATGTAGGCCTTGAGCTCATCCTGAATTTCTGGATATGAGTTCTGTTGTTTTATGGGTGGGAGTTTTTGATATTATCAGTCTTTGCAGATGGAGAACGTGATGTTAGAACCATTTGCTACAGATGTTGTTAAGCCTATGATTGTAGTAATGGAAAAAAATTATATGGGTGCCTTCTTTCACATGTACTTTGACCAATGTTTTTCACCTGAATTTAAAAAAATGGATTTACTTATACAGAGTTTAAAGTAGGGACTACTGTTCAACATTTTATTTCACTTCTGTCACTGAAGTATATAATTTTGTTTTCCAGACATGGACATCTAAACCCACTATACTTGAAGTGCACAATTTATGTAACCTAAGAGTTGTATTTTCTATAAGGTTAAGTATGACTCATTGGAAGCATCTAAATCCTGGATGGTGATTCACCGCAGGAGTGAATTACTGCTTTTGGATACAGGGTGATCAAGGTAGGTCATCAAAGATAAGCACAAAAGAGAACAAACAGATGACTCATAGCATTGAGAGCAAAACACAAGAATCATTCAGAATTTCGTGATCAGTTTAACAATGTTTCTCACGAGAGAACAAAACAGATCTCTCATGTCAGCTGCTTTTTCCTTTCTTCTGTTGTAGTGAAGTCTAAAAACTTAAATGAACTTGTAGTCCTAGCCAAAACTGCTACACCAAGGAACTTATATTTAATTTTAAATAAGTTTGGGCAGATGTGTGAAATGGATATTGTGAGAGGATAAATAGAACATCAAGACAGCAAAATTATGTAAGAAATGGTATGCACAAGACAAACCAATGAGAAGCATTTTCCATACATCTAAATGAAAATGAACTCGCCCTGGCTACCTCCGTAAGCAACACTGGATTTTTGCACGCATCACAGCAGAGTATGGTTTCATTTTGGCACTGGGAGGAGGAAATGTTAGCCTGGGACATCAGTTTTCAGAAATTTTCTTTGTTGTTGGGAGGGTGCCATAAGGCTGAGAAGTGCTTTGAGAACATCCCAGTTACAGAGTGTTAGAGCTGGTGTTACTGGGGCAGCACAAGAGAGGCTGCCTGATTTGATACCACTTTAAAATTAAATGTATTTGATCCAGCAGAGCTAGAGGTGCCACATAGGAGGGGAAAGATGCAGAGAATAATCTGTGAGAAAGGGAAGCTGATGGGATAGAGGGATGGGTGAAAAACCAAAAGAAAGTGGGTAGTCTTGGAAATTACAAAGTTGCTATCAACAAAATCCTTGCAAGAACAGTTTCTGTATGTGATGTGTTTTTTTCTGCTGGTGCAGTTTACAGTGGACTAGTAATAGCTTGGATAGACTTTTCTAGAACAAAAACACTTATGTGGAAAGCTTTCCATTCCACTGTAATGTTGTTTATTATAAACCATTAATTGCTTCCTGCATTAGAATTATTAAACAGTTCCCTGATGTTCCCCGAAACTAACTATATTTTCAAAAAAATTTGGACTGATGAAACTGCTGCTGCAAGTCAGACTTGTCTCCAGAGGTTAAGGTGAAAGATAATTATCTTAGCATTGTAAATATAAAAAAAATATTAACCGTGGCCTTAGACTGAAGACAGGTCTCATCCTCTGTCTGTAAATACCTAAATTACTATGGAACAGTGAATCAATGTCTGCATAATAGCTCTTGGCCTCCAAAATTTTCTTTGCAGATGCCCGTATGAGAACTCATGTCTGGCATTGTTGTTTGCTCCTCTGGAAAAATTAGATCTGCAGAAGTGCCACACAAATGTGGGTGTAGATGAAGTATTTGTGGATGGCCCAAAGTCAAGAGGTTTAGTACTCTATATAATGTAAAATGGACTTATGTCCTGAACTGAAGGTTATCCTGGTAAAGTAAATGTTAGTGAGGTAAACAGGCATGGACATCCTGTTCCTCATTAACACACATTGCGTCACTCTGCCTCTACTCATTATTGTTTTAGTAATGTCTGAAAAACATTTGCCAAGTTCATAACCAATGTTGCAAACTGATTTTCCTAAGAGCTTGTTCTTTCATAACTCTCTTGTGAGTCTATGATTGCTTTGATTTCTAAAGGATAATCAAGAGTAGCTACAAGGAGGCCAGAAAAGCAAAACGTGGATTCAATGTGTGTCAGTGGTTGCTGAGTTGGTTTAATGAATGAAAAGGTTATGTGTTGCTGATTCAAAAACCCCAACCAAAATGCAAATTTATATAGACATAATTAATATAGATCAGCCTTGTCTTCATGTATGAAATGGGAATCAGTTTCCCCCTAATTATTAACGCTGTTGGTACAGCTTTTAATTATACAAATCAATAAATCACACAAAGCCTCACGTAAAAATACCGTTCCTACCTTATAAATTTATCCTGATAGTCTTTATGGGGTTAAGATAATGGCCACTGTGAACATGAAGTAAAGGATCAAACCAGAGTGGGAAATTGGTTTAATTAATCTTTGTAGTAGTGCAGCTAAGGTTTCTGTGCAAATGTGGTGCCGTATAATTAACAACATGGTTGCTAATTGCCAAATCGGTTATGATTATTGGTTGGTGTAATCTACATGTTTTTTAGCATAAAATATTCTAATATATGTTTCTGACTATAAACACATGGGGCATTATCAAAATTAACATCTTTCAAAACAACAGTAAATAACATGTTTTATTTAAAGCCTTTGACAGAGTGCTGTTCAATTACATTTAAGAATGCTGGGATTTTTAGTGCTCATGGTATAAAATGGTTACCAAAGGCTTTGCAACTGACGACGATCTAAGTAAATTTTCTAACAATTCATTCAGATATAGAAAGAAGGGAGAATTTCTACTGGATTTTAAAATTCATCAAGAATTCCTTTGCTTAGTGAATGCAAAATGTGCATATCCCAACTTTTTAATTCTTTTCTTGCTGTGAATTTTTTCATGAAGACAGGCAGTCTGAATGATTTCAAAAGAAGGTTAACCCAAAAGAACACACAGAACAAAGATAAAATGTGTCAGGAAATTTGAGGTATCATTACGCTTTTTGTGTGAACATGCTTTTGACAGGGCCAAATTGGCATAGAATTTTTTTTTAGGGGTAGAAATGCTGTATTAAAGTGGGGCATCAGAGTAGGTTATGTCTCTGCAATCACAAGAAATGCAGATTTAAATGTGCTGTGCTGGAAAGTGTTTTTTTTTCTAGGTCAAAATGCTCTTGGCTTCCTACGTCCATTTGTGCATATAGTGGGGAGGCTTTGCCTTGTGGTCAGAGTTTGCCAGAACTGTGTGCAGTAGCTGAGGGTGCTTTGTGGCCACAGAAGCATGAGCCCTTGCCATTTGTGCTGGAGCATGTAGCTAGTAAGGATCAGAGTTACTGCCTCCTACCTCCTACAGAGATGTTGCACTGGCTTCTGTATGGTGTGGATGACTTATGACTTTGCATTTACTGTTGGAAGCTGCCTGCTAATGTCATCTCTTTGAGGTACTTGACTGTTGTCCTTTTTTTTCTTATGGAAGATTGTATGTTCCTTTGATGTTATATTAAAACACAATAGTAGAATTTCAATCATTTCCTCACAAGTCCAACTTATGATCATCACAAGAATTAAAGGTAAAAAATTTTGTTTCTAAAGTTCTCTGTTCCCTAAGAAAATGAAATGATCTCATTTTTAAGAGTTTACTTAAGCAAAATTATTTGTAAGTGTACAAAACAGCTTTTACCCAGGTTTTTACTAAATATGATACGGATTTATTTTATCATCATCTTTGTATGTTATAACATACATTAGTTAAATCATACAGTGATCATTAGAGACCGTTGTAAAGACCAGAAGGATTATCAATATATTTGATGCTTGCTTTTTGCAAAATGAGTCATGGAACAGCTAGTACAAATACAAAATTTTGGAAGAAATGAGGCTGTAATGTAGCATGCCCTCTGTTTACAGTGTGTTGCTAAACATCTGAATGGGCAGAGGGAGGCACTCAGTGCTGCATGCTTGTACAGGGCTCAGCCATCAGGGTTAGCCTGGCAGCCCAGAAGGATGAGGGCCTGCTGAGCTGTGCTGGCTGGAAGGACTGTGATGCTGCTGCTTCCGAGGGCAGAACAAACACTTTGACTGTAGGGCTCTAGTCTAACACTCTTCTGAATGTCAAACGGTTTGTTAGGGACATGGAAATCGAAATTATTCCATGACAGGTTAAATTGCTCATATACAAAAGTGAGTGTTTTGATTTTCAAAGCCAAGAGCATCTCCTTTTCCAGTGGCTCAGCCATCCATTGTCAGATATGTCTATGTAGCGGGGTTCAGTTCGCTTTCCCGGCCAACGCACCAATAAATGTGGTGGTTTAGTTTGCGTCTTTTACCTTTTGTGAGATAAGAATTAGAAGAAGGGCAAAGCAGGCTTAAAACTTTAAAGAATATAAAGAAGTTTATTACTAACAGAATTAAAGGTAATAAAAGAATAATAATAATAAAAATTAAAGCAAACTCCCGCTTTCCCTCCGGCACTTCCCCCTTTCTTTCCGGCACCTCCTCCCTTTTTCTCCCAACTCGCACAAAGGATAACACA
>VWZT01005531.1:64955-104032 GCA_013397055.1 Pachycephala philippinensis | reverse complement strand
TATGCAAAATCGTGAGAAGCGATTGGTCCAAAACCCTGTCCATCAACTCAGTCTCTTCAAACCACCACAGTCTGCAATACCCTGAAGGTGTCATATGTAGAAATGGTTTGAGGTCAATTATTTTCTCTGAATACTTGTTGTAGATTAGACAGCTATGAGGACGTCTGTGGTCTGAAGTTGTCGTGTGTGTAGCCTAATCCATGAGAAGTCCCCTCCCTGAGAATACCATTGCACTGTGTTTATATACAGAGATATTTACACTGCTGCACACACAAGGGAAGAGAAAAGCATATTTGTACACATATACTGAAGTGCATACAAACCTGTGCACAATCAACCAGCCCAGAAGTGTGTGATGTATGTGTTTACAGCTTCAGTTTGTTTGGAATACTGTTTGCATTAGAACACATGTGGAAAATGAGTCTCAGCTAAGACGTCTGTAAAGTTTCAAAGAAATGTCAAAGTAAAAGCTGGCCAGACACTTTGGAGCGATAAAGGATCAGAACAGACTGTCATTTGTGTGCGGCAAAAAAAGAAAAAAAAAAAGGAACAAAGGCTGAGTCTCACTGGATAAATACTTAATTTAAAAAATAGTCTCTCAGTTGCACTTTACAGTGAGATGAACATTAGGCACAGTATGCTCCAAAAGGCCAGCTTTAAATAAAAGCTAATTTGTAAAGATCTTTCATGTTTTATAACTGCCAAGAAGTTCTTATCGTCTTGTAATCTTTTTAGATTGCCATCCTTAAGTAAAGTGAGTGTGACTTTTTTTTCATTCAAGTAATTTGTGATAAAGAGGAGTCTTATTTTCCATTAGTAGAGTAGTAATTTGAGCATTAGCACAACTCTCTGGAAGTGAATAGAGTCATGATGTAATGAAAGCATGACAGAGAATAGAATCTATACAACTTCAGACAAAAAAAAAGAATGGAGAATGTTTCTACATCTCACTTTCTCCCCTGCACTATCTGTACAGAGAATGTGTAGAGCTGGGCAATTTATGACTGTAGATTTTGATAAAAGCTCATTTCCAAGGGCCAGTTTGATATTTAGGTTTTGATGTTGTATAATATGAAAAATAATTAGAAATAATTTAGATAAATTATGTTGGGCTATCTTGCAAAGTCACAAAACATTGAGGTTCTTAAGAATCTTTGCATCATATTTTCTTTTTCTTCATATTTCCAGAGTAATTGGTTGAACAGGAAGGCAAATCATGTTTGCAAACAATCTCTGAAACGTAAATTCCTCTCTTGTGTTTCTAGCATAAAAAGTTCTGCAAAATACCCAGGCTCTTAGCCCTATTCACTCTCTTTGCTGGCACTGTTCCTCTGGATGTAGAGTTGGAAATATCTCTAGAACTGGACAATTTTTAATTGTGCTAATGTTGAATGCTATGCACATTTCAAAACCTATTAAGTGTGACCTTTTACAATCCTGACCTTAACTATGCTGTTTTGAGATCAGGAGTTTTGCAGAAACATTTTGCCTCAAGTCAAATAGGGATACACATAAACAAAGGCTGCCAGAGCTCCCAGGCAGAAGTAAGTGGCCTAATGCTTCTACTTTTTGTGAGATGCATCCAAGTACTGCTGTCATGTGGCTCTCTGTTGCCCACTTTAGGACATTTTGCATAGTAGTTTCACACTTTATGTTAGCATAAAGGAGGATCTCTTTTCCCTCCCCCTCCCTTCCTGCAACTAGGTGCCTCTGGGCTGTGCCAAACCTGGGTGTTTCTTTGCAAATGTGTCACTGTCTGTATGACAGACTGTAGCATGTCAATGCAGTGCTGATTTCAAATACAGACATTTTTCCTGCAAGATGTTTCTTGCTGAGCCAAGCTTTCCTTGCTCTTGCCAGTTCAAACCTTAGGGGAATTTAGAGCTGAAGTTGATTAGGATTGATGAACCCTGGTTGCACAACAGCCCCAAAGGTTATTAGTACCTTTCAGATGATGGGTATAAAATGTCACATGATTTCCTTCCTGTAATCTTTTATTGTTTTTTAGATACATGTGAAAAGGGCAGTTTTCACTGACATGACTCATTCTGACCACTATTGAATGAAACATTTCAAATTTTTTGAATGTGTGCCAACTGCTTATTGATCAGCTTTCATTAAGACAGATTAAAGATTAAATTAATCTTAAAGAAAGTTGATATTGATGCTTAGGCAGTGGTCTACTGTGAGGTTTCTGGTGGGTAACAAAAAGGAAAAAGGACATAGTTTAATGCTGTTCTTTATCAAAAATGACTCCTAGGACAAAGCTTTTAAGATACGAATTCTTAGTATGGCTTCCTAGGGTGCTTGAGGGAATTTCTTTCATCCCAAAGAGTAACAATTTAAGTTTATTCACTGGATTTCTATAGAATAAAACTTGTTTCCCTCCACCCCCCATAAAAGAGTTTGCTAAAATTTTTAGTAAAAGCAGTACAAAGCAGTAATAGGGTCCTGACCAACTGTCAGAAAGTGTCATTTTCTTCTGTGCCTGAAGTCATTAGTAAGGGAAGAGGAGTAGTTGCAAACTGGTAAGATGTTAAAGTTATGGGCTAGAACTCTGTGGAGTTGAGACTGCTAATAAGGGCATGAAGATCAGGAAGATGACTTGTGTTGGGCAGCACTTAATGCCCAGTAACACATTTTTCTTCCTATGCTTCTCTACTCCTACAATGTAAGGGTTTGTTTGGAAATTAATTAAACTCTGATAGCTGTTAGTGGTTAAAGTAATTTCAGAGAATGAAAATGGTATATTTCTCTAAGGAAACAGGAAAGCAATTCATATGAAAGTAATTTTCTAATGAACTATTTTTCAGCTGGAGAGAGCAAATACAGTTGCTAGATTTCAATCGACTCAATACTGGCAGAATTCTATTGTAGCAATTGCTTTAAAAAGTAATTTATTTCATTGTAGGATATCAGCTTTGATGGAACTGTGTTTTCTTACAAGCGAAGAGATGATTTACTTTTACATTTTGTAGCTCATAATTACCAGGTTTATTATCTGTTATCTGGGTATGGCCATACCATGCTGATTTCTTATTGTCTGTGCTTTGTTTTACTGATTCTTAGTAGGCTCAAACATACCTTAGTCCTGAACACATTCTGGCCCCTGAGCATTTTAGTTTTAATGCTGCCACACTGGGAAATGTCACTTTGATTGTGTCATTATTAACCTAAAATGTATAGCATAAAGTTAAGTTAGCAATGACAATGGTAAATGAAACCTGATAGCAACAAATGCTTATATTTGTGTGTAGATTGGCTAAGAAATAGTGAATCCTTCAACTTCCTTATTTCTGGATCACTTGTCACTACTTGTAAGGGAAAATAAACCTGTGGACTGAAAAAGGAAAGGTGAGAAAAAGGAAAGGAGAAACTCTTCTGGAAAGTTTTGTATTCCTTATGTACTTCAAAGATTGGATATATCCTTATGTCTTTTAAAACTCTCATGTAGGTTCTGAAGCGTCTGTGGGCAGCCTGTATGAGACGGTCGGGACGGAGATGAGAGATCTCTGATGTTGGTCTTAGAGCATGGGGTTTATTGTGAAAGGGCGTGGGTATGAAGGACCTGCTAGGAGCTGCTAGATGCAGCCCGCAGCAGGTCAGAGCAAAAGAAGGAGAGAGTAGAAGAGTGGAAGAGGCAGAGCAGAATAAAATAGAAGACAGAGTGCAGCATAGAAGAGAATGCTGTGGTTGCCGACTACAATACAATAAATCATCTTCTGTGCTGAATATTCTGATTTCCATTAACCAATCCAGAACATGCTACAAATCCTACTACATTAACATATAGCCTACAAGAATCATTGCATTACCATATGGCGTTATATTTTAAACTCTAAAAACTACTTTTTGGACCCTCTGTAACATTAACAGGGTCTGTTCTGACCCTTGGACTTGTCAGCAAACAGAGGGCTTTGTTTCATCGAAGGGGGATTACTTTCAGTCGGCCATACCATTGTTTTCCTGTTGTTCAGTAACTGGAGTTTGGTATCTCAAAGCTTGTCTTCATTTCAATCTCGCTTGTAGGTTCCATATTGTCAGCATCTTTTGCTATGTGATCATATTTATAAGTCTTCCCTATTTCATCTCCTCCAACACTCTCAGGTTAGAGAATTTTTTTTTCAGGTGAAAATAAATTTAAAAAAGTATCTAATTGTAGCAATTCAGGGAATCTAAAAATTATTCCTGCTGCATATCAGTGGGTAGTATGCTGGCAGAAAACTTCAAAGATTCAGATAAAGTTCTACTTAACAGGATACAATGATAAATATAATCAGCAGTGAAAAAAAGTCCAGCTATAATCACCTTAATTTCCTCTAGTCCTGGAGACCCTTATACTTAACAAAAGACCAAAAAGTACCATCAGCTTTGCAGCAGTCCTATATTCTTGTAAGAGTTGCACACAGTTGTGTTTCACTTCCTCACGTCTGCCACTGTGCAAACATAAAACTACATGCTGATATGCAGATTTATCAATATCCTGTGCTGTCTGGCGTTTCAACCTGCTCTGAAGTGAAGCTCTGTACCATCAAGATTTTCTCCCACATTTGGGATCTTGACTATATCACAGAAGTGCTTAGTAAAAAATATTCTTTTTCAACTGTTTGTTATAGCATGTCTGGGAATGCTCTTGCATATTAGTATAGCTGCTAGATATTGCATTGAGATGTGAAAACTCTTAGATTCACACCAAAAGTGTTCACAGTGTAAATAATTAATCTATGTAGTATGCTTCACAGTGGAAAATACTGTGAAAATGTTAACTTTAGTTTTCATTGTTGAACAGTATGTTGAGTTGTTCATCCATTACTGAAACAAAATTTACATTGGTGCAATTAATATTTTGCTTAGGTGATGAATTTTGAGAAGCACAACATTTGGCCTTTTTTAATCTCTCTTTGATGGGGCTTTTAATTAACATTTTGTAATTTGATTTGATGTGCTATTCTATTTTTGTGCTATAAAGCACTCCAAAGTAGTTGGATTAAAGGCAATATAAACTGAAATGATGGTCACACAAAACATCCAAACACTTCAGTCTAATGTAGCAGTACATTGTACACCCAAAGAAGACATGAAAACCTGACATTGAAGCTTAGCTATTCACTGTGGCACTTCTTTTATGTTTGCTGTTACACAACTTCAGAAATGTAATTCCCCTTCTAGGTGAATTTTTTCTTATTATTCTGCACAATGTGTAATGCTTTCTGTAAATAAAACATCTCTTTTGATGACGTCAGGAAGTGCTTTGATGCACTGGTCACACTAGATCAAGGCTACTTTCCATGGGCTTGAGTTGTATATTTCTATTTCTTTCTTCTTTTGCAGGTGGAACTGATGTAACAGAGCAAATTCACGGTCATCTCTTCATTATCATTTATAGTGGGGCTGGCATGTCCCAGAAAGTGGTAGAGAAAACAGCTGAAGTAGAGCTGTAGGGTGTTGAGACTGATATGGGGAAGACCTCAGCTCATTGCTGCAAAACTCCATAGGTCCATGAAGGTCCCATGAAGGTCCTTCACCTGGAAACCCAGTGAGGTGAGGGCCGCAGGGGTGGTGGCTGTGTGCTGACCTGTTCAAAACTTCTTGCAGGTCCCTACTGCAGACGACATCTTTCTCTGCAGTAGTCTTCTCTGCAGCACTTTGTCTCAGGTTCTTCCTCCTCTACACTGCCTTTGCCAGAGGAAATAAATTACTTCCTCAGCTGCTTGACTTTCAGTATCTCCCCCAAATAACTCTTAACTCTTGTCTGTTTTGGCTCCTTAATATTTCAGTTCTTCACAGCCCTTTAACTCCCCATCCATAAGTGTTTTTTTCTCTTTTCTTCAGGTAGTCTCACATGAAATATCTTCCAGACTTGTGCTCCCTTAAATGTTTCTATATCCAGTGCTGATCCTATTCCTCTCTCCCTCCCCCCTCCTTCCTTCTCTCTTGGACTGTACAGTTGAGGTGTTTGCTGTCCCACTGCTAGGTCCAGCACTTCTGAGTCTCTTTTTTGACTTCTGCTTCTCAATGAAAATTTCTTGCATTGAACTCTGACTTCCCAGCAGATCCTGTCTGTCTATAAAACAGTTTGGGGCTGGGAGTTCCTTAGACTACAGTACTGTTTATTTTCTTCTTTGGTCTTCTCTCTTTTGGCAGTTTTTGCTATCACTGAACCACAACAGCAACATGGCTTGTCATGGAAATGTAACTTCCATGTATATTCTACAGGGTTTGAAAAATTAATCACACGAACAGCTGCAGAAGTCACATTAGTATTCACTAATATGAAATTGAAGGCAATGTACATATCTGTTCAAAGAGGCTGCAATTATCAGCTAGAGCAAACAATTTGCATAACTTCCCCATAATTATAACAAACCCATTTCAGTTTGTGTTCTGAAATTCCTGGCATTGTTCACATATCGTTAAACACACTAGGATTAAAATGGCCCTTCATGCCTTTTGTGGCCAGCTTAACACCTTTTTCCTTTCCTTCTGTCTAAATATATGAACAGAAAAGTGCTATGTTTAATTATCGAAATTTTGTCTGCTGCTATTGTTTTTTTTCCTCTATTAATTTATTCTTGCTCTACCTAAATTGTGGTATTTGTTCCTGAACCTGCTCCTCTGCAGTTCCAGGAATGTACACTTAGTTATCTAAATCATGCCCTACTGTCAGTCTGAAAAATGCCAGGTGCTGTTAGGGGTAGTTAAAGAACCGGTTAATTACGTGCTGGATGGCACATAACAGACTGAAAGTTGGAAAAGCATGTAAATCCTTAGCACCTAGTATTAAAACTATGCTTTTAGACTACAGAAGTTGATAATTCTTTAGGAAGAGGGAAGAAAAAGTATGCTTTCAAGAAAAATAGTCAAAGCTTGAGAATGTGACATTTGGGTAGTCAAGCCTTCCTTGTAATTTATAATATGTACTAAGAACCCACATGGCAATGTCACTCCTCATACAGAGTTCTAGTCTACTGTATTTGTCTTTTGTAGTGTGTCAGTGTGTATTGAGTAGGCATTCAGTCTTATGCTTATTATAATGAATTTCTTTTTCACAGATATTTTAATAAATATTTTAATAGATATGATGCTCTGATTTGTCTCTATTATTAAAATCGATGAATAGACAGGAAATTGCAAAACATGACACAATGGTAGAGTTTCACCTTTCAGTTGTATTACATTGAATAGTTTGAATATTTTATGTTATTTTGATTTATAATGTTTGCAGAATACTACATTAAGATCCAAATGAACTCTGCATTTTTCTGCCTAAACAAGTGTGATAATTCTCTTAGGATCAAATGAAATCTAATTATTGGCATTATTGTTTAATTATGTGGAATAGTGCTTCTACAAGATCATTCCATTTTGTTTAAAGTGTTGTTAAATTAAGTTCTGAAATATCTTCTGTTGCTGGAAAAGAAACTTTAAGTACGGAATTGAAATCATGTAATTTGGGAATGCTATTTATATGTAATCTTCAGATACCATGTGGAATGACTTGAATACAATTATAATATTTGTAGCTATTAATAATGTTCAGGGATAATAAACCATGCCTGATTAGGATGGACGTTCACTATGTGTTCCGTGTGTGAAGAAATGAAATTAGGAGGAGGAAAAAACCCCCAAAGAAATGTCTCTATATTCTTCTGAATATAGCAGGTATGAATGTTAGAATTCAAGATTGTATTTGGAACAGTTCTTTAATGAAATGGTCCTTTAAGGCAACAGACACAACCCAAAACACAGGAGGTTCCATATGAATATGAGGTACCACTTTACTCTGAGAGTGATAGAGCACTGTGACATGCTACCCAAAGAAGTCGTGGAGTCTCCTTCTCTGGAGATATTCAAACCCAGCCTGGACATGATCCTGTGCAATCTGCTCTGGGTGAACTGGTTTTATCAAGGGGGTTGGACTAGATGACCTCCAGAGCTCTCTTCCAACTCCAGCCACTCTGTAATTCTGTGATTCTGTGAAAGTTTTAGAGAGACGCCATAGAGGGACATGTTTTACCAGCTTGACTTTTTGATATAAAACTGCAGCCAAAGGTTCACCAGTATAAGCCAGTCCTGCCTCACATAAAGTAAAAAGGGCCTGTATATCTGAGATATGACTAGTTACCCTGCTGATGAAAGTTGTAGAATCATGCTAGAACAAACATGAGTATTTGCGATCTTAGCCATTAGATGACTCCACAGAAATGACAGAGGAAGCATTTGACTGCCCTGTAAGAGCCCGTGATGGAAGTTAGGAACACCTGAAGACTGTGATGGTGAAGAAGGTTAATAAACAAGGTCCTTAATCATTCCTGTAATAAGGTAATGGAAAATGCTTTCTAAAAACCTGTGGAAAACTTAGGCAAAAGCAGTAAAAAGTGTGCCACTAAGTTGGCCTATTTTATGGAACAAAAGGAAGGAGGAAAGAGGTGAAGAGGTTCTAGGAAATGAAATATTATCAGGTGTTCTTCATTTCATCATTCCATTCATTCAATGGAGAAATCTTGAAAGAATTTTAGCTTTGGTTGAAGATAAGAACAAGGAGAGCAAATGCCATATGAAAGACCAGTAAAGAAGTCAGAATTGTTTCCTTTAATTTGTTATTCCTTTAGCCTGAGGAAGATAACTCTAGAAACACCAAGTCATGAAAAGGAGATTTTTTCACTGGATTACTGATTTTGATGTAAATTAGTCTGTATTTCTGAGTGCTCATTCACATCTCTACCTTTAGAAGAGAAAATAATATTATCTGAATTCAATCTTTTTGTAAGTTATGTGGGCAGTGTCTGTTCTATTATTTTCTATATATTTCTATCTTTCCCTGATTTTATCTCATCTTTCCCTACTGATGAAATTTTTTTTTTTAAGTGTTATGGAAAAATATGCATGTTTTTATGTATATGAGAGCTCAGGTGTTGATCTTACATGTTTAAATACTGTAATAAAAAGGTAAGGTACCATGGTTGTAAGATTTTATCACGTAAATCTGATTATGTAATTAGTGTGATAAGACAACTGCCAAAGTTGAAAATTACTTAGAATGATTTAGAACTGAAGTTGAATTAATATACCCACGTTTTCATAGTTGTCTAAACCCTTACTCCCTAAAGCTAAAAACTGTAAGAGAAGAGATTGCTCCGTGACATTGTCATCAAAAGTGGCATCTCATATTTAAAATTACTGCTTTTTTCTTTCTTCCCCTCTCTGTGTCCTGCTACAGCTCTGAACAGCAGCTTCTAGGGCACGTCTTCTGTGCTCGCACCAAAATTCCAATGGGAATGTTCTTGCACTTCAAAATTTCTTCAGGGCCAGGCATGGGCTCCTGCAGAATTAGCATAGCTGTACAACATATTCACCTTGAAGTCTTTCTTAGCTGGTCACAGTACAAAAAAAAGTATAGAACGGGCTGCAATTAAAGCTTCATGGTAAAGATCAGAAACTGTGTCATTGTTGTCAGGTCTTGCCTTTCTCACTCCTGTTGAATAACTTGTGTTTGGACATTTTAAAGTTAATGATAAACGGTACTTTCAGGCAGCTAACTACCCTGTTGGTACGCTGAAGCTCTTCAGTCACCTAAATAAAGGACAATTCTGGAAGGAATTAAGCTCTCTGTATTTAGATCGGAAGTGTTTACTTTAAAATATGAAGATCTGAAGTTACCAAGGTACAGCAAGACAGAATAATAGTGTGAAAATCAAGTCCTGAGAACCTTCTGCCCTAGTGTTGCAAAGTCAATTGTGTTGCATTGAGTCACCCAAAGCAAGAGAGTGCTACCAAGGGAGAAAACTCTGCAGGGTCAAACTAAATAACTTAAAGTTTTCTAAATGGCAAAATTGTTGGGTTTTATAAACATGTATTTCAATGGAAATTTTAAAAGTTTCAAAGGGGACTTGTATGTTTTGACTCTTTGACAAACCTGTAAGCTCTTGGCTGTCAACGTTTAAAGGGCATCTCAAACCCCAGAAATTAGTTTAACCACAGTATGTACATTAAAACCACTCAGGGGTGTTGCTGTTTCTCAGTGGCCTTTCTTTCTCCCCATGAGTTGTCAACATTTACATAAGGGGAAAAAAAGAGAACATTAGACTCATAGTATGAATCAGAATGTTTCTGAGTCAAAAAAAAAGAAAAAAAAAAAGGCAAGAAAACATTTAGAAGTAAGAAGAATGCAGATATGAAGCACAAATATTCCACCTTAATCAATCACTGCAAAAGGAAACTGAGAAATTATAAACTCTTTAAAAAATGTGTTTATCTATCTGGCTATTAATGCTGATAGCAGGTTATATAATCACCAGATATTTTCCCTGGAAAATGGATGAAGTTAAATGAAGCCTTCCTTGGAGTCTGCCATCCTTCACTGGCATGCTGCTGAAAGAGTGTATTAGCTATAGATTGAAAGTGATGTACTGCTTTTCAAATGACAGAAGTTTCTTAGCTAGTTCCTTTGAAAGAAAAATTAAGACAGATGAATATTCTAGCAGTCTATGAAAAAGGCATAAAACTAGAAAGTGTCTGAAGCACTGACAGAGACAACATATACCACTTTCATTCTAGCACTAGGTAGGAAGGCTTTTGCGCTGTGAAATAACTATTTTTACATAGAGTAACTTCTCAGTAAAATACGATGTTTTCTTTTCCTGGCTTCCCACTGTTTATCACATTTCTTCAAGGACCCCCAAATTCTTTATTTTGAAAGTATACAGAGTACAAGGTAAAGAAAATCAGTTAGAATTAAGTTTGAAATCATAAACCTATATTAATAAAGCCAGCAGGATTTTAGGCATTTGAATTCCTTTCATTTTATGAGAATTTAGGAGCCACTGAAAGTTTGGGCTTCTTAGAATAATTGCATGGCTTGAATTTAAAGAGACCTTAAAGATAGTCTAGTTCCAACCCCATGCTTCATGTGTTTTAATGCTCATGAAAATTAATAATACTGTATTTTTATGGCTGGTCTGTCATGGATTGTATGTTATTCAGTGTTTAACAAAAATTAGTATTGTGCCTGAGTGATTTACAGGAAGCTGGCGGCAAAGTAACAGTCCTTAACTCCTGCATTTTTGGGTGAGAAACAGCCTCAGCAAGAAGGAGATGAAAATAGGCAAGAAAGTGTGAGAACATACATAAGATGGTAGAACATTTGGGCAGTAGTAGAAAACTTGTCAGAAAAATGTATTAAATCTTTGCTGCCACACAGTTGTTCATGCTAGACTAACAGTTTTATTCACCTGTTAACATGCTTCTGTTCCTGTATTGTATTTTATTGAATCTGAATGAAGTCATAGTTATGCCTTAGGTCAACAAAAATTTACAGCAAAGCTTGTAAACAGGGTGTCTTTGCAGGTGAATTTGGGACAAATGTATACTGAAGTGGCCATTAGTATCTTCTTTCTTCTCTCTTGCGCTCTCTGCAGTATTCAATGGGCACTTGACACAAACTTTCTTGGCACAAATATTTTCCATTAAATCTCCGGGTAATACAGTTGCTCCTCTTATGCTGTATTCTCTAGTGTCCCCAGGTCCACTCTTCCAGTCTGAACTTTCACGTGCCAGCTTCCAGTCTACAGCATTATTTATTTCCCTGGCAGCCAGCACGAAAGGATTTCAACCTCTAGAAAGGAAGGCCATATTGGCAGCAATTAAAGAAAACATTTCTATGAGGTGGCAGTGCATTACCAGTCCTGTTAGATAGTGTGCAAATCTTGTCACTGAATGTCAATTGCCTTTATAGTATGGTATATTTTACTGCTGGAAAACAAAGTGGTTCAGTCTTTACTCTTCTAGCTGCATCACAAACCCATGGTGAAAGGCTGAGGTCTACATAGCATGAACAGATTTTCCCAGGCAGTCACAGTGTGAACGAAAGTCTCACATAATAATTCTACCCTGAGCAAGGACTCCAAGTAACGTCAAAGATATTTATACTATACTACACAAGCTAATCACAGCACCTGCAAAACAGTCAATATGCTGATTGCATTTCTGTTTTGGATTGTATCAGCTGGGTTTATTATCATTTCCATACCTTTTACCATCTGTACTTATCACAGATAGAGAAAGGAAAATAATTGTATTTCTTTTTTTTACAGGACAGATGAAAGGGAGGTTATATAGTGTGCTCTCATGGTGCATGGCATTTATGGATTGAAAAGGTGTAACACTGTAAACACCTCATAAAACACCTGTTATCAGTTTTTATAATTTGGGGGATGGTTTCTGATAGATTCATTCTCAGTTCATGTCCTTAGAGGAAAAAACTGTGGATTTTAATGATAGCGTGAACAAAAATAAGATTGTAAGAGACACAGTTTTATGGAGAATTCCATGCTAATAATAATAATCTTGGGAGAATTCAGAGGGGATTCAGAGAAATGTTTTCTTTGAAACATTTCTTTTTTTGTTCAACAAGCCCAAAATCTATTCATTTGGATTAAAAATATCTATTGGTTTCTTCCAAAAGTCTCCCAACATTTTAGTTTGCATTTTAAGAAATATGATTATGAACCTGATCAGTGATATTTTAATTCCATTAGTGCTTATGTGACTTAACATCAAAATACCTCTTTGAATTTGAATCTAATGTACTGTAAAGAAAGATAAGTGCAAAAAATATCTGCTTCTAACAGCTCAGGTATTTAATGATCCTTTAAATAAGTAATCTCAAATTATTTTTTTAAGGCAGAGCACTTCAGATTCATGTTACTAGACGTGAAATTATATTAAGCAGATGGAAAAATCCAGTCTTGTTTATATATTTATAATTACTTTATCTGTTCTTGAAGATAATTTCTGTTAGACTAAAACTCTTCACATTTGACATTTCCTTTCTATGCCATTTCTGTCCAATTTTCTCAACCTGTTCTCACTTGCATATATATGTGTGTGGTTGTTTGTTGTTTTGTATTTGTTTTTTTCAGGTATGTTTTCCCCCTTCCATTGATTCGTCCATTAGTTTTGCTTTGCACTTTAATCAATGTGAACATTAGGTTTTGTAGAAATTTCTAGGTGCATTGAACCAGTACTTGTTTTTCTGTCTATGAGATATAGTTCTGCCTTTTTCATTTCGTATAAATGTATCTTTTGAAAGTTCACCTTTTTTTAAGTTCATTTGCACTATTCACTGCAAAAGTGACTTACATTATTTGATTATTTACTGATGGTATTTTATTATTTATGCTGTGACTGTTTTTTTATCACAGCTGGCCCAGTATCTGCAGTACTGAGGTTTGTCCACAAAAACGTATTGTAATTAAATTCTGCATTGTGCAGGACCAGGGACAAGAGGCTATACTTTGCCTTAAAATATCAGCAATAATAACAACCAATTTGTGTAAGGTCTGGGACAATTCTAACCTGCTGTGAGGTAACTGAACTGTTTCTGCTGTTGTTGCAGCTTTTTAACACTTGAGATTTTCTAACACATCTACTGATCCTTTTCCCTAACATTTAAGGGGTAAAGGGAATTTATTGGTATCCAAAGGGCAAGGCACATGCATATTCTCTATGTCACAAGAGCATCTTCTGTGGCAGCAGGCATGGGGGTAGTAAAAACTGTAGAAGCCTTTTTTCTGGAGTGAAGCAATACTCAGAATACCAATAGGCAGCTCTGCTGTCTCCCTGGTGGCATGTCAGAGAATTATAGAGCTGGAAGAATTAGTCATTGTCATATTTAAGAGGCCTTGGCCAGAAAGCCTTGGAAAGCTGTCATTATTGTGTCAGTTTTGCTGTTACAGCCTTGAACCGGGGCCTATTAATAACTAAGAAAGGGAATGTGTTCACATTTTCGGTATTCTGCTTAGAAAGAATTTCGTTCTGTATTCTCACCACAAGTCTCTGCTTTTCTATGCCTCTGCTGTCCAGGGGGCATGTGAATCAGCAGTGATTATTGCTTTAATAGGAGGCATCTAGGTTTTCCTAGTTTAGTGCATCACTTTATATCATACAAGTGTATGCCACTTCCCCCTCACAAAGCAGTCACAACAGGGTGAACTGTGGCTGCTTGTGTACAACTGCACCAATTCCAAATCAAAACTCAGCTTTATCTTCTGTCCTGGTGTTGGGGATGGTTGTCTCCTTCACAGCTGTGGAAACATCCTGTAACAAGAGTGCCCAGTGTATGCATGAAGGGACAGGGGCTCTTAAGCTGATCCGGACTTTCCTCACACTGTTCCTGCTGCTGACTCACACAAAGTATACTGTTCATACTTCATTCACTCTGCTCCTGTGGCAAATTCTCAAGAGACTCCATAATCTTAATTTCAGTTCAGGGAAGACATATTTATTTCTCTTGGCCTGGCTGGGGTACATCCGATGTTTGTATCACACACATTTTGCAATTAGCAGGTTCTACCCTCAATTAATGATCTCATTTGTTTCCCTGACCCCACTCAAAAGACAAATTTTTAACAAAAGGCATCCTTTATGCTATCTTAGGTATGCACAGAACTAGCAACTCTTCAATGAATTGCTGATTTAATTTTAAAATAGATGTTGGAAAGGGCTTAAAGTCTATTTTTCCACTGGGATGCTATTTTTTCTCTGCTATCATGTCCTTTTCCAGTCACTTTCACTCTCTGTAAAAAAAATTAACATATTATATTGTACACAGTGGAGTTAAGCAAATGGCAGATTGTGATCTGAAATTATGTACAATCTGCAAATTTAATACATTTTATTAGGAAATTTATTATATTTTGAAGGAAATTAGATGTTCTCATCTTTCTTAAATTAGAGAATGGACTTGATATGAAAGTGTGGCTATTTTTATGTCTTCTGATGGCATACACCATTACAAACATCATGTATTCACGGAATCACAGAACAGTGGAAGCTGTCGAGTGTTATGTCTGGTCTGCTTGGTGGGTTTAAGGGGAATGTGGTTTGATTTATGTTGGGTAGAGTGTGGAAGAAACAACAAAATTCTCAGGAGGGTCACTGACAAACTTTTGCTTGCAAACTTTAAAACATTAAGGTAGTATAAGGTACTTGGAAAATTTTGAAATACACCCATTTTGGTTAGAAACACAACGATATAAAAGCATGAAAAATAACACTTAAGACAATGTATAAGGGAAAAGAAAGAAAGAGAAAGAACGGATAAGAGTAGTAAGGTACAGCGTCACCACCTGTGGATCCCATGACGAGACTGGATTGTTGCAATGCCATTGTCTGTTGGCTGGAGTGATGGTTGCAGTCCTGATCCATCAGGGGTGGGGGAAGCCCATGAGACACCACATCCATCCTGTGGGGTGTCACACACTCAGTGGCTCAGTGGGGACGCCCAGGTACCTCTCCCAGGGCAGGGAGTTTGGCACTGGATGATGTAATATTGTGGATTACGGAACATTTTGGGAGTCTTTGGTGGATTATGACACTTTCTAAACCATTACAGCTGCCTTCTCAATCCTCCAGTTCTTTCATCTTTGTGGCCCTTCACTGGACTGTGTGCAGAATGTCCACGTCTCATGACTTGCCTTATTTCCATGATGTATGGGTGTCTTCACAGCATATATGAACACTACTGAACAAAACAGCAATTTGTCAAGGGCTGAAACTTTTGGAAGCTTTGTTTTACAGTGTTAATGATGACTGCTGTTTACACACATAAATCTCTTCAGGCTTACAAACAAACTTAGTTAAATTAAATCTCATTTCTTCACCACTAAGCTTCTCTCACTTAAAACAAACTTTAAATTAAATGGCATTCCTTATTCTTCCATCCGTGTAATAATGGCCTTCTAACTCTTGCTTTTCATAAAGACAAAATGAATAGACATGTAAACACACACTATTTTATCTTGAATTGAAGTCTGACAGAGCATATTCAATTCATCCTAAGGTCTTTTTCCATCTTGAAGTATAAGGACTGATCTTGGAACAACATTATATCGGGACTATTAATCAAACCTGTATCAACCTACATCTGCTTTGTCTGTATAACAGATGCATCAAGTAACAAGATTTGTTTTCCTATGTCTGCTTAACCAGAAAACATAATCCATCTGGTTAAAAACCCCAGACGAATACCATACAATGTATTTCTTGGGTAAACACATGTCTTTGCTCAACTTTTAAGAAGCGCTATAGATCAAGAAATTAGCATGTAGAAGTTCTAAATTACATCACGACTGAAGAGTTAGCAAATTTTCTACTCCTCTGAAGGTAACAAAATGATGTAAGTCTATATATATATAGTTAACACGTTTGAAAATACATTTCCCATGCTAATGTTTTTAAAATACACTAATATTATTAAATTCTTAGACTATCTTATCTTAAAATGGTACAAACATTAGAAACTCCTGATTTGAAAACCTATGAAATGTAGTATCTCAGCGTAGATTGAATTGCAAAGAATCTATGTATAAGGGTTTGGCTATAATTTCTGAGAAATCTTTCTATATGAGCTATGTTGTGGTTAAAAATAGAGAGAATTGCTAATCAAGTAAACCTGCTTTTGGCTACCTTTTGAACTATAAAATTCTTGAGGTGTTCCTTTGACTAATTAGCTCTTCTTCTGTCCCCAGGCTTGCTATTGTCATTTTGTATTCTGCTGAAATTGCAGGGGATGTTTTGTACCACTGTTGCTGCAGAGAAGAGCTCTGAAAGAGCTGTGCCATGGCAGATGTCCGAAGGAGAGATTCCATATGGGTAATCTTCCCTTTTAGAATAATGGGAAATTAATTAAATTAACCCCTCCAAGACATTTTATTTCAGATGGTGTATATCAAAAATTTGTTCAGTCAGACTCTATAATAAAACGCAGGGAGGGAGAAACCTAAAGTTCTGAGTATCAGTTATTAACTAACTCTCAGGGCTAATGCAATTTTTAAGCTGCCTGCTGTGATTCAAATTATTTCCCTGGAATACCTGTTCCAAGATGATTCTCTAAGAAAGTTAACATTTGCACAGATGACAACTTCCCAAAGCCCAACAGAGTCAAGGAGATTTTTTATAAAACTTTAATAATGATTAGAAGTGCATGGTGGGCACGTGTATGTGTTTAACAGCCAACAACAGCTAACAAGCTTATACTTCCAAGGAAATACATTGCCTTGTCTAGCTACTAATCGTCAATAAATATAAAATATCCCAGTTTTAGTCATTGCACCAATAAAATTTGTGTATTAAGGAGCAGCAATATGTTGTTATGAAGCCACTATATTACAAAAAACAACTAAGATATGGTATAAATTTACAAAATTCTTCAATGAAAGGAGTACATCTCAGGTGATAAATCATCTAGAATATAAAAGATGACTAAAAAGAGAAATGTAATGAACAAAAATATAGTGAATTCTACATTAAAAAAAAAGGCATTACTAATCTATTACCATTTACCAGATGTAAAAAGAGAGTAATGGAATTAAAAATATATGCATGGGTGGAATCACTACAAGAAGCTTAGTTTTACATATAGGAGCAGATCCCAGAGGAGGATGGCAGTTTACAAGTCTTGTAGATCTGCCCCATCAGAATATGTTATGAATTTTTTAAACCCTAAATACAAGTTTTCTTGGCTTCTAGCCCTAATTAAAAAATACTAACCTAAATTTGTGAGTACTGCAAAATTATTGAAAATATTTTAAACCAGATGCTAGAAATGTTTCTGTTCCTAAGGTCTTTCATGTTACAGATCTGATTTTTTTTGATCACAAAAGAATTGGTTTTCTACTTTTCAGAATATAGCTGTACCTTACTGCAATCAGGTGAATTTCATATTTTAATTCCATACTTTATTTTGTTTGGCATTTGAAGCCATTGCTTATTGCTAAACAAACAAGTATTTATTGAAGAAACAGCAAGAAAGTTATAATTTCTGTGGATGCATGTCCCAGGATGCAACACCCTTCACCACTGCAAGGTATTCTGAGGTGTAGCAGTGTTTTTTAAAGCTCATATTTTTAAGCTCTGTTTAGTTTCTTCTGGTTGCTTAGAGATTACAGGCTTTGCCCTGTACTCAATTCAGCTTCTTGAAGCCAGATTGTGTGTTTATTCTGCTTTTGATGACATTAAATACATCAAAATTGGCAAGTAATTCAAAGGTGCTGTCATTTAGCTTAACAGGTCATTGCAGATCAGTATTAAAAATTAGAACATCTGTATGCAGTAGTAGTGTTGACTTTTAAAATATTTAATGGGATAAGACTGTCTTACCTGAAAGACTCTTACCATGGCATATTGATGTAGCAAAGATCTGTGGTGCCACTCAGACTAGGAATTTTCTTATCCCTTTCCCCTTTCCCAGTACTCTCTTTGAGAAGTTTTTTGCCTTGAGATGTTTCTACAATTCCCAGATCCACAGTAAACAAAACCCGCTGCATTCAGGGAATGCTGCAAGGCTCATAGTCAGAGAGCTGAAACTATTAAAGCTGGACATCTCCAGTGTGGAGGTTCCCTTGCTCTTATTCAACTCTCCCCTTCTCTCCCCTTCAGCTCCTGCTCTGATTACAGTCAAGTTTCAAGCACAGGGACACTAAGAGAGGAAAGAAAGCCACATTTGTGGCTTTCCTACAGCACTACCAGTAGATTTTGGGTGTTAAATCTGGCAAGGCAGATGGGAATTTAACTTATGTTTCACCTATCTATGCTGAATGGTGAGTTGGGAGATTTCAAGAGAACAGAGCACCCTGCCATCCGAGTTTAGCAAATTTAACCTAAGTTTTCTGGAGGAAACTATTATGAATAACCAAACTGTGTTATTTGGTAAATAAGATGTTTACTTGGGAATAGTTGGCTGTATTTTTCCATTGATTCATAGTATTAACATCATGCTGGAGGTTTTTACAATGTTCAGGTTAGTACCTCTCTGTGTGAACTCTGCTGAACTGAAATGGAAATAAATGACACAAAAGTTATGGGAAAAGGGCTCAAACACTGTTCTTGTTTCTACATAACATCACCAAAAATCTAACCATGGCTTTTTCTTAAGATGTCTGAGATTTTTATTTAGTGAATTTTTTAACTATTGCACTTGTGTGATCAAAGACATAGCGTGATAAACCATAAAATTTACATGAATTGCATGAAATTTCATGAAGTGCACCTGGGGATGCACTTTACTAGAATTCTAAAGTTCTGCTATTATTTTAAATTATTTTTACATGTTTCTTGCATGAAAAGGTCAACAGTGAGTAATGAACAATCTATGTTGGTGAAATTCTCATGTATCTTAACCAGAGAAACTGAGACAAAGACTGCATGGTATCTGCCTTGTATTTCAGACATTAAGAGTTCTATATTCCCTAGTGTTTACATATGCTAATGAAATGTGATTTTCCGTATTCAAAGAACTATCTCAAATAGTGCCATCACAAGGCAGAAAGGTAACAATTCTTAAGTAGTTTCTTGCTAGATTTTGCTTTTTAAAGTTCTTTCGTACTACTCAAAGAAAATAAAATTACACTTTTTTAGCTCTTTTTTGCTGTTTCTCCCTGAAGACCTGTTGCCCTTTACATCCCTAAACACATATATTCCTTCTATAGTTCATGCTCTTTATGTAACCATCTGTTCTGCTCTCTGAGATCTGTTTCCCTGTGTGTCATGTCATAACACTCAAAGTAGGGAGAAATGACTTGCACAGTTGGGAAAACAACACAGGGAAAAAACTGGTGTTTGGGTGGCATTTTCCACATATTTGCAAAGACTCTTGTGGTAGTTTACAGTAATCCTGAAATTCGATGTACGTCTTCCTTCTTTTCTTGTGTGTGAAAGCAGGGAAGATATTTGACATATTTTAACGCAGCTGAAGTTCATTAATTTAAGAAATCTGAGGGCTACTTGTAAATATTCCTGCTACACTGCAATATCTTGTGATTACAGGCTTCCCTCAAGCTGTTGTAGCTGTCGGGCATCACGTTACCACTGAATGAGGCAAGGCATTGAATCTCAGTATCTCTGCACTGCTGTTGTCCTGTTTCCCTAAGGGCTTCTTTCCCCTCATCTTCTGCTAGCAGCTGATAGGGGAACAGCATCTTGCACATCAGAAACTGGTATCTGCTTCCAGGATAGTGAGCCCCTTGCTTCAATGCATGCATGTGTTGGGAATAGGGATGGGAGGAAGGAATATAAATACAAGTCGTCGTTTGATTCCCAGGTTAATGCTAATACCTTCTCTAAGTTCAGTTCTAGTAAGCTGTTGATTAATTTTGGTGCTGGACTGACAAATTCATGACAGGCTGTTCTCAAGTTCTTGCGTGATGTGGCTGTTCTCCAGCAGCCCTCTGGCTGCCTCTGGATGTGGCACTTAATTCAGCTTTAACTGAGGAAGCCCAGAACTTTAGCAAAAATGTGAGCCTCAGCTGGAAACCTGGCAAAAGAAATGAGTTCAAAACTATTTCTTAAGCTAAGGCTGAGGTGATTGCTTAACAGTAGCCTGACAGACATTTTTTCATTACTTTCTATCTTACAGAGTCTGACAGAAAGACTGCAGAAAGAGGATAACCTAGGCAGTTGAACTCAAAGCCAATTTTAAGGTTAAAAAATATTTTGATGTATATGTGGAATGCATATGTGCCCATGTATATTTATATAAGCGTATTGATACTTAGCATTTAAAACTTTTCTTGGAGGGTGGGGTTATGACATAGAACCTTTTAACAGAGTGTTTGATCACAAAGTTTTAGAGACCTTCTGTATGAGTTGCATTTTTGGAAAGACTTTAGGCTGGCACAACAGTGTGAAGCTCCAAATTTTTGTGGGACAAAATGGCCAAAGGCTGCAGGTGCACTTTGGGTGTCTGTATATCTAAACACTGCCTGCAGAAACAGATGTGTCCTCATTTTTCTCAATTGCCTTTAATCATACCATCTGATCCTGTTCCCTACTGTGTAAGGTATTGGGCTGGTCTCTCACTGTAATGTATGACCCAGTTTTTTGGGAGTTCTGGTCAAACACTATACATAGCTCCTCTTTGGAATTGACCTGTGGGGAATCCTCTCACTTCCTTGGCACAACCTACACATGATTTTTGAGCAGTAGTTTTCTTTTGGAAAAGAGTTATCACTTAGGTCTTCTTTACACAAAATGTTGGCAGGAGAGAGGCATCCAGTGTGGGCTGTCATCTGGAAAGAATCTGAGTCCAAGCTAATGTATTCTGGTAATGTATTAGGCAGTTCGAGTTTTCCTGTGAAATTAAACTTGAGTTTTCTTGTGAAGTTCTCTACTATTGTTTAAATGTTTTTCTTGTGTGTTTTGTAGTACCGCTCTGAATTGTAGCCAATATGAAAATGCTGTTAGAAAGAACAGTCTGATTTTTTTCTGTTCTTGGCTTGCTTAAAGACAGCTCATTTTGGAAATGTAGTTTGACAATTCTGTGAGTTAAACCACATACATGACAAAAGTTGGTCTCTTTTGAACAGGTGTTCATTTGATCTATCAACAGTTTTGTCTGGTTATTAAACCTAAGGACTGCACGCTCTTTGAATTCTAATTTGGACATTAGTAAGAACCACCAATAATTTTTCCAAAACTTCTTCCTAATTTTCATATGTATATTCTTGGTAAGAAAAAGCCAAAATCCACTGAACAAACAAGCAAACAAAAAACCAGAAAAGAAATGAACAAAAGATGAATGCATGTAAATAATTATAGTTTTATTCAAATAAGCATGAGAAAACATGCAAAGGATGAAGACACTATTTTTTAATTTATTGATCAACTATTTTCAAATTTTAAAGAGCTTTCAACCCAACAATTTTTTTCTGTGTTTATTATTGGTGCATTGTATTATAAATAAGTTTTTAAACCTTTATCCTCTCTGTAATGTATTAAATTAATACAGCATGGGACAAGAAAGTACTCTCACAGAGCAATAAAAAAAACCTCATCATTTTTTGCACCGATTTTTTTCCCAACAGTTTGGATTTTAGAATTTTTAAAGATTTTTTTTCTTCCATATCAGTCAAGAGAAAAAAATCTGAAGTGGTGCCAAGAAACCTGTTGCTAAAACATATCTTGCTTTTTGGTCTTTTGTTGTTCATTTGGATTTAGTTCACAGATAACTGAAACAGTTAATGATGTGGAAAAAAAAATTCTGACATCTTCAGGTGGAAAATTTGCGTTCTATTTTACCACTTTAAGTGGGATTGGAGTTTTAGTTTTATTACTTAAAAAAAAAATGGTTTGCATGAAAATGGTTTGTGGGTTTGTATGATCTTGATGCAGCAATGCATTTTTATGTAGTCCTTCTTTCAGTCACTTAAGTTCATTTTTTCTGGAGTTCTGTTGTGGTTCTGACAGCTTCCTCTTTTTGACTGTCTAGATAACTGCCTGTCTGTTTTTCTGTGACTGCTTGTTATACACTCAACACCATGGTACCAGGAGTATATCCTAAACACTCCCTCTTGCCAGCAACTGTCACAGACTAGACAAGCATGAGGAGAGCTTTTAGGTGGACATACAGAATATTTTGATGTATTGCTGATCAAAAGATAGAAAAAAAAAGCTTCTATTTACAGCTGATAGTCTACAAACAGTTTATATTTATGTATGTAAAGCCACTGGTGAGAAACAATTAGGAGGATATTACCTGCTTGAAATGAATAGCGAGATATTTGTAGCCCTGTCCAGCCTCTCAGTGTGAGATTTGCTAAAGCAAACGAGAACATCTGCCAGAGAAGAGGCAGAGCATACTCCCAATCAAAAGAGTCAAAATGTTAGGTATGAGGTTTAGGAAAGGGGGAACCTAGCTGTTCTGCTTCCTGTACAAGGTTTGCTATGAAAGATTACCATAATTTCCTTCTCTTGGCCTTGTGTCCCACAGCCAATTGCCATTAGTTCAAAGCAGTGAGGTTTTAGACTGTGCTGGTGAGTGTGTCCCTCTGTCAGCAGCTCTTGCAACCAGTTTCTGTCACCAGCACTGCTTCCACAGCTTACCATGCCAGATAACAGAGGAAAAGATGTCAAGACATGACAGTCATCACGTTTGAATTAAAACAGTGTGAGTATTGAGTGTTTGAAAAAAATTCCTATGTTCCTCTAGCAGGTTCTGTGTTTATTAAGCTCTTTGCAACGTAAGTTAAACGTACATCTGCAACAGTAAATTGCAGAGTTTGGCAAAATATTAGACAAAAAATAAAATGTAAAAGAAGTCAGGGAAAGAAATAATGTCATAAGTATTAATGCTTTGGGTAATGATAAACCTGTTCTGCATATAGCAGTTTAAAAATCATTCATTTTTAGCATGTCAGAAAGCATTGTGGCTAAGTGATCTGCTCCTTTCTGCATGTTCATCTGGATAGGTGTCTAGTATCTCTAGACTAGCCCATCTTTCTCTTTCTAGCAGCAATTACAAATTTATATATCATATTGTAGTAATTGAATTCATTTTGTCAGATAATGGTGAACATATTGCAAAAAACTTCCCTTTTCTTTTAATCAAAAAGTTGATTAAATAAGTCCTTTATGAAAACATAAGCAGGTATTTTTTCCTTTCTGTGCATTTTCAGTCAAGCTCTGTGTTTCCTGTGGGCATTACTTTCTCAGCCCTTGGTGGGACCCTGACTTGCCTTATTAAAGCACTTTGTTGACAAAAGAGAAATACTGCTTTTCTTGGTCTGTTTCTATTTAGGGCTGTATACAACTCTGTGGAGCTAAATGTTGTACAGGAGATTGAAGCCAGTGCTGAATATGCTCAAAAGAGCTATGTTCTCTGTTCCAAACAATCTCTTTTGCCCAGAACTGTTTGATTTTGTTTTATTTTCATCCTTTGTTTTTCACTGCTCATTTCTTGGTTTCTCATCCTTGGACATTTTTTTTTTTTTTTTTTACATTTCATTGTATTATTTATATATAAATGCAAAATACAAACACACATATAAACAAAATTTATATGTGAATTGCCTATATAAGCTATAGGCTTATGTGAATAAATAAGGTTTCCTTTTTTTTATTTTTGTGATATTTGATTGTTTAATTGAGCAATGTTCCCCCAAACTATTCAGGCATTCTCTATCAAAGGGAATAGATTTCCTCAAGGGACAAGATCATGATATGGCTTTTGTTGTGTGCACTGTGGTTATTGTTACATCCATTGGTATGCTGGTACCCTGAATTCAGCTCTCTTCTCTCGGCCAAAGTCTCCTACCACACAAGGAAATTCATACATAGGGAATTGCATTGTGTTCTGTCACTTTCTTTTCTTAACTTGGTTCTACCTGCTCTGAAATCCTTATTATTTATTGGAGCTGGGACTGCAGCTGGGACTCCCAGACAATACTGTAACCATCATGCTTTGGAATAATTCTCTCTCTTCCTCTTCCATCTAATTAATGATTTATATTTTTGAAATTTTAAATCCTAACAGATATTTGCTTTTATCAGCCTCCTTGTTGAAAGGTTGATATTTCTAAAACTGTCTTTAGCTCTGGTTTTGGTTCTGTGCAGCTGAAAGCTGCTATGATTCAAAATATTTCTCTCTCACACAAAGTGTAGAAAATACTTTGGGCAATTTAATTAAAAATAATGATAATTATCCTTAGAGAGTTTAAAGCATAAAAAGTTGTCTTTAGAGTGTCTTTTTTCCTGGACGTTGCCTCTAGCATCTGGCTGGTTTTGGGCAAAGAGGAGTTTTCCTGATTTGATGTGTATGAGCTGCATGACACATAGTGCTTCTTGCTTATTTTAATTAAAGCATTGATTTTGTCTTTCTGAAACAGGTTTCAGAGAAGAAAAATAAAGGAAAAAAAAAAAAGAAAAGGAACAGAGAAAGGTAAATATTTATACCTGCATGTGAAATGAAAATCTGTGAAAATATAATCTATGGAGAAAGATCTATACACTGCAAGTGAAGAAGAGAGGCAATAACTACACCACAGATTCTGTATGTAAAACTATTTTATGGGATATTTCAGGCTTTTATATCTTTTCCAGTATCTTGTTTATAATTTCCTTTTAAGTGTTTTTATCTTTGGAATAAAGATTTTTTGAGTTGTACAAGAAGCTATTTTTGGGAGCAGGGATTTTGGAGTCAGTTGACAAAGACAAGATGTAACCTCACTAAAATATTTATTTATTTATCATGCAGCCACACAAATCAGCAAAAGACATGAGTATTTCACCCTCACAGTCTATCCTGATGAAAATTTTATTTCTTCTCTAGCTTGCTATTAAATCTTAATTATGTAATAAAACAATTATCACTAAGACCCCGTATTTTTTCTTCTCTCTCTGCCTTCTTTCTTGATTTGATTTTTGGCAAGACATCAACCACATAAAACTTTACAATAAGAAAAGTAAAGTCTATCTGATTTATTTTTACAAGAACATTCCCTTCACCTGCTGTAAGAATCATCCCTGCAGCACTTGGGAGCAATATTAAATCTTGCTTGCAGATGCAGTGGCATTCATTTTTGCCCTGTCTGGTATTTTCTTTATGCAGAAATCAGTAAAAATTTGGCCAAATTGCATTTAATACTATTAATAAATATAAAATAATATTAATGCTAGAAAGCCAGCTAAACCTGTTCCTAATAGTGCACTAATCTATACAATGCATTAAGATTTTACATCTTGAAAAGATTTTACCTTGTGTCATGAGGTATCAACCAATCCTTCTACGGCAGAAACAGAGAAGGTACAAAGAAATTTGCAGTTTCTGCTGGCTGATGTTACATGTGGACCATGGGATGTAACTCAGTCTAAATATTCAAAGGTTGTTTTGGCAGTCTCAATCCATTGTCTCAATGCTTACAATCTCCTTTTCAGAAAAAAATAAGCTGAAAAAATGAAAAGTTTTCATATCCCAAAATGGATGGAATTTTGTCGTGTTACCAGTCTGCCCAGTTGCCTCTTACAGCAGTCAGAAACTCAACTGGACATTAAAAAATAACTGGTAGGAATATTCATGAAAGCTCATGAAGGCAGTTAATATTTTAATGTGAAGAAATGAAACCCACAAACTGTACTTTATATTACCTTGTTAAAAAAGGGGAAAAAACGAACTGCTTTAACAGTTAAAAAAAAAAATCTTACTGATAGAATTGTAATTACTGATAAAACCATAATGCACAGTTATTGATAGAATGATAATAAAAATTTAAGTGACTTCTCCCAATGTGTTATTTTTCCCCTAGCACAACTCAGTTTTAACTAGTTTCTAAACTATATGATACCCCTTAAGGGTATCAATGAATGCCAGGCAGCTTGAACTTCCTGTGAAATCACATATGTACAAAATACAGCTGAAGAGGAGGTGTTCTATTCATAAGTACCATAGCAATTTTTTTGCTGGTTGTGTTCACTTACAAAGCTCAAGAAAACCTTTTCAGAAAACTTAGAATGGAAGAAAGGAAACTTTCCTTCCATGTGGAAGGAATGCAATAGGTTAAGTTTTAGATAGGGAAACAACTTTCCTACCTTGAAAGAAATATTGCTTATCTAGTTCATCTGCTGCTTGTTAAGATTAGAGAAAATTAAACTTTCTTGATTTTAAACATGACCATCCTACTCTATCATCTAAAATCTTGTACAGCACATGAGAACTTATTCAGTGATGTTCTAATTGTCACAACCAAAGTTATACCAGGGACTTCTCAAACACTGGTAAAGAAAACTGCAGTCCAGTACTTGGAATTGCCCCTGGACGTTGTTTAATTTGCTACTATAGGCTTAATATCAGATGTTTTTTCTCCTTGAAATCTTAATAGTGGAAGCCTGTATTCAGACAATCATGCTACTGAACTATTGAGATGAAAACAATATCCTGGTTAAAATGAAGGAAAAAAAATGTTTGCAAAGGAAAGGTAAATATTTCACACATCTGAAATTCTACTAAGATGCTAAATGAAGTCACCTAATGCAAAACACATGTTTATAGAATCATTGAATCATTAGGATTAAAAGACTGTCATGTTTCAACCCCCTTCTGTGGGCAGGAACACTGTGTATTATAATAGGTTGCTCAAAGCCCAATCCAACCTGGATCCATGCACAAGGTTTTATCAGGAAACACCTATTCCATGATTTTCTACATTAAAGACAGAGCAAGCTATGTTGAATTGAAGCACTTGAAAAGGACAAATATGTCCAGTTACTACCCTGAGTATACTTCCAAATATCGCTTTATATGTAGAAAGAAAAATTAAATTGGAAATACTTCAGTAAAGGATTCTCCTTATAAAAACCCCCAAATCTGGCTATTCTTGACTATGGTTTCTTTTTTCCTCCCTGATGCAAAATCATCCCTTCATTGCAAATTGTAGTTGTAATGGGTGAGTGTCAAGCCATGCTGCATGAAATCTGTGAAATTCAAGTAGTTTGTGAGGGGTTGGGCAGGAAAACGTTTCATGCAAAGATGAAGAGTTAAGAAACTCAGAACAAAGGTTCATCAGAGTCCAGAAACCAAGGAGCAGATGTTTAGAAATCAACACGGACTAATTGTGCCACTTGAGTTTGGAAGGAGCTGACCATCAATTGCCCTGTGACTGGCAAGCATTGCAGCTAATTTATTGCAGTCAGGCTCCTGGATTTGGAACTCATACCTGATGGAGATAGTCAGTGAATATATAGATAGGAAAAAACCGCAAAAAACCCTAAAGCAACAATTTTTTTCCTTTTCTTTCTTTTTCTTCTTTCTTTTAATATAGAATAGGGAAAAGTACAATTAAAACCAGTGAAGCAGATTTGGTCTTTTGTCAAAGCAATTGAAAGATCAGCATGTTGTTTTAATTACTGTGAATTAATTTGTCATAAAAGACACTAATGATTGTGGCACCAAATTTTAACTTTTTCTCAGGTACTGCTAATCTCAATTATGTCTTCCTTGTGCGTAAACATTTCCTAAAAATTCTCAATTGCAAAAAGGGCTAATATTGGTTCTAAGTGTGGTGTGGTGTAATGTTTTTATCATTTCAAGAAAGCTGGATAAAAAAATTGTATGTAGTATTAAATAGCATTGTGTTGTACATTTTTAGAGCTGTGGTACTGAAGGGTGATTTGCAACAACAAACAGAACATCACAAAGCCATTCTTTACACCTGCATAACACAGTGAAACCTGATTAAACCAAAGCAAAAACCAAACTACAACAATTAATGAAACAGAGCAAAATTTGCATTCAATACTGGCTTTTTTGTCAGAACACATTGCCTGTACTATCATGTACAGGACAGATGTTTGCAAGATTATTCTGTATATTATGGAGCACACACATACATGCTCAATCCAATTGTCCATTCAAAAGGAGGGGAAATCTAATAACCCACAAAGTAGATACACTATCTGGTACATGACTTGGATGTTTAACTTGAAATTTTGACCCAGGCTGCTACCAGGAACCTCAGGAACACAAAGCAGGATCTGTGCCCATGTTTCTTCCTTAAACCCTAAGGGACAGTCTGACGTCTCAGTATATATGACAAGTGGAGATTTTGTTACTCTTAGATTTTGGATGCTAATTTGTCTCCCCATTTTTAAAATATTCTGCATTTCCTACATCACTTGTATTTCTAAAGAGGCAGATTTTTGCTTTATAAACATTTGGAGATAAGCGTCACTTCATTAGGCCTGGTTTGATTTTATATCACTTTGACTTGTGCTTCAATAATCTTGCTATCCAGAGCTTCATGGTATTTGAGAAAATCCATTATCTTTCCCTCTGGCTGCTATTAATCAATATAGAACAGTTTACTCAAGACCATCCAGTATTTGAATGTATCAGGATCCCTCAGGAACTCAGGACTACTGAAATCCTTGCAAGAAAGCGTCTGCCTGGCATGTATCCTGTTCCTCTCAAGGTTAGTTTTACTAACTGGTTACCCCTGCTTGTGTCTACCATAGCTATCCATGCAACCCCGTTTACATTCTGAGTTGGCTCCGATTTTAAAATACTGTGTGGGAGGCACAGTCTTTGTTTTGTACAGTTACCATGGGCCAATTACTGTTGACTTTTGTATGAGTAGCTCTGCTCTTATAAACAGGAGGCTGTAAATCAGATATGAATCATACCAGATTTCACATATGATTCGTATCTGATATAAGATTTCTCAGGAAAATAAACGATGAATCCCATGGCAGATGATATTGATGCATTTCCAATTGGTCATCTTCTTCTCAAGAACACTTCCAAACTGGGCAAGACCATCAAACCTAACACTGAAGTGTTAAATAAAAGAGAAAGAAAAACTGGTCACTTTCCTGAGACTCTTCATATAGTCTGGTCGGCATCCTGTTTATTGTGGTGCTGTAGTCATGATGGTGTTGTGTTTTCTACTATTGATGGAGTCTGTATCTGTAACAAAACAGCTCCTTATAACTTGTTTCTAAAAGGTAGTTTTTTATTTTATATAAATGTAATGGATGATGCTCTTTCTCTCTGATTTCATGGTCATCCTCTTAATCCCCTTAATCCTCTAGATGCAGATAATAACTACAAGTAATATTTTAAAAAGCGCTGCACTGTAATTTGATTTTAATGGGAAGTTGGTACATTACCACTTGGCACCTCTGAGTGTCCTCCATAACTCCACCTTAGTCTCTACATGCCTAAATAACTGAAAATTCAGCAGGATTTCTGTTCTCTGCAGCAGGAGAATATTTCCCCCACTGTAGCTGTTCTACAAGCTTTTGTATTTGTGTTTTCTGGTTTGTATTGGAATACTTTCTTTGGTAAAAAAAATAGCTTATTTGTTTACTGAGACTCACAGAATTCTTCCACCCATCCCCAAGGGGAAATTTTTGCTTTGTCTGTAGCTGTATTTTTTATAAACAGCTCAGGTCATTGCCAGCTGCTTACCCTTCTGTTATTCACTGCCAATGTTTGAGTTTTTATGTGATTTGGTTCTATTATCAATTGTTTTCAGATACTTTTTTAAAAGCCCAGATTCTGCCATACAATCACTTAATGGGCATTCCTTTTCACAGTAATGGTGGATTAAGCAGTTTCTCATTTGTTCCTGTTGCTGTCCCCTTCTTACCCTGTAGGAGTGCACGAGCAGCATCACTCTGCAGTGTGGCTGAGAGGAATGGTATCAACCCACACATACTAAAGCAAATTCATGTGTGTAAATCTTTGGAAGATTAGTATTAAATAAAGAAAATGCCCCTAATATCATGACATAATCTGCAATAGATTATCAAGCAACCTGTGAAAGAGTTACCCGTTTGAGACATCTCTCTTTACAGATACTGTATTGAAAGGAGTAAAAATGGGTACTGAAGGAAGATGCCAGTGCAGACAGTAGAGGGTCTTTAAGGAAGGCTGTTTGGTGTAGTGAACGGTGTGAAATAACTATCATATATGAAATGCATCTGGTTTTTAACGAAAAGTCCGTAAATACCACATGATGAACTTCACTGCCATTTCCAGACTTTGGTTGCTTTTTAATCAGCATTTCTTCAACTTTTGCGCAACAGTTTTTTACTGAGTAGTGCCTTCTTGGCAAAGGTCAGCTGACTGGTCCCAAGGGAGGGAGAGGGCTTTTGACATTTTACTAAAGCCCTGGTGCTCAGTGATTACAGGAATTAAGAAAAACTGTCTGGAAAATAAAAAGCTGTATTCCATAGTAGTTACCGTTAATCCTGCTGAAAGGATATGTTGATGTGCCATGATCTCGATATTTTTCCATCACTGAACTTGGGCCCAGTTGGAGTCCTGCTCAAGCTGTGCACTCCTTGGTGCTCTCCAGCTGCTGAGTTTGTGAATGACAAATTGCCACTCTGAGCTTAGATGATCTGAGGAATACAGTGCAGTTTGACAGGGCAAGCTGTCATTTCTCTTGGACTTTAATAATGCTGTGGCTTTTGACTACTGCATATATAGGTTTGGGCTTCTCCTAACGTTTTTACCTGTTTTGGCAGTGTTGTTAAATCTAAATGGGGATTATTTTATAGGTTTGGGGATTATTGTAAAGATTTGTTATACAATTTTATTTCTACAATAAAGATTAAGCCTGAATGGTTGTTGATTTTGGGGTTTTATTCCTTATAGATCTTTATTGCATTGAGCAAATGGATAAATATCATAATCCCTATTACATTGACCAGTCAGAGCAGTGCTTATTACATAAACCAATACTTTTTGGCTGGACTAATTTCCTATACTATTAAGTAAAAAAAATGACAAACTTTTAATGAGAATACTAATTCTTTTGAGCTATACTCAATAGATTAGCTTTCACTTTTAGCTTTCACTAAAAATAGATTTGCTCTCGGTAAGGAACGTTTGTCACCCATTTCTATTAATTTTATGAATTTATGTTTTCAATTTATTCTTTGTTAATAAGTTTTATACTAAATATTTTCACTTTAAAAATCAAATAAATTCTTTCACTTGGCAGCAACAAGCTCTAAACTCTTTGTGAAATTATGTGCTTCTCATTCATGCATTTTCAGCCGGCTCAGTGATCTGGAAAATACTTGGGGAAGAAAAATCGGCTCTTTTTTTTTTTTTTTTTTTTTTTTTTTTTTTTTTGTATGATTTGTTGCACTGCCACTATTTGATGGATTACATAAAAAATAGGATTCAGCTCTCTGGAATGGTAATCTGTAGTAACCTGATTGTGGTGTATAGAGCTACATCTGACCCTAACTGCCCCAGTTTATGACTGGTACTGACCATAAAGTTAAACTGGTAAAATGTGACGTGAAAATCAAGGTAACTGACTGCTTGATCATCAGTTCCCAGCATGATTCTGGAATGAAAACAATATAGTTAAATAAATCTACTCACTGATCACAAAACTGTGAGGTGAAGTCAGCAAACGCATGTTGTATATTTAAGAGCCACCTGCATTAGGGAATGAAATGAGAACATAAATTCTCACTTTATTCAGAACTGGGATGTAAATCAAAAGAGTAAAGAGTGCACTAACACAAGGTTAGTAGATTTTAAAGGAGCCTCTTTCCTAATTTTACAATTCTTGAAATATTACTAAGAATCTTGAAAATTTATCCAGCTGTATAAAAAACTTTTTTAAAGAAATGCCTCGATGGAACCAAGACAAAATTTTTAATTTTCCCTTGTTAAGGCTTATCTCTAGGAAAACACTCCTGAACAGCGTAACACTTCTATCAGCACCAATGGCCCATCAGGAGGCTGAAAGCAGGAAGCTCCAACTATGAAATACCATGCGTATCATCGTGGCTTCCCTGGGGACGGGAGGCTGAGATTGGAGACCTCTCCTTGAAATGCCCCTCGTGTGCCCCGCTCCCGTTTCTGTTCCATGCTGAGCAAGGTTCAGAAGCCCATGATTAGAGTTGTGCAGGGCACTGCAGGGTGAAGATACGGGACTCCAGCCTCAATTCACCACTCAAACCTTCACTCTGCCCTTGGGATGTTGGAGTGGGAGGGCTGTAATAGATCCTATAAAGCTGCAGCCTTGTTTTAAATCCTTCCCACATCTGATAACCCATTACACTGAAAAAATCAGATACACATAATTAGAAAAGAAGAGATGGATAATTTCTGTCTTCTTTGGTGAAAAGGTTGGATTTTATCATCTTGGAGGTCTTTTCCAACCTTAATGATTCAATGATTCTACAACCTTGCCGCATTAAGATTACAGTTTATTTTGTTAGGTGTTAGAATTCATTTTGTTAAGGAGTACACCTTCTGGGATCAAGATGGAATTTTTGTCTTTGTTGCAAATTTTGTTGTCTGCTGTGGTTATTACCAGTCCAAATAATGCAAAATACCACAGTGCTGGTATCGGTACATATTTTACTGAAATTATTTACTCTGCAAGACCATTCAGTTTGCCAAAGTGGGCTGGAATAGAAGAAGCAGCCTCGTTTTTAAATGAAGACTTCAAAGATGTAGACGTACATTAGATCTGCTTTTCCTATTATTTCATTATTTCCTTAGAACATATTTTATGTTCTGTTTATACAGCTGAATCCTGTATTGAAGCTGTGTGCTGAAATAGCTGACTATGTGCAAAATGTAATAGATTTTATGTGATGCTGTGTGCCTTTGTGTAACTTTGTACAGTTTGGATGACATGTTGAAGTGTGACTATGCTAATAGGTTTTCCAGAATGGTTTCCATACTTTTTGTTTACTTTTACCAGGAAACCTTTTAACTGTTTTTGACAACATATATTTCATAAATATATTGCCATGAGTCTCATGTAAAAAGACTAACATTCTTTCTACTTACTTCTTTCCATGTATTAAGGAAAACTTCTCTTCTGAGGAAAGGTTACCTTCATTAGTCTCCAAAAGTCAATACAAAAATATTTTGGGGATGAAAAATCATTATTAGTAGGAGCAAGTACAGCTCTGTGCTGTTAAAAATTGTTTTTAATAAAATAAATTAAAATTGGGGCTTCCGTGTCCTTGATTTTACGTTACTATTTGGCCACTTGTGGATGCATACACTTTTGTGCCCTTATTTCTTCTCCTGTTTAGAGAAATGCCCATTTACCAGAGAAGAAAATGGTGTGTTATGAATATGTGCAGAAAGAACATCAGGTTCTTTTAAATTTACTGTCATCTGCTCATGGAGAAGCATTCAAAAGGCAATGCTTGCTTTCATGTACTTAGCATTAACTACTTTCATTCATGGAGATACTTTATTTTTGGAGAAAAATGGGTACTTGCATTCAAAGGCACATAGTGAGTCATCCAGCAGTTAAGTGATGAGTGTGTAAACTTAAAACAGGGAAAACTGATTTATGTACAACTATGGCTGAAGACTAACATCAGAATTACAACCGAGTGAATATATATTCAATACAAATCCTGCCACTTGGGCAGGATCTGGCTGAAATATAGGTGTGTTTTTCTCAATTTCTCAATGATTTTGACTTTTAATTAGAGCACCTGGAACTTTTTTTAAACTGCTGAAACAAACAAACAAAAGTTTGTTTTTATTAGGGATTCAGACCTTCCATTGCTTAGAGCATGGGGCTAGGAAAATAATGTTGTACTCATAATTTACAGGATTTTTGCAATATCACTGGCTCTGAAGAACATGTCCTTATCCTCCAATGCTAGTATTGTTTTAGCAAGAGGGTTTTTTTATAAATAGTGCTATAGCATAAAATAAGTGGTTATGGTGTTTGATTTGCATAGAGTTTCAGATAGGGTATGAATGTCACAAGTACTGCCTATGTTTAAACATAAACACATGGCAAATTTAAAGGAGGAGCCCTGGAACAGAAAAAAGGGAAAAAGAGGTTCCATTGAATCAGTTGAGTGAGTTATGTGATAGGTGTTGAAACTCTTTGACAGGATGTAAAAATCTTGATATTGTTTGGAATCTTTTAATTTTGGGCACTCTCACTCATTAGAAAATGTTTTAATCTTGTACATTTAGAGACATTTTCCTTTACTGATAGTATTCTTCCATTTAAAATTTTTAATTTTATGCTGCTTCAGAAAATATATTTGCAATGATCAGTTACTCTCAAAAAGTACTACATCACAATCACACGATAGTAATGATCACTACTGTGCTTCACTTACAATTCTGCAGGCACCTTTTAAATTCTTTTATTGAGATCATATATTCTGATGCAGTGCAAACAGTTTCTGTATTATACTTCAAAAAATTCCCCATAAAAGTCGACTACCTCTTTTCCCTATGACCATTTAACCACTTCAAAATCAAGAACCAGAATTTGATGCAGTAATCTTTCACATCTTTCTCTCAATTACATGCACAGAAATTTGAATCTATCTTAATTAGATGATGAACTCCTTAGTGACATTCCAGACTAGTTCTAAGTCACAGTTTTGTTTTCTTGACCTAAGTCAACATCTTGAAAGCACAACTTCTGTTTAAAGAGCAGTTAATCTGCAAATGATAAATTAGCGAGTTAAAACACTTTGAGACTTAGAGGTCATCTAACTGTTACTTATTTTGTTGCTTGAACCAGAACAGGATCCAATTGGAAGATTAGTTCACAAAAATTTCAACACATCTTTCGCTGAAAACAATAAACAAAGCGATAAAGAAAGGAACGCATCTGTTTGGACTTTCTTCATCAGCTGAAATATGGTGTATTCAGTATCACCTAAAATCACATGAAAAAGAGAAGTAGACACCATTTTAAACTGTTGGCACACATTAACTTATACCAATACTCCTCAGTGATTGCCACACCATAGTTTTGGCTGAAGTGGTTCTACTTTGTGTGCGACCTAAACAAAGAATATTTTTTCTTTAAGTTATTTCCCAGTGCAAATGGCAAATTGGAAGACAGAACAAAGGTCAAGTGTATAAGTATTGATTAATATTTACAGTTCATTGAGAGTTTCTGGACACCAAAACCTTTATCACATTTCAGTTATGAAACTCAAAAATAATCTATGAATGTACCATTTTCCTACGCCTGATGAATTGGGGGTTTTTTCCTGTTACTATGGATGCTGTAGTTTATCATATTGTTATGGCACCTCAGCTATATATTCCTAAGTCCCATATTCCTGAGCAATAATCATGCATCTTCAGCATGAAAAACAGAGATTGATACAAAACCTCAGGTCTCTTCAGTGAACAGTTAAAACTAAACTTTCTTTTAGCTTTGTGAGCGGACACATAGGTCAAAATAATCAAAAGCACTTTGTCCCATTTAAGTCACACATACACAGACCAGCCTATTAAATAGAAGCATTCTAAGGTGAAGCTTCTCTTGTAATATTATTTTCTTTTTATAACTCAGTGTTTCAATCACAATTTGAAAGCTCTCTGGAGAGAAGTAAGAGGCAGAATCTAGTGATAAGAAAAGTGCCTTTTGCATAGCATTTGAGATGATTAAAAGCTGTTGAAAGCTTTCCTAGTCAATTGCATTGCACAAATTTATGAGGAATCAGGACTTGTTTCTGAACTGAGTTTCAGATTGGCCCCTGTGGAGTATTACAACAGAACAGTAAGACCAGTCAAGGTGAAAATCTAGCAAAAGGCAAACAAGTTTGCCAGGAAAGCACAAATAAACATAGAAAGATGAAGCCTAGGCTGTTGTACAGTACAGAATTCCTTTCCTCTCCTTGCGTAAGATTATTTTGACCCAAACAGACCCAACAGTTTGACTCTCTGAGTCTCGTGGAGTCTCTGCATATTTTATGAAATTACACAGCCAGGCAGAATGGAGGTTTTGTAGTTGCCCATTCTAAAAGGAAATATGCAGTAACACTGCTGTTTTTATTAAATTCACATGAGAGAGAAACATTATAAACTTGAAGCATAAGATACAAGCTTGTAGAGAACTTCTTCTTTTTACAATTAGAAATGGTATTAAATCTCCTAGCTACACATATTCACCTGATCCCTCTCTCAGTTTTACTGTTTTTATATCCACGTAACACCTTTGATCCCACATGCCCCACATGTTTACTAACTACATCAGTCTGCTGATATACTTAATACATCAGGGGAGTCTGCTGTCAATACTTTAATTTGCATAATTTGCAGTTAAAAAAAGAATATATTAATTTTTATTTCATTACATCTTGTAGGAACTGTCAGGCTCTAAAAAAAAAGGGCATAGGCTTTTAAAAAATTTGGTGTTGAGAAAAGCTTTATTCCAGAGTTGGGCCCATTTTCTCAGTGTCACTGAAACCTCTCTCTGTTTTGTTTCTCAGACAGAAATTTTGACATGCTGGTTGTACAGCTCGTTAGATATCCTTTTAAGACTGTACCAGTGAAATTTCCCTCGTGCCCAGCCATGTCATCTGTTCTCACCATATGATATTTTCTGCAAGTCTTCTTTTACTGAAAGTCTATATTGCTGTATTTCTTTGACACTACTTCTCACTTTCTCACTCGGGCTGAAATTACAGTATAAGGTTTTCTTTACAAATCAATTTTCTTTGGAGGCTGAAATACAAAGTGGAACAAAGTTCTGGATAGCCTCTGCAATCTTATAACTACTACAAAACAGTTGTTTTTTTTTTGTTGTTGTTGCTATTGGCCTTTTTGGGGGGGGTAGGTGGGTCACGTGTGTACTGTGTTTTGTTTCTTTGGGTTTGTTTTGTTTAGACTTGTTTTGTTTAGTTTCATTTTGGTTTGTCTTCTTTTTGTGTGTGTTTTTTGGGGGGTTGGGGGGGTTTGTTGTTGTTTGGTTTTGGATTGGTTTGATTTGGTTTTCTTCTGTTTTCTTTTATTTAATAACATCATCAATAATATAGCCTGAAACTTCCCCCTTGGTATAACGGGAGAATAGATTGAACAAGATTTGAGCTTATATCACATTGGCCATTGGAAGGATTAATTCCCCTTAGTGTCTTGCAATACTATTTATATTACAAAGGTTGGCTTTCAAAGAAATATGTTTTTGCAGATTCTTTTGTAGGTTTCTACTTCACTATTTATTTTTCCAATCAAAAGACATTTGGATTTTTTCCTGCCTGGTACTCATTGCAAAGATGAAGATTTAAGCAAAATGATCCATAGAAGTGCATTTGCTACTAACCACCCTCCCAAAACCAACCAAGCAAAACCTCCAGAAACATTTAAAAAAGTGATTTTAAAGGGTGATGGTATGTGTGCATTTGATTAAACAGATGGTGCGTGGCCTCTGAGTAACCTCCTAGTCTGCTAAATCCCTCGCCACGCACGCCATTTCCTTATCAGGAGAATAGAATTGTGTGGGAGTGAAAGGGATTCATTTCATTTGTAGTAGACAACTTATTTTGAATATCATGAAGTATCTAAGCTGTGATACGAAAAGAGTGGGGTTAGATTTCAGCGCTATACAGTTCTCAGAAGTTTTCCGTTTGCTTTTTATTGTATTTCTATCAATGTCTTTAAAGGATAGCAACCCTTTAAATCTCATGTAGTGGAAGAAGTCTAGCAAATAGCCACACAAAATACTTGAGTTAAATATGAATCTCCGAGTTTCTGAACCTTCGTTTCCATGCTGTGTTGAACAGTTTTATTTCAAATAGCATTTTAATTTCTTAAGTTAATGTTGTCAACAAAATTTTAATTTGGATTTTTAGCACAGAAAAGCTTTTCATCAGATCTAAGGCAGCAATTTCTGGGTGAAGGAAGATCAAAAATTTTGTAAGAACATTTCTGCATTCACTTATGAAAAACTCCCTTGCCATATCTGTGTATTTTAGTACAGATAATAAATAGCCACATGAGACTGACTGAAAGAAGATAACTCTGTAAAATTATCTATGTACAAAAGTTCTCTTCCTTAGAGGAAATTTCAGTTGAAGGTCCTGGATTTCTTCCAAATGAAGAAGTGTCATCTTCCCAAAAGCTAGTAGGTCGTTTGGTTTTCAGACCAGATTTCCCAAATATTTTTCCTTAGTCCCCTTCTGGTTTTGGTATGACAGTGATTTGGCTGAGGTCTCTCAAAAGTTTTTGACCATCTGGTGCTATAGATGTACAAATATAAGGTGTTACCAACTGTTGCTGTCCCAGCTTTTGACAAAGAGAGTTGTATAGCCATTGAGCAAATTGCAGTGATTAAGCCCAAGGATAAAACAAAACAGAGGGGAAGTAGGATGACCACTCTAACAAAGTAGGACAAATTAGAAGAGGCCTTGCTATCAAAGAAAAGTACAAAACTCTCAGTTGGAGCTGGGTTTGATCCAACTCCCAGAGATATTTCCTAGCTCCAGTATGTTGGACAAAACTAGAAAAGCCTAAACAAACCCATGGAAAATTTCTCCCCCAGAACTCCACAGTCTTACTGTGCACCTACTCTCTTATTCCTGGGAGTGTTGAGAATTTCACTGGTGATGTTTCTCATAGATACAAAGAAGTATATTTAACTACTTTGCATAGAGTGCCTTCAGAGGCATCATTTAACGGAATAGGATTATTGCTGCAAACAATCAATAGCTGAATTGCAAAGGAAAGTCCATTTTGAAAGACATAAAGTTGAGATTTCTGCTTTTCTGTGCAAGATCTTTGTGCATGGAAAATAAGGACCATCCAAATAAGGTGATTGAAGGCAGCAGTGATTCAGTTGAAGCTAAAAAAATTTCCCAGTACCCTTCTTGTCAATGTCTTCCTCTTTTCCTCAGAAAACATAAGTATTTTCTAATTCGCCTTTGCACAATTTCTGACATTAGGGTAGGATGTATGAAAATGTTTTTTGGAGACTAATAGGTTAATTGTCTTAACCCTATGCTTCCCCTAACCTAATTCTACTGTTTTCTTCAGGCCACCTCAAAAA
>VWZT01005531.1:37945-55220 GCA_013397055.1 Pachycephala philippinensis | reverse complement strand
CTATATGGCTCTTGGAGCCATGTTGTGCATGTGCCATTTGTCTAGTCTTAGACATTTGAACAAAAAGCTTGATATTCTACAGAGAGTCTTGCTCATAGAATTGTTCTCATGGGGATCAAGCATTAAACACACTGTTGGCTGCAACTTATAGTGAGAAGCAGACTGGAAGCAGTTGAAAATGATATTCATTTCAGATAAGATTGATGTTGTCTGTTCTAGCAAAGTTGTCTATTGTGACACATGGTTAAACAGAGTATATACTGTTTAATGGGAAGAAGAAAACTCAAACCCTTAACTTCAACCATATCCATTCACAGTATGAGATATTCCTTACAACATGGTTGCAGAATCAAAAGATACAGCATAACCCAGACACTGTAGGTATTGAATTCCTATTTAATTACCAGTGAAGACACCAGAGCATCTAACTGTACAGAAGGGTATTTCACTAGTCACTGCTATACCTTATACATAAGGAACTGGGATGGTATGCAATTTACAGACAGTACAGAGAAGTGGGCCTTGGAAGAAGACAAAAGGAAAATCCTTGTTGTTGGTGTCTCCTAATTGAATTAAAAATATCTGTGAGCTCTAATAAATTGTAGAAGGACAAAAAAAAAATATATTAAGAAATGAAAGCTTTTAGAAACGTCTTGTATCTAAACACCTACATATTCTGAAAATTGTATTAAGAAAAGGTTCAATAGTCATGAAAATACAGTAGGATATAAAGTAATATATACAGTAGGATATAGTGTATAGTAGGATATAAAGGTGATCTTGTAATTTGGTGACAACAGTCAAAATATAGCTTCCTTAAATCAAACTGTAACTGGGATATGAAGTAGGAGGGTCTAAAGTGGGGTCAAGAAAAATAATTTTGTGATGTGATGAAAATTAGCAGGATTAATTCTCCAAGGAGCAACTGTAGAATACCTGCCCTTTTTATTTGACTGCAGAATAAGTACAGATGTAGAAAAAATGAGGCATAGCAAGAGAGATTTGAAATTCTCTCTGAAAGCTATAATTTTGAATGGATAAAGCCTTATAATGGACTTTATAGTGGGAGGAAATGAGATAAAAGTTTTGTTCCTTATCTGTCACTAGCTTGAAGGAGCGTAAACAAACACACGTCTTTTGTTTTCCCAGTAAAGATAATGAGGGTTTTGTCATGTATAAGCCCTTTGGGAGAGATTTTACTGTTAAGTGAAAGCTAAATTGGCCCTTTGCTTCAGAGAGAAAGAAATATGGGACACCTTCCTGAGGTTTATTTTCAAAACTTACAGAAAGTTTTGTCTTTGTTAGTAAAAGAACAAAAAAAGAAGTTGAAATAGGGTATTTCTTTTGGTTCATTTGTCCTTTCCAGTCCACATTCATTATTAAAAGAACAAGACTCTGTAGTTGAAAAATATTATTTCTTGTTGGTGGCATTTTCAGTTTTCTCATAAAGATGGTGATTGAATTTAAGGCAATGCACTCTCAGTGCAAACTCCACTTATTTTCTCACTATTGACAACATTTAACAGTCTCTTTGTTCTATTGAACAAAAACTAAGTCAAATACTTGCAAAGAACAGCTATGTGCTGACTGCATCCATTTTATCTATAGTCTAGAACTTTGAAAACAGAAGGAACTTCATTGTGGTCACATTGATTTAGTTTTAATGTCCAGCGAAGTGTCTGAAAAACACCCTAGCTGAGAAATAAATGTGAAACAATTGAGCCAAATACTTGTATTTTACATGTGCCTTTGTAGCAGTAAATTTCTGTCATACTTGCTAACGTACCAGGTTTTTGCAGTCCTTCAGCAACCTGTGCTTGTGAGCGAGAGGGAAGTGCTCTTGCTAAATTGCTTCCATGTGAAGTTTGATCTATTCATCTCCCTCACAGATGTGTGGGAAGTACCCAGAGCACCTCACGTAGTTACAGCTGCACTGACAGAACTGAGACAGCTGAAAGTAGCGCAGAGTGTTTGCTGTGCTTCTCAGAGAGGCTGCGTTATCACCTCGAGTTACCCACCTAGGCTACAGCTGGAATATGTACGATGCAGGCAGAGAGGCAAGAAGGTTGTTAGGGAAGCAAGATCCGGGAGTTTTCAAAGGAGCCTGAGGTTGTGGCTAATGGAACTATTCAGTTCAACACCTGTTAGATTAAAGAAGTTTAAACACTTTCCTGTGAGTTCACCTTTCGCAGCCTGCAGGAACACACAAAAAGTTACAGTGTCCATCTGTTCAGAGAGCGACGGAAATAAGAAGCACAAAAGAAGAAGGAGAAGGGAAAAAAAAGTAAATGGGCTAAAATAAGCCTGGGGAAAGTAATCTCCCACTATATATTAATATGCAGTGTTTGTACCAAGGAAGAAAATCTCTCAGGATAGCAGAATTATAATTCTGAAGATGAGGTTTTGACCTCATATCAGCCCAGTTTTACCTCTATTTTGTGAGTAAATTATTTACAATAGCAAGAAGATACTTCAAGGGCTGACTGAGACTGCAATAAAGTCTCAAACCACAGCCTTGAAAAGAAATGAAAACATCCCAAATGATGCATTCTATAGCGGAATTTAATCTGTGTGATTAAGATACGTATAAAACGTATTAGTTAATAAGGGATGCCATTTACTATTACCACCTTTGTGGTTTTTACATACGGGTAGTAAATCAATGTCTGTTGAGAGGTCTTTGTAACTTTACTCACCATGCTTAAAATCTGCTTAAAATCTGTCTTGTGATTCTGGTGTGTATTTCAGGTTTCAAATTTTAGCGTAGACTTCTGTTTCTATCTGTGTTACTTCACAGTAATAACTCTGTAGACTTTGAAGTCTTTAAAATATTCATACTGCAGCATGTGGTTCTGGGGCCAGCCCTCTCTTTCCAGAATCCCCAAACATCTCCTAGTATATCAAGTCCTTGCCACCAAACCTCCTAGAAATTAGTTGGCTTGCCAGGGATCCTACTTGTAGTCCTGCCCACTGGGGGACTGTGAAAAATGGTGACTTTCTGGACTTGTACGTGTTGTCTACTTAGACCAGAGGAGTGGGTGTGTTGTGAAAGAAAAAAAGAAGGAAGGGGGGGAAAAAAAAAAAAGTGTCGATGGGAGAAATGAATACAAGTTACTTATTTCTAAATCTTAGTCTTTGCTAACTTGGTCTTGATGTTATTTAATCCATTTATGTCTCTTCTCCTTGATCTTTTTAGGCACAGGTAGGATACTTTGTCACCTCTCCCTGGCTGATCATCCTTGTATCCAGGAATGGTCCACAATGCAATATCAAGGCACCTAGTCTGAGAAACCATGTCCTTCTTTCCTGGATGTGCTTCTCACTAATCCCCTCTGCATTAATATAATATATGCAAATAGGGAATAGCATATGAAGTATGTCATGTTTAAATTAGTTACATCATGGCATTGCCTGTGTTGTAACCAATATCATTGCACCAGATTTTAACACCCCAGGAATGTGAACATTTATGTATTTTATTTTCTGTCTTTCTCCCTCAAGTTTTATTGATGTCCCACAGTAATGAAATAGGAGGCAGCTTTTCAGCTACAGTCCTGTAATCTGTATTGTGGCTGCCACTGTTATTATATTAGTCCTAAGAAGAGCAGGAGATCTCTTTCTGTAATTTGGGAGATGTACCCAGAATGCTGAATGTGAGAAATTTAATAGCTGTATTCCTCTTCACAGATAAACAAACGATTTTTCATTGAATGTATATTCAAGAAACAGTTTTATATATTGAAGCATTTTATTAGTGGAAGGAAAGTCTTTAAAATATAGTTAATTTATTATAAGTAAATGCATTAGAAACCAAGACAGTCAGAATTGGAAGCATTCAGCTTAGTGCAGCTCTGTAGATGTAGACTTTGCTAAGGAATTCACCCTATTAAAATTTAATTTACACATTCATGTTTTAATTTTTTTAAAATAATGGTATTTAGATAAGGATGTAGAAACCTCTGCTCAGATTTATCCAGCCTTTTTTCATGGAATAATATTAGAGATATGTGACTGAAATTGATTGACAACTATAACTGAACACATAAATGGGAATAAAAGCATTGCATATAGAAGAAATATAACCCCTTTATCATTCTTAATACCTGCAGAAAGTAGATGGCATTACATTAATTCGATATAATTATTCTAGAAAAAAAATTCTATTTCTTGCTAATAGAAATGTGAATTTACAAATGTCAGATTTACAAGCAGATTTCAACATGTCAATGCAAAGCAATGAAAGAATTAATCAACATTTAGCTAACCATAAATCTTATAAAAAATAAGCTGATAGAAAAGCAAGGCAAGAGTGACATGATTGACACTAACAAAAATTCATAGAGAGTTAATATTCACCTCTGGGTACATCATGACATTTTTATTCTTCATGGTATAGTATTTAATGAACGGATGCCACAAAAGAAAAGCATGTACATTAATCAAATATGTTTAAAAAATATCTTTGAATTGGTTCATGTATACAGACATTTGTCTGAATACTCTGAACATTTTTTGTCATACAGTGATACATTAACTTGCATAATTAGCATATGTCTTACGTGGAAATATTATTTTGTTTTCAGCTAAACTCAAACATCAACGAGGAACTCAACAACATCAAGTGCTCCTATTGCACTTGCATGTCACCATGTATTTTTCAGACACCAGCATGTTTAAGGAGTCCATAGCTAGAGTTCAATAAGCTCAATTCTGTAATGATCACCTAATAGCAGAAATTAAAGCTTTCAATCCATTATGAACTTTCTAGTTAATATTGTAAGCTTTCAGATGCTAGGATTTATACAGATATTTGAAAGTATGTACAAGAAAATATAAATTGGAGCTCGTGGTTAGAAACAAAGTGCTCAGCCTTAACTCTGTGAAGATATGTTTCTTTTCATTGTGCTAATCTTAAAAAAGTTGCAAATCTACTTCTGTCCTGGTACACATCAGATGAAATATTCAACATGTGTACTGCACTTTCATTCATAATTGGTTGAGGATGATACCTTCTTTACAAACTGTCCAATAATCTATTTTCCTTCATCTCTAACTATTTCCATTTGAGTACTCAGAGTCTGTTAGAGCAAAACTTTTGAATAGATGGGCAGTCTGAAGTCAATATGGGTACTCACATGCTAATATTTTGCTAGACTAGAATTTAATCAAATACAGTCTGAAAAAAACCCCCTAGTTTTTAGGTGTTTGCCTCAGATCAGTGCCTGAGACCATGTGCTTGTCCTATCAAAAATATACACACTTCAGAGACCAGAATTAAGATGTCTTGGGAGAACCTGAAATCAGAATTGCTGCTGAAAATTGGATTGTGTCAGTGTGTCAGGATTTAATATCACACTAACAGTTTATTTCATTTAATCATAAATACATTCATAGAAATGCTGACAGGGTTCTGCAGCTCAGATCCGCACTGTCATTCCTTCCAGGCAGCCTGCCTTGAACATTTCAGCTGCAGTTGATAGTGGTAATGCAACTTACAGGACTCTCGGGCTCAAGTGAGCATTAGCGGTATCAATAGGAGACAGCTGTGAGAGAAGTGAACAGCAAACTTCTCTTTGAATAAACAACAAGTAACAAGGAACCTTAATTAGACTTAGCATGTATTTGATCATCTCTGTCTCATGTAAAATTCCTCTGCATTGCTGGGGTATTTCTGAATAGAAAGGGAAAAATATGCAAACTTGGCTCTAAAGATTTTTCATCCTTTTAATACTAATAATTGGGCTTGGTGCTGCAGCTATGAAACCACTTTAATCAGATTTCTGATGACTTCTCTGTGTTACACTAGGTGTATTTTAACATGCTAGCAATCAAATTCTGATCCTCCTTGATTTTCACTGACCTTTGGTATTCTGAATAATCATATTCTTTTGGACTCTTTGAAGATTGGTAAGGATGTTTCGGCACTTTTTTGACTTGTTTTCACTTGTTTTTCCCTCAGCAGTGCCAGTTTTTCCTGATACTCCTAATTAAAAGCTTTTTTTTCCCACCCATGTTTATTAGAATTACAGAACACATTATGTTCTGTATTAGTGCCTATATCTTTCAACTGCCTTTAAGAGATTTACTTAACTTTTTCTAATGTCAGTATTATGTGGTATATTATGTCTGCTGTCACTAGCATTCATTTCTCCTCTCTATTCTGCAGACTTGAATCAGGATGATGAAGGCTAAATTACTCTGAAGGGGATTATTTGACAATAAATGCCCATAAAACATGTTTTTATTTACCTGTGCAGTATAAATCTTTCCCCTTGTTGCAACCACAGAGGCTGTTTCACTGTTCCCAGTACATTGCTTGAGATTCAGACCTCTATATTTTTCTGAAGTGTTGGTTTTCTAACAGACTGCAGTTTTTGGGAATGTGATAAATGTAACTTTTGTGTTGTAGCATCTTATTAAACAGATAGCTACTATTTTACTGTTATACAACCAACATTTACCAATGATAACTGTAGTAATTTACAATGTGTTTGTACTTACAGCCTTCTGTGAGATTGTGACTTATTAACTTAGGTGGTGGTTCTATTTGCAACGAGCCCTAAATACCAGATACGTAGGAACAGGAATGTCTCTCAGGAACATTTTAGTGCCAATTAAGTTGTTCCCACTCAGAGCATATTTCTCTACCTCCTTCACATAATGAGAAAACATAGTCAAGGCACAAACAGGAAGGGATCAGAGAGAAAGCTCCTGGTCTTCAGGACGTCTCAAAAGTAAAAGGATTTTGAGAGTTTTAACCTGAAATTAATCCACTTTTGCAATACCTGCCAAGGAAATCACTGTTAGTATTCTAACTACTAAAGGATTTAATTCGCTATGTTGCGTTGAGGTTGACTGGCCACCAGAAGCCCACTAAGTCACTTCACCTCTCTCCCTGCATCAACAGGACAGGGAGAGATAAAGCAATGAAAAATTCATGGTTTAAGATACCCAAATACACCCCGTGTGGATGTATTTCAGAGGTTTGGATCTCCTTGCTGCTCTATTTGTAAGCTGTTTCATTGTACTTCCACTGCTTCTGGAGTTACATTGTAAACCAGATTAAAATGTTCTGGATTAAAAACGATCTTGCAATGACAGACTTGTACTTCTGCTACTGCATATTTGCTTCAAAATATTTTTTCATGATAATATAACAGTAATTTCAAACCAATTTTCCTGAAATGGATGAAGTCTAGGCACGGTGGCAACATTTCCTTTTCAAAACAAACATGCCAAGCACATTTATTATAATTTGTTGTAAAGGTTACATTGATTTTTTGTTAAAGAGTGTTTTGATAACACCACTCTAGCAGAAAAATGCTTTGTAGTCCTGGACCTTTATGCTTTCAGTGGCCTTGGTATTGTTATGTTGTGTGAAGAAGTCTGCTGATCACACTTGTTTGATAAGTGCGACCCCTCAATTTGAGACGTAGCTTTACAACTTTTGGATCAAGTTACTCCTGTTATGGAATTTTATGACAAAGTTCGTACTGTCAAACCTGTTATTACTTTCAAAATATGAATGCTGTTATTTAGTTTAGCCTGTTGGTACTTTTCTTTTCCTCTGTGTGTTCAGGGAAGGGTGAGAGGCAGTTTTCCTGAATTTGTCCAGGAAAGGAAGAAAAAAATAAGAATAATGTCATGACCATGGTTTGATATGGTAAGAAACCCAAAGATTTCCAGGTTTTTTTTAGAAAAGGATCAAAACCTAGGACTTTGAAGTAACAAGAGGTGCTTTGGTTCCACAAATATCTGTTGGAAAATAATTAAGTAGATGATTAATGTTTTGAAATGTATGAGGCATGAATCCTATCAGAAGGAGAAAATTTCTTGAGAAGAAGAGTAATGAGAAGAAAAGGAAACCTCAGAAAATCTAAAAATGGAAATGATGAACAGTGTTAAACAGCTAATATCTTTCCGTTATCCCTGAGAAAACAAGCTGTGAGAGCTGTAGAATAAGGATTAAAGATTTATAAGAATTAAAGATTTAAGAATAATGACCTGATGAGTAGGATCTCATGAAAAATTAAGTCAAAGAACAGAGTTGTTGGGAGAATAATGTACTGCAGAAAACTAAGTCAAATACCCAACACAAATTCCGTTTCTAAAGGTACTTTGGAAACATAAAGAGGTATTTGTGAATACCTCAGGACATCTTTCTGAAACAAAATCTCAAAAATAACAACAATGGAAACACACAGATTCCTAGATGGGTTTAAGGAGTGGTACATAAATATGCGTATAAAAGCAGGAAGGTAAATCATAATTAGACTTGTAAGAAAGTAAGTATTAATATAATTAAGACTTTTGAAGAAGTAAAAAAATGCAAGAAACTGCTGTAAGGAGAGGTAAAAGGAAGTCAGAGGAAATTTAGATGGCTAAAAGCAAAGAAATGCAAGGTCTTGCTGATTCAAACACTCAAGAATAATAAATATCTTGCCTTAAAGTGTTTTACAAAGATGGCAAATATTAAACTATATTGAAATAATGATAAATAAAGAGTTGGAGCTGTTTAGAGTACGGAATTTTAGGTTTATGAACTTCTAGAAAAATCAGAGGTGGTCCACTGGTGGCCTATGGTGAATTTCCTGTTATGTTACTGAAATAAGAATGAAGCACTTCTTCAGAATCTACAAGCCCAGAAGCAATAGCTGAAATGACTCTGATACAAACTACTGAAGAGGCAATTTTTTGATACCTAGCAAGTCTTAACCGAAAAAAGAAAAAAACCAAAACAAAAAAAAAAAAAAACAAACACCATCCACAGATGTGTTGTCATAAATGGATTCTCTTAAACTCTTCTCTGAAAAGACGGGAGGCTTACCAAATAAATAAAAAGAATAGTTTTGGGTAGTTTTGAAAATAATAAGGGAAAACAAAATTTGGCCTAGAGATGCAATATAAAGAAAAATTGATTTTAGGGAATGAATAAGTCTTACTTGAATTGTGATTGGGAGAATTTCAAGGACATAATTCCTTTGGAAAATCTGATTACTGAGTTACAATTATAGTTTTATCAAATTTTTGTAGATGATGCGATGGGGACACAGTTGCAACATTTTGGAGGTAAATATTAGAAATGAAAGTTCTCGACACAGAAGCATGGTTGATTAAAATCTGTAGACTTTTCCAGAGAATGAGAATCAAATGAGAAAAATATTATATGGGCATCTCTATTGGTTTTTTTCTAAATAAAAATAAACTGATCTGTCTCTCCAAAGACTTTCATACTCATGACTGATGAACAGTAGTGATAGTTATCAATCACAAAAGCTGCTATATTCTACACAGCTTTCTCATTTTCCTGTAGCAGATCATAATCTCAAGGTAGGTATCACATGTAGAAAAATAACATACTAAAATAATGAGGGGCATCCAAGGGGAATATTTACAGGATCTCTGTTTTCCATGGCTTACATTATGCCTTTTTCCCCCATCAACGGAAATTTAAATTCATTACCTAATTGAAGCTATCTGTTAAATTGTGCTGTTCCTTCTTGCATCAAATTAGGTCTTAAGCATTTACTTATGGTTTTTTTTCCCAGGAATTTGTGACATAAAAGTAAAATTACAAAATAAAATAACTGTAACTTACAATTATCATTGTAAGTCATTATTGATTTTGTTTTTCTGCATTCTGCCTGTTTATTGTCTCAGTTCACTCTTCATTTTACTTGTAAGTTTAGTGTAACCAATGAATTCTGTAGCCATACTCCATAGTCAAAGTTTGGAAATTATTCCAGGTAATTACTTCTGCAAAACAGTCTTTGCTAGGCTTTTTCAATGCTTCAAAAAGCAAATTCGAAAGAATGGAGTCTCTGTTTTAGTTGTCATGGTTTTAGCTTTTAAATAAAGTGGTTTGGTATTAAACAGTATCCGTCATAAACAAGAAAATACACTTAAACAGAACATCTTGCATATATTTATTGATATTTATTGGCCTATTTTGTTCAGTTGCCTAGCTGACGGCTTTTTTCCTGTCTCTTTAATCCCATGCTATATACTCATCTTAGTCACAGATCCAGATTTTGACTGCATCTCTCCTATTCACCATGCCCCAATCCAGACTTGCTGGTTCATCTACTTAAGCAAATTCAGATTTTCTTTTTTATAATATGTACAGTCACTGATGGTTAACTCTGTTCTTTCTCACTGCTCTCTGTACTGCGCTCAGAGTTTTCACAGTTTTGAAAGCATTAGGAAACACTTGCCAAATAACTGGTGGACTTCTGGTGCTTTACTGGGATCTGTCTGTATCAAATCCCGGGGCAATGACAGAGCTAAGTTATAAATGTCATACTCTTCTGGCAGATGATATTCACGTACTCGTCTGCACCAAAAAGGTGTAAATTTTCTTGTGTAGAAATACTTTCAAAAATGCCATAGCACAGTTAAAGTACAAATCCTACCATCTTTAGGAAACAGTCATACAAATACTTCAGTATTAATACATTAATACCATGTCTAACAATCATGCTCTGTTGTCCAAGTAGATCCTGTGATCTTTCTGGCCACAGCTGTATAATAAGTTTCATTACTAATTTTTTAGAAAATTTTGCAAGGAAATCTTAGGGCTAAAGAAAACTCCCCAAAGCAAGATCAGAGGATAGATGTGAAGAGAAAATTAATCTGACTGATTAATCCAAACCAAGAAAATTGGATGTTCCACAAAACAGAGGAAAAAATAAAAGGTCTTCCACTGAGTAATGTAATAAATTGCCTGGAAGGGAGCGTGTGATAAGGCCAGCAGAGGTGACCTTCAGAAATGTATCTGTCTCCCCACTATTGATGATGCTCAGAAGTTGATGAATGTGTTCTTGCAGTTGGAGCAGGTTGGTTCCTGCAGGCAGGCACAAGCCCCCAGCAATCTTGTTACTGCAGATGTAAAACCACTTCTGCTGTTAAATGAGTGCACCATGGTTAGAACAAATACAGAATTATGAAAGAGATAACTGCAAGCCATAAAGTAAGATAAAACTAAAATTTATAAAAAAATAGTAAATACCAGCCTTTTAATAGAATTTATTTTGTGGTAACAACTTTTATAGCTTAGACACACAATTTATGAGAAAATATTGAAAATACCTGTATTAAACTCTCCGCTAAACAATAATGTGGTCTCATTGCCAAATTCCACTTCTTTATCTCTGGTTTCTGCATGTTTTACTTATACTTCAGTTTTTAAAAATACTCCATTATTCTGTTGGCATGCTGGATCATTTCATTTAAAGCTCTCCTCTTAACTATTTGCTTTTTTGATGGTAAGTCCTGGTACTGCAACAGGTAGTGATTTCTTACTTTACTTTTTTAATATCTGGCATTTAAACTAATGTTGACAATTTTGGTGCTTGCTATCATGCAAATAATAGGAATGCCACAGAGATGATGAAGTGGTTAGAAGGAAATAAAATGATAAATTTTATCGCTTTTAGACCCAGGTATTACTATTACCCATGATCTCTTTTTGGGGCTTACAATAAATTTAAAATCAAATTGCAAGGAGTCTGTGTTTACACTGTAGTCATAGGAAGGGATAAGAGATTGGAGACCCATGAACACAAAAAACAAATAGAATAATAATGCCAATTAAATGAGTCAGTTATGGTACTTCTACCATCTGTGTAGTCTTTATGTGTATGCTTCCCTTCATCAAATTTATCTAAGGGTTATATTAGCAATTTTCCCACAAAGTAAATAGCATTCCATGTAAACACCTCCACATGGACAGCTTTTGCAGTGGTCTTCTGGCAGAAATTCCTTGGTGGTGTTCATAGTCTGTAAGCTGAAAAGAACACAATATAGCCAAAGAAAATCTCTTTCACATTAATAGCTCTTGTAATCTACAGGTATGTACTTAGTGGTGGATTATGATTTTTGAAAATGTGGATAGGTACCCTATGTAGTGTAGAACATATGCATGGTTTAGGTTACCAGTAAATTTTGAAGTCAGTGACCTAGGCATTCCATATGCCACACTAAGCATTCTGTTTTATTTCTTCCATATACTATTTGCTCTAATAATCTTCTAGTATCTTTTCCAGAAAACAAAAATAAACAGAACATTGCTTAATCATAAATAGTTAAAAAAAAGAAATGTGAATAAAGTGTATGCTGTTGAAAGATACACTGTAGTTCTACAAGTAGCAAAAATATCCATAATCAGTATCCTCAAAAATATCCGTAATCAGTACAGTATTTATGCCTGGAAATAGAACACAAACTTTTCCAGACAGTGCTAGAATGATAATATAAAAGCAAACCTTTACTTGAAAGACTTCAGGCACAGAATACGTGATAGTAATAAGGAACCTTAGACTGACGGTAGATATTTATACTGATGTAATTTTTTCATGTCTTACCTCAAAAAATATTTAGTAGTCCATCAAGATGAGACATCTACCAAAAAAACCTCATTTTGATATTAACATTGTGACATTTATTGTGGTCAGACTTTGAAAGAAAGGCATCATTTTGCACGTTAAACTGAATAATTGAAGTTATGTGCAAAGAGAACATTAAACTTGCTGTTTATTTTAAACTGCTAAGTGTATTGGATATATATTACATGCTTTTTTGCATATGTTGCACATACTAAATATCTCCAAGCAGTGAATCATCTACAGATGCATCTTGTATGCAGATGGACTCTAGAGGAGGCTGCGACAGAAGAAAATGGAACTTCCCAAATGGAGACAAATGGCAAGCAGCTGTTTCTTCTCTTTACGTGTTTTTGTTGTGATCTGAAAACAGATCTCATTTGTTGCTGGTAGATCATTTTTAATGGTTCCAGATTTTCTGACTGTTTCTTTTTCTAAATCGGATATTGAAAGCAACAAGGAATTTGGAAAAAATAAAAGACTGATTTGGCAGCTGTAGCCTGGGCAAAATTCCCTGGTTGGATAATTTCACTGACACCTGGAGAGTAATGCTAGGAGACCACTTGGTGATATATGTCTTACAGGTGATTTTGTTGCTGTCACAGCTGTGCTAAAATTTCCTTTTATTAGTATGACACTGAAGCTCCAGCAAGCCCTCAAAGAATACAGGTGGCACATAGCATCAGAAGGAATTTTTTTTTTTCAGGGACTGAGCATCTTGAGATGCTAGTGATGTCATAAATACACATTAAAAAAATTAAAGTCTCACTTTGGAAAGACACCTTTACTCAAGAATTATTTTACCTATCAAAAGTATTTGAAGTTGAAAAAATCAGACAGGAGGGTTAGCATACCCTACTGTCAGAAAAGAGAATTCTGACTAGGAGGTACCAATGCAAGGAACAGTCTGAACTGAGTACTAAGGAGCCGCAGTTAGATTTGGGTGATCTTGGGATATCTCTGTAAAATTCAACCTCCACAGGAAGACCTAATTAGAAAACAATCTTGAAAGGGATTTTGACTAGGCTGCGTTAAAATTAACAGCATCTAGAAATTCAATAAAAATTTCCATTCTCACATTGTAGTTTCCGTTTATGTTGTATCATCATGATTTCTTCAATAAAGAACCTGTTACATCCTGGAAGAGTAAAAAATCAGGAAACAGAAGATTAAATAAATGTTTTTCCTCTTTTATGTAATGCACCAAAATAACCAACAGACCAATTTTTACCCTCAAAAACCAGTAGTGCAAATGCTTCAGTATACCTGGTAAGGACAAGCAACATGTAATTCTCTGTGCTTGATGAAGAAAGTACCTTAGGGAAAATTATGGTGGAGCCTCAGGATTTTGGCAGTATGAGTAGTAAGTGAATCCAATTTCCCTTCTAACAAGAAAAATAAGTGAACAGTCTTGGTTTCAAAATAAAAAAAGAGGCAGAAAATACATACCATATTAGGTTTCTTTCCCCCCTCCGTTCTTTATAGTGGCAGTTTGTAGAATAATGTAGTAGCATGTAAATCATTTATTTTTATCAGTGCTAAGAAATTTTATTCTCATTCTGAAAAGTGTGGTTTTAGCCTTAGTAAACACCTTTACTAAAAGCCTAGCACATGAGGATTAGGAAAAAGCAGATGTTAGGAATCTGAAACTGTATGAGGATCAGCAAGGAAATGAAAACTCTTTTCTTTCTCATTTTCAAATCATTACAGAACCTCTGGAGGAGTGTTGGGGGGAAAGGGCTGATGTAACTGACTAAAGAATGTTTTCATTTACTAAAATCGACATAAAGAACCAGCAAATAAGCATGAAAATTTTAGCCCCAGATGGTAAAGACTGGCAAAATTTTAATCAGTAATTAACAAGTTATTAAACAGAAATTAACTATTAGAAACAGCAAGAATAAAGGTCATGGCAATAAATGAGCAATGTTTTAACATAATCCCTATCCCATCACATAATTTCTTATCACACTTGGGTAAATAAAAAAAAAAAAAAAAAAAAAAAAAAAAAAAATTAGCAATTAGAGCAATGTCTAGGTCAGGTCTTATGGATGCATTAATCTTGGGGTTTTACAAAATTGACTGAATTTCAAATGCCATAATTTTAAAATTTCTGTGGAGGGATGATCCTTTTCCTCCTCATCATACTAATAACCTTGGCGGTCAAGTTTCATGATGCAGCAAAATAATTATCAACCACTGAGACTTTTTAAATTCCAGAAGACCAGATTCTGCTGAGCATTAAAATCCATGGCTTTTATTTCACTTATGTTTCTGAAGAGCACTATATGGACCTCTTTTTGCAGTTGTTTATAAATAACCTACTGCAGAAGAGCACCTGTAGCCCTGATGTACAGTTTTAGTAGGAGAGGTCTATGTTTCAAGTTAAAAAGGTTTTGATTTTCCTCTTCATAAATATTACCCAAATTCCTGTGCTTCCAGAGCAGTCTAAGAAATGATTTGTTAAATGCTGCAGTTAAGAACTGTTAAGAAAACACTTGGCTGCTCTTCAGTAACAGAAGCAAATGAGAAAAAGAGAAGAGATATAGTGTATGGACTACATTTTGCAAATTACTTTCCAAAATATCACTAAAGGTCATTTGCATAACTTATTCCATCAGAATTGCCTCATCATGCATCACCACGAAGCCTGTGCTAAATTGATTTATGCACTTTTAAGTATTAGAGAATCTTTTGCAGAAGTTATTTCCTATTCTTTTTCCACAGTTAGAGTTCCTGGTGCTTTAGAAAAATATTAAAATAATTTCTACAGGACTATCCCAAAAAATGTCCATAATCTCCATAGAAACCAAACGAAAAAAATTAAATGTATAGAAGAGAAATTTCTCCTTTGCAGTAGTGAAAAGAGGTCGGAAATTCTAAGAATGAGCAGATATGGCTGTGTCGCTTTTCTTATTCCCTGCAATTTTTCAAGAGCTGCTCTGGGAAAAGAAAAATCTTTTTGAAAGAGCCCAGGTTTTGGGCATATTTTTATTGGGAGAGAATAATGTAGCTCTATCATATTTGATCTTTGGCCAGTCCTTTGGCTTTTTATTTTACTTACACTCACATAATTTAATTGTGAATAGGTTTAAGAGATTTAGTATACCAGTCCACCAATAAATAAATAAATGAAATTATAATTTTACATAAAATGTTGAAGAATGGAATTGTTCAAGTATTTTTTAATTGTGTGTTATCACTCTACCCTGTCTTTTTCAGGCTTTTTCTCTCAGTCTGGACTCAAATGCTGTATCTGATTAAGCTGGATCAAGAAATGGTCTAGTGAAAGAGCCCTGGCTTATGTATTGCTACTTCTCACTTGTGATTTCTTGCTCCCAGGTCCCTCCCTGCTTCTGCTGTCTATAGTCCCTTTCTGCATTGGAGGCTAGGAAACTGATGAGGTGGAAACACTCCTTTCCTTTTTTTTCCTTTCTTTCTTTCCCCCTTTTTTATCCGGTTGTTTTTCCTCTCTGTTACCCCTAAAGATGTCTGACCACCAGGGTCCTGCAAAGGGTTGTATGGGAGAAGAAAACAAGCAGAAAAAGTAAGTGTATTCCAAGGTAGGAATGCTGCTGAACACGGACCTTTACCCTGAGATTTGAGACTGGAGAAGTCACCACAATCTCCTTCTGTATTACTGAATTTCTATCATGGGTCCTTGACTGTGCCTGGAGATGGAGGTTTCCAAATTTCCACTGATCTTAGGTGCTGGTCTTGAGCGATCTACTGCTTCTGTTTGCAGGTGTTAAATATTCATGGCTTTGGTCTCAGCTGGAGGCAACTTGAGTTACTGAAGGCTGAAAGCAGATGGTATTGCAAGTTCGGCAGCTAAAAAGAGAGGCACGTAAAGTGAGTGAATGAATTTCAAAAAATAGTCATGACTCACCACTTGCTATTCTTGTCAATGATGAATAAAACAGTGTCCTTGAGCTTAAGAGTTGCTTTTAAATTATTTTAAAACATCAGAGCCCTTTGGCAGCATTTATTTCCCCTTTTCCTGAAAGAATGATTGTGCAGTGTTGAAAACACTGGTGAGTGTGACGGGCCTTCTTCTCTTTGTTTCTATTAAGAACTAAATATAAGTATTGAAAAAGAAAAATAGAATATTGTGCCAATATTATTTTCTTCACAAAAACCTGAAAATTAAAGTTGTCTTGTTTAAAATTGTCTCAAGTCTGAGAAAGTAAACACTTGTACACACAAGTATACCCATCATAACCCACCGTAATTAATTTCAGTTGGTTATGTTCATGATCCCATTGCAATAATAGAATTACACTAAAAAATGTGTTTGGAAGACCACACAACTGATATTGCTTTTGTGACAAGGTCTGAGTTTCAAATTCTTCAAAGACAAAATTAAAAATACCTTTTTTGATACAGTGCTGAGGCACACAACTGTAAAAACCTTTTTCTATTCTCATATATGTGACCTCCAAGTAATATTAGTCAGTCTATTTGTGTTGCTGGTTTTATCCAAGATTACTGACAAGGCTCTAAATAATTCAAATTTACTCAAAAAAAAAAGCTTTTCCTTTTTTTTCCTTATCTGTTTTTCAGGAAAACTATTAAAGCAAACATTAAATGATGTTTCAGGGTTTTGTGGGATTACAACAGATAAGAATCAAATGTCAAGATGAAAGATTTTAAGCACTACTTCCATGGAGAACACTTCACTGGCATTTAATTCTATATTGTGGTACTTGGGATATTGAGATTCTCTTCTAAGTACGATCAGCTAACTGTGTGTTATAATTAGTTTAAAAGGATATTCTTCAGTTTTTGAATTCCTAGAAGAAAGATTTTGAGACTGACAGTCAAAATTTTAATTTTTTTTTCTAACCCGAAAATCACATACGGTGACAAGGGATGATGGTGCTCTGACACCTCAG
>VWZT01005531.1:25799-37596 GCA_013397055.1 Pachycephala philippinensis | reverse complement strand
TTTTCGGTAATATTTGCAGGAATTAATGTAACTCCTCCCAAGACTAGAAGTTAGATTCAAAATTGTGATCTACTTAGTGGTATGATTTCTGATATTCAGAGAATACCAGGAACCCCACTGCATTTGACAAAGACAAGATTCTTGTTGTAATTGATTTCTTATTATACTAAACAATTCCTGTTCTGAAGAGGATGTAAACAAACATACAATAAACCTTTTTAAAAATAAATTTCTTCTCATTCCTCCCAGCAAAAGGCTAGCCAAATTGAAAGCACAGAACAAATAGTGCCAAAAAGAGCATAAATTTCATATTTATTTCCTAGTGGATAAATGGAAAACCATAAAAACAGCCAAATGGCACCTAACCAGAGATTAATTTATTCAAGGTAGCTGATTTCACCAGTGGCCACAAGGAGAGGTCATAAATGCAGCTCAGTAAATGTGTGCAATATATTCCAGATCTCTGTCTTCAGCTCAGTAGAATTCCTCCTGTAAATGTAAGTTCTCTCTATTTGATAATCAAATGCAAGTTATATTTCAGAGAGTTTATCAAATTTCTCAACTTTGGCATACATATTATTTTCTTACTTCAAATTTCATGGTTTCCGTGTGAAACACTCTTGGATTTTTATTGTTTTGAGCCTGATTGCCAGATGACGTCTTGGTGCTCATAGTTATTCTGTTAAGTGCTTCTATAACCCTAGGGAGTTGAGTGGTTTGTGAGTAAATTTTTGTTTAGTTTTGTTCAGCTATAAGTAGAAAGAATCTCAAGCTTTAAATGCTTTTCATTCTATGTTTCTTTCTTATTTTCTTTTTTTTTTCCAAATTAATGACCAGGTAACATTTTTTAGCCAAGCAAAGCAAGCTGTAAAGGAAGCTGATGACTCACACAGATATTTTTCTGAGGAATTCAAGTGTCAAGTTTATATAATTGCAAATAAATATGACACAGGAAGTACCATTTCCTCTGACAAATTATTCTTCCACTATAGTTATGGCTTAGGAATATTAAATATTTATTTCATCATTCCAGGAAAAAAAAAATTTAAAATAGGAATTGGTAGTGTATTTGTGATTTTATCAGCCCATGTATCTTTTTAATCAAGATTCTTACAATGTAACCACCTTCTTTTTAAAAATGTTTTGTTGGCAATCTCCCTTGAGTGCTGCTAACTGAGTATTACCCACTGAGATCCTCAAAAGTTTGGGCTAATAGACAAATAAAGACCTCAGCAGTTTGTTTTAGTCTTATGGATGAAGAATGCTTTTTGACAGTTCAAATTCCCAGGAAAAAATCTAACATGTTGGAAAAAACCACTATGCTGGGAAAATCTACAAGCATTCCCAATTTCCCCTGATCTAGAAGGAGCTCAGCTTAAACATGTGAAGGCATGGACATCTTGGCTATTATACTGGCAGTCACTGAGACACCTAAGTATGATACAAATGTTGAATTGAAACAAAATTCATCTTTTTTCAATAAAAGAGATTATTCCATTTCTATGCCTTTATATTTCTGATATTGTCCCATAATACACCTATTATCATAATATGCAGACAATATCTAGTCAGTGCACTATACAGGCAATGGGAGTCTTCAGTAAAATCTGATTAAATATTTTTTTTTTCTGGTGCTTATTAGTACACACAACAAAAATAGTACCCATATAAGAGAAGACTGTGAAAACTGTATTAGTTTTTATTTCCTAGAAGAACGCATCTAAAAGTCTTGATATGGTTTGCTAGGAAGTCTTGTGTCCCACATAACAGGTCTTTAATCTGCCTGTATAAAATGTAATTGCAGTGGACAGAGTACACTAAAATAATAAATTTCATCCTGAGACTTTAGGGAGTCTTCGTGTGAGCTGACTCACCAAAGGCAAAAATAGTACTTCATTTCTCTTAACTGATTCTCTAAAAATGTTGGCAAGTTTTGGTTTTCCTGGGTGAAATTTTGAACAGTTGGAATATTTGACCATTAAAAACATACAGCAGAAATTACTGATCAGTTCTGTTTCTGCGGTTATTGACAATCCAGCCCTTGCTTTCCCCCTCTGCTAGACTGAGATGGCTAATTAGGGGGAAATCACACTCTTTGTGCTGAAGATTTCCTGATATTGTTGGAATAATCATCTGTATTTTGGAATGATCATCCATATTTCACACCATATATAGAGATGTGAAGGGACCATGAAAAGTCTTTGCGAAATAGTTAGTGTTTTTAGGTTTTACAGCTTTTTATTTTTTGTCTTTCTGCAATCTATGACACTTTATAGTTACATGATACTGTATTCTATGGTAACAGTATAAATATAGTGGCACTTGAATATTTTTTATTCGTTTAGACAGTTTATTAGTTTTATTAGTGTAGTTTTTTTTTTTTTTTAAAGCCCACCAAAACAATTTGATGACATTATAACTTTCACCCATATTAAATACAAGGGAGGTTTTATCACTAAATATATCCTAACTGCGTGTCATTTCCACTTGTTTTGAAGAGCATGCTTTACAAGTCTCATTTTGCTCAGTGGAATAGATATCTTGAAAAATGAAGGCTTAAAATATGCAGTATGTTTCAGACCTGTCTAGGGAAAAATTTTAATGACTGTCAGCCACAATTTTTGCATTGACCATAAATTTTTCTCCACTTTACAGTGGAACACCTGAACTACCTCAAGAGCTATCAAAAGCAATTGGGGAAGAACAGCTTCTGGTCTGCATTCATACTGTGCATACAAAACCGAGCAGTGCACAGCACTTTGATGGGTTTTGGTCTGCCTGTGACAGCTCCTTTGGAATTAGAAAGCTGATGATATGATGTAAATTCAAAGATTATCTGAGGTACACCTTAGGAGTATGACACCGTAGATAATTTTTTGTATTACTTATTCATTTTCAGGAAGTTGCCAGAGAGCATCTCAAACAGTTATACGTGTAACAGCATGATTATATGATATGTGGGCTGTAAATACCTCCATAATAGCAAGTACAATTAATAGAAAATAGAAATACTCAAAAAGGTCTTTATTGTTTCTTTAGGTTAGAAATTACATGCTCCACTTGTACTTCTCTAGAAACAAATTAATTTAAAATAAGAGTGTCTGTGTCAGGTCTTTCTTTTGCAGAACTGAAGGGGTGACCCTGAAACAGTCACTGACAGACTTGTTTGCTATTAATTTTGTTAACTTCCTGTTTCCATGGCTTTGCAGTTGTGTACAATGATAATTGGATGTAAATATCTTCTATATAAACAGAGAAATCAAGCCACACATGATCAAGAAAAGCATGTAGGATTATAACACTGTTACTCCCAAATGGAAACAAAAAAGCTGTGGCTTTATCTTATTCTTTCAAAGAAAACTACAAAACTGCATAAGCTGTTCTCTAATGGCTATGGGTTTTATTTATATTCTTAATTGCCATTCACAGTTCAACACATAATCTTTGTTTAAAAATTTATTTCGTTTTGTTCTGGCATGATATTGAGTGATACCTTTACTTTGGACTCAAACATAAATGTATCTATACTTTGCCTTTAGTTTTATTTATCGTCAACATTTGTAAGTATCAATATTCTTTTTCTCCTAGAACTCAATATTTTACATCTTCCTGCTTCTATCTTGTATTAAAAATATTGTCAGTACATAGGTAAATATTTTAAAAATGAGTGGATCTAGATTGAACATGGTAGTGTTCATCTTGCTTACTATTTGCAGAATAAAATATATACTCATATGAATAAAGTGTTTATTGGTGGATATATCTGATGAAAGACTGACTTAGAGATCTGTTATATCTGGTGCTGGAGCTGTATTATTTTTATTATGAAAATGGAATATTGTAGAAGCAGACTAATCTACTGAGTTTTTGAAAAAAACCCACTTAATCCTGACTTTTCTGTAATAAAATAATTTAGTGTTAATATCAACATTGTGTAAACCTTCTGCTATTGCCGAGCCAGTTGCAGAATAAGATGGTATTAAGAGACACATCTTCATCTCATAGGAATTTCTGTCACATCATGGCTATATTTATATATAAGGTAGAAAATATTAATGCCGACAGGAACATATAAATAAAACAATAAGCCAAATTGGGCTTTTAGTAGATCAGACATGTCACCATTCCTCAAAAATATGTTCACATAATTCTATAAGAAAAAGGCTGTAGGGGTAAAAACATTTCAATCTTTTTTTTTTTAAACAAAATCTAAGAACTTTAAAGAGATATAACTGTGTGTTTATCTTGCTCATCGGAGAAAACAGTAAGTAACATGGACAGAAAAAATAAGTAATGGAATTTGTTCACAGTTTGATAAAACAGAAAAAAATCCCCAATATGAAGTAACTACAACAAAAAACCACATTCTTTTGAGGCCTTCAGAAACTTTCAAGTCTCATGAACCTAGAAAATGTTTCGCATTGTGAAGAGGGGGCAAACACAACAAAATTGAATTGACAGATTTGTGGATAGAAGAAGGGGATATGGATACAAAAATCAAGGCAAGAAAATAAGCTTATTTTAAATCAAATGTCCCTGTTGACTCTTAAGTTCTTTTTTAAAAACTGAGAGGCACACAAAACACAGACATTTTGCATGTTTTACAGAGCAAAATGTGTCAATGTATACAACTCATTCAGAGACTTACTCTTCAACGATAAAAAAAAGATTCTTCCTCAAGAGGGGAATTTTATTTGAATACTTAGAAAAATGTCTTTCTGATGCAGTGTTCAAAATTTAAGCTATTAGCAAGAGCAAGTTATTCACTCACTTATTCTATTGATATAATCTCAGCTCCAAGCAATGAGTCAATGGTTGCTTCCAAATCATTATGTTTGATGATGGGGAAGAAACCCAGGCTCTGTGATTTGGTTTAGTCTTATGCTGATCCATATTTTATACTTGGATTCCATGACAATCTGTGACAGAAAGTTCCCCAGTTCAGTTTCAGACTGAAAAGTACACATTTCAGCATGGATCAAATTGGTAGAGCCCCTCAAAGGTTTAGCTTTGAGCTGCTGTCAGATAAGCTTTGATGGAAGTACATAGCATGGATTAGCATTTGTAACACAGAGAAGAAAATGAAGGAATCCCAAAGTGCCAAGTGTGATTCCATGTTACAAGGTTGTGTTTCATGCTGGTTCCAGCCCTACTTTATTTGGATTACCACTGAGTAACAGGGTGTGCTCTAAAAGCATACTAGTGGATAAAGCTACTTCACTTGTGAGCATTCATGGCTAGGATATAGGGATCAGACATGCCACACATAAAATGAAGGATTCTAATCCTTAGGTACTTAGTATAGATACTTAGTATTTACTTGTCTCTTAGGACTGTAAATGGCAAAGTAAAAAACTCTGTTCTTAAGTGCCACATTTTGAACACTCTATCTTCAATTTTTGGTGTTTGCCTGTATTTGCAAACTCAATGGAATCCATACTCTGAGTATATTTTTACAAAAAAAAATCAACCAAGCTAACCAACAAAACAAAACAAAAAAAACCCTCAAAATTAAACACAACAAAGAAACAAATGAAAATTAAGAGCATGAAAATGAGGGTTCAGAAAGGAAACAAATTCCAGAGGTAGGTATTCTCACTTTTGAGTGCAGATGTTTAGTATATGCAAAGTCTGAAGACGGGATTCAGAAAATTCTACACATTTGAAAGTACAACAGTAACTGGAGGAACAAAAACTCTTACGGAACTGCAACTAAAACAGTGTGTTTGCTTTTGTGTCCAATTTCCAGGAGATTTAAGAGTTGATCCTTACAGGGATTCAGAGATGAGATCTGCTGGAGTCATATATGTTTACCATATCAGTTAATACGTAGACATTATACCTCTAAGTTTATACCTGTATAAGTCTTTGAATATTACAAAGGAGAGCTTCTGAAATTAGAATCTAATTTAATTACTACATATTGAAAGTACAGATGTCACTTTGTGAATGTTTGTCTACATGGATGTGTGTGGGGGAAGTAGGACAAAATTCCAAACATTAAAGCTGTGAATGAAGCCACAAACTGGTAATATAAAACTTTTAAAAAAATGATATTTAAACAACAATTTATTGGCAGTGTTATATAAAAGTATTGAGTGTAATAGCTTAGATTATTATGCAGACCAACTGCCATTTAGGACATGCACACCCTTAAAATCTGTCAAAAAAAGTAGAATGTGTTTTTGGAATTAGTGCTCAGAGCTGACAGGACATAGTGAAACCCTTAATCATTTCGTTACATAACCCAGCAGGATTATCACATGTGCAGACCATTACATTCCCTTGCATCTGGGGTCATTGCAAGGTTTAAACTGAAATGTGATTACCGAAATGTACAAGATGTACTGTAAATCCCAGTTTAAACAGTCCCCTTGCTACAATATTGCTAGTGAAAGCTGTTGAATAGCTAGCTTGAATTACTTCATCTGATAATCAGAACTGAAACGATGAATTACTGTGTGCTTGCTTGGTGGCTGCATAGATTTTGTCAATACAAAGCTCTCACAAGAGCTATTGGAGAGTTATCAGAGAGTACGAGTATTTTTTCATCAGTTCAAACTGTATTTTTTAATTCTTAGAAGTTGAAAGAGATACTGCATTCTAAAGATAACAGAAAAAGTGTGTGAGAGAAGTAGCCTTTCAAACAGAGTACCACTTTATTGCTTTATCCTTAAAATAAAAGAAAGATTGAGTCAAAAATCTATTAAGACTGTGGGGATATCTAATGAAGAACTTCTGGCAAACCCTACTTCAGCTAAGGCTTGAGGTGTCCAGAGGCAAAAGGAGATAATAAAAATGTGTGGAAGAGATGGCAGTGGGACTGCCAGAGCAGACCCTGGACATTTTGTTTTGCTGCCATTTGTGTATATGTGAGTTCTAAAGGGCGTCTTGTGCTAAAACTACTTGAAATGTCCAAAATTCAGATTCATGCACCAGAAAGACTAATACAGTGAGCATCCAAAATCTAACATGGCATCTTTCCTCCTGCGCATTCTTATGCTTTCTGTCCTCTGCAAAGCTTTCCTGTCTCATAAGTAACCAGAAAAATGAGGTATTTGTGAAGATTTGGTAGGCAGCCTTTCAGAGTGCAATTTGTGTCTCTGATGTTATGACAAAGTTTAGCAAGTATCCATGTTACAAATTCATGAACTGTATGAATTCCCTCCAGCCTTTTGGAGACCAGGGTGAGAAAACTGTTGTACGCTTTCCTTAACAGGTAGAGCTTTTCAGAGAGACTTGGACTTTGCCTGAAGTACCCATACGAATCGAGCATTCAGTTAGAGAGAGGGATAGGACAAAAGAGTCAGATAATGTAAACTGTCAAAGCCAAAAAGAGGCATGGTGTCTCTGGACCAGTGCAATCACTGAATGGTTTTAAATCACCACACTTCAAAGAAGAAATGTTAAAGCTAGAACATTGCGGTATTTGGCTGATCCCTGGATTTATCTAGTTTCAGTTACTGAATGCTCCCCTGGAAGTATGGGGTACTGGGAGAAAGAAGGAAGGGATGCCTCCTACTCCTGAGTTCTGCTCTGTTCGGCCATGCTCCAGTTTCTCATCAGAGCAAACTGAAACCAATAGCACCAACGTGACAGATTATCCGTTGTAAATAATGTCAGAAAATGGTAAAACTGAAGAGTCAAGGCCTCAGATAGGACAGAACTGAAGTGTAATCTGAACATCCCCTCGGGCTGAGCATCAGGTACCCTGCTTCAAGCTACTTCTTGAGCTGGCATATATCCCTCTTGATTATGATATCTGAATGCCCCAGTATATATTTACCCAGCCCAGATTTGTGGTTACACCAGCAAAAGCTATTTTGTACATGAGTCAAGCTGACTAGCGAGAATTTGTTTCTGGGCTTTGTCTTCAAAATTTTTATTTTGTTCAGATTTAGCCCATTACTCATAATTATGCACTTCTGACTGCCTAAACTAATCTCCTCTCTCCTTGATTCTGTCCCTTCAATTACTTAATCATGTTTTTCACAGCTGTGATTTAATTAAGTTATATGTTTTCTTATTTTAACTCTCCTGATATTTCTTCTTATTCTTTACTTTCATCCCATGGATAGGATAGTGAATTTCCTCAGAAAAGAGAAAAAAACAGAAGCTTAAATAGTGCCTTAAATACTTAAATATTGTGTTTTAAGTGAAGACTCTAGCTCAGACTCATTTGGTTTCTGAACTCTTTCAATTGAGCCTATGCCTAGGAAAGTTTGCCTTTGCTCTTCTTCTTCCACTGAGGTAAAGTACAAGTTCCTTGATTTGGAGTAGAACAGTGCCTGGTTCCGCAGGCCCTTGCCCAGTGATTAAATCAGACGTGCCCACGGATTAAGCCAGTCTTTGCCAGAATGACTTGTGGTCTCAACCTACAACACAATATGAAGTTTGCAGTGAGCTGTGCTGTGAACTGCCTTCTGCATGCAAGGCCCAAAATTGTGTAGGATTTTTCAGTACGGTCTGGACCCTCCAAACTAATATATACAGACATTTTGTCTGTCTGTGGCTCATCAGCTGCCTCATAAATTTATACCAGTTTATAATCTGAATTTGTGAACACTATCTTCCAGCTTCTGCACAGCTGGAAAGAAAATAGCTCTTTATTTCAAAAGTATCTACATGTTCTTAAAGGAAGGTGTGAAATAAAACGGAATCAAATATAAATACTTTTTATTCATTGAACTGCTTCAAATGGAGACTGGAGGTTAGAGACCATCTGCAGATTGGATGTATATATTTGATGGGATAAGCTTTTGAAAACTTAAGCAGTTACTAATCACTCTGACTTTTCCTTCCCTCATTTCATCTGCTGGCTCTATAGAAACTTCCTGATTTAGTACCCCTACATTTACAGACCCACTGAAGCCTACTGTCCAGCAGCTAAAACCATCAGAGCAGATACCCAGACATCATTTTTGTCTCCACTACAATCCTGATAATTTACTTTTTTCTGGCATGGTCGCAGCCCCAAGGCTGTAAATGTATGAGAAAGGACAGGAGGCATGAGGAACTAGCCATTGCAGCTCAGCTGGAGGAAATGATTGGATTGCATTTGGAAGAATCTAACATACAGCTGTCACAAACCATCATCTTAGGCCAAGTAACCACACTAGAAATACAGAACCTATGAGGAAAGTAGTGCAGCTTGTTTCCATAATTTCATCTTCCTTGTCTTTAAAGAAGAGGTTTTTTATTTTTTTTCTGTGTATTTGTAGTAGCAATGTATAAAAATGATACTTAAAATTCACTGTGTTCTTAGTGTAAAAAAAATATGAAAATAAGTAAAGGACTATATACACTCTCCTATATTTATCAATTTACTTGCTATATATTTCATCATCCAAGAAGAAGGAAAAAAAGAAAGGGTTTAAGTATGTCCTACTAGAGACTTTTTTTTCCAAAAGAAGTTGTATCTTCAAAACTTTGTTTGGAGTGAATATCCTGTCACTTTCTGCCTGGGGGAAGTAAAATATTCTCCACAAATTAATTTTAAAGACTGATTTGCCTAAGAAATTTGGCTCCTGGTGAGCATTTATAGCGTCAGTGTCAAACCTAAGACACTGATTTTATGTCTACAGAAATTTACTGGATTTTAATTCAGATTCCTTTTTTCACCACATTGTAATGGATGAGTAATTTCTGACTCTGCATTACTCATATTAATATGAACTTGAGTTTGCTAGTGAGTAAACCAAAATGGATCTACAATAGCAGGAAAATGGGGGCACTTCATTATCTTTCTATGGCTTGCCTCTCTCAGGAAGTATGAGTGTATAATTTTGACTAAGAACTTTATGGAAATTGCGAGAGAGATACACATATTAAGTTACTGGGATAGACATCAAGGTGGGCAGGGCCTCAGCATCATAGAAATGCAAGAGAAATAGAGCCAAAGTCGTGTTTTTTCTTCTTGTTCTGCAGTTTGCCTTGATGTAGGAGATGATCTGCAATTTGGATCCAAAAGCAGAAGTGTTTACATTAAATAAGAACTAAGAAGCTTCTGTTGGCTTTATTACTACCAATTAAAAAGCTAAGTATCCTTTTGAACGACAATGAGAGTTCATTTATAGAATAAGAATGTCAGTATATGTGAAATTCAGTGGTAATTTTGTATAAGTGATTTAGCAACTTCACTTATCTCTTGCATTCCTGCTAAATTTCAATGTGTTTTTTGAACTATCAATATTTAATTAACCAGCAATCAAGACACCTTTTAAAATGCAAATTAAATACTTATTTGAGATCTACTCTGGAGCTGGAAAATGGATGGTAGGATTCTAAAACTATCTGCATCTCCCACCTAATTTTTGGGGCTTTGGATGTACAGTACATAAAAATACCATTTCAGCTATCAGTGTTAGCTGCTGAAATATAGACCTGTTGATATTATTTTAGGCTTTGCGTTTTTTGGAAGGTTATTCTCCTGCCTTTCAGAGTGCCTGTTCCTAAGAGTTCAAACTTCCAAAAGTATCCTTAGCATCCATGCAGTTATTTATTCAAACTTTCTGTAGCATAGATATGTTTCCTAAACAAAACCAAAAATATTTTGAGAAAACCACCCACATGAATTCAGCATGAAAACTTTATTTCCAGGGAAAAACTGCAAAGGCTTTCTGCTTCTGTATTGACCTTTACTTTTAAGATGTTTAATCATGAAGACTTCTGTACTTGACATTATTCAATGCTCATCCAATTAGGCCGACAATTTGTTCACTTGAACTTAGAGCTGTACTGTCTCCAAACTTTGTGTTAACCACACTGTAGCATCTATTTTCATTTGGATTGGGATCTAAAGTCATAGAATTTTAAAGAACCAGTACTAATAAATGTTTCATTCATATTTAGAGTTACAGTGACACTAAAATTACTTTACCTAAATACTATAAATGGAACTGTATGTTCATTCAGCAGTTTCTAAGTCGTTGAATCTCAGGGTTTGCCAAAAGATTCAAAACTGGATCATCATCAGTAGAATTTTCTTTTACTTTACTATTACGAGGTCATAAGCTTGGATATAGTCTTGTGGTTTAAAATGATGGCTTTTTATTTGAATGATAGGTGTAGGATATTTGAAATAACTTGGCAGTGTCATTTTAGTAACGAATTTGAAGTACTCTTGGTTGCATCTGTTACCAGATACAAAAATATGTTCAATTTTTAGCTGGGAATTAAACTCCAGAGGCAAAGAATCTCTTTTGCTGCTTCTTTGAGCACAGTTACCAAAACACCGAAAAGAATGCTATTAGTGTATTTGTACTCACAGAAAAGCACATAAGAGACAACAATTCACAAATAGGCATATATCTGAAATTGGAAGAGGTGAAGTAAGTTAGAAGATCAAAGGAAGAGGTTAAAGAAGAGCACTCAGAAGAAGTGAATCCCGGTGAGATTGGAGCTAATAGAGAGAGTAAGACCAAGGGATCCCAGAGTAGCAGCTGGTACCAAAAAGTCACTACTATAACAGAAAGAAATTCTATATCTGTAAAGTGAAACAGTTGTGTTTTGATTACTCGTCTTTTTTCTTCCGCCAATAAACCACATGCATTTCTAATGGAAAGGGTAATAAAGGGTAAAGGACAAAATAATTCTCAAAATTCCACCAGTTTTGTCTCTGTACAGTTAAAATTATTATGTTTAAACATTGATTCCATTGTTTAAAAAATAAAAATTGTTAGAGAAAAGAGGTTATTTGAGAAACTTATTTTCTCTGGATATATTTTTATTGAGCATAGAAATTTATAGCTCAATTAGTTACTTCAAGAGGTACCAAAAATGCTGCTCCTCTTAAAAA
>VWZT01005531.1:0-25794 GCA_013397055.1 Pachycephala philippinensis | reverse complement strand
ATCTGGGAACTATTAATGAATGAATAATAATAGGAACTAGTAGATGTGGCAACATCTAGTATAGGGTGTTTTGATCAGGAAAAATAATCCAATACAGCTGTCATATGTAGGATTTACGTTATTTGGTAACTAGAATGATCCAAACAAATATCTTAATTTTCTAGATGCAACTTAATGGGGAAATTTTTAAAAATTGCCAAGAAATAGCTGATCATCTGTGATTCTCCTAGGATCAGACCATGACAATTATTTGCATTATGAAAACAGCAGAAGTAGCCTGTATTTTGCACATGTCTATTTGCAGGTGACATATATTTTCTGGAGTATTTTTTGTTCTTTATTTATTTATTTTGTTTATTTCCCCTTATCTCCCTCTAATTGTTTTAACATCAGGAGACCTAGTCGTTCTGGACATCCCTCTTTCTTCAAGTCATCTGGTTCAAATTGGTGACTTGCCAGCATTTGAACTCCATGATTACAGCCCTCCAGTTGCACACAGCTAAAACATACAATTATTTGCATGGCAACTTCTGGTACAAAGAGAACCAAAACCAAACAGACAAAAGACCTCCCATCAGTCTGCCATATTCTGCTGTCTGTGCTGCACTCTTTAGGAGCTGTACCATTAAGTTCCTCACAGGACATGTTCAAGTCTCCAGGGCAGAATCAATATGTTTAGTCTCAGTTTTTATCTTTTCAGCTTCTGTGGGATTTTCACGGAATTTCCTTAAATCCTCTATGACTTCACATTTCTCCACTGGCTCTCATTCCAGCAGAAGCTTCTGGTAGTGGTAAACTGCAACATGGTGACCATTTTCTTTCCTCTGTTACCCACTGAAAATCATCCAGCTGCTACCTTAAGTTTAAGTAAACCTTTATATATTTTCAAGGCCTAGCCCTCTAATTTTTCATGATGACAGACAGTAAATTTACTCTCTCACCCATTGATCAGCTTTGCGTATTGAGTGGTATTTAGGCTTGAAACCCTTTTCAGGTCCTATGTTCTCACACAGATAAATCATTCTGATTCTGTGGGCCCTTCCTGGAACTGTGCCTTTACTTTCCCTTGGCCAGACATAAAACTTGACAAAGTTCACAGCTTCTTTTTTCTTGATTCTTACTCTGGGGAAGGCAAATGCAAGCATTCTGTGCTCTGTTGTGTTGCATACAGGATAAGATGCTTTTAATCCCCCTCAGACGTTTTAAAAACAAGCTTCATGCTGTACATAATCTTTTTCTTCATATCAGTCTACTTTCCCCCAGGTGTTAGTTTTTCAGAGTCATCTCTATTCTTTTTTGCAAATAACTCATCATTCCTGGGATGTACTCCCTGCAAACATCTGTAATGACTCCTCATTATCTTTTGTTAGGTCCAGATCTGCTGCAGTGCTTATGAAAGGCACAGTGTTGAGTCTACTATCTGTTATACTGAAATATATTATTTTCTTGCTGCTAGTGCTTTCAGATCAGACTATATCTACCTGTTGTCTCTTATTTCACACTTGAATCATCATCTCAGTAGGAAAAGACCCATGATTATTTCTTTTTTCCACCGGTGTGTGACTCTGTTCCCTGCATATTACGTTAACATAATTATTATGAATAAGAATTAGCACTCTAATGACTTAAAAATGCCTTCAGATGAATGAGATTGCTTCTGTTGGTTAAAGAAATATTTTTTTTCTTGCACAGTTCTGTGTCAGAAACTTGTAAGACACAGTCATTTAGGGAATGAGAGGCATATATGGTGTTCCACAGTAGCTTGTAGGCTCTTACATCAAAATAGAGACAGCACTGGCAGGAAATGTGTGCCAAGCCACTCGGTTAATAGGTTGGCTTCTGCAGCCTGAACAGCCCATTTTGGGGCACAGAGCCACAGACAGCCAGGTAGCTTCAGCTCTAGCATCATATGCAGTCTTTTTGGAAGCATCTGTCTGATAGCAGTGTAGCACCGAGTTGTGATACAACATAACTGGAGCCACACTGAGAACCTTCTGGTCTCTTGGCATTGTGAGATCATATTAACTAATTCTATCATCTCACAGCAGCTGCCTGTTGAGGCACTCATTGGCAGTCTTTGTAACCATGCACATTCTTTTATCCTGAAACTGAGACTGACAGAAGTAGATGTCCTATTTTTCTTGGGGTTTTTCAAAAGAATTTTTCCTTTTTAATTCTTAGGAACTGTCTGGTCCCCACATTCTTCATCTATTTATCCCCTGGGAAACAAATTTTGTATTAAAAGAATTTTACATTTTTTTGAAATTTGGGAAAATCTAGTGTTTTCACTGTCAAAGGTTTTTTTCTGTTTGTGTTATTTCCTCTGGCTCTGAGCTCTGAGTTGAAGAACAGAGATTTTCTCTCTTCCTTTTCCAGTCTTTTTCAGAAGTACTGTTTTTAATTGAGGATATTTCTCATCTCTACTTTTGTCAAAACCTTCCTTATATTTTATTTATTTACAGTGTTTCTGTGTATAAAGCCTCTGAGTTGAATAAGAATCTTTCTCCATCCTCCTTATGCTGCTTTTTAAAATCAATGAGATGTAACAGTGGCTTTTGTGTTTTGATTTTTTTCATAAATTTATCTTTTTATTTAATCTATATTTAAATATTTTTTTAAAATTAAGTTTATAAACTTTTTTTTTCTTTTTGTATTAATTATTATGGTGCCCAATAATGTAAAAAATCAACATAATAACCTTTCTTGAGAAAACAGTTGTTTCTCAAGCAGTCCAGAATGAAGCTGGGAAGGATTTTGGACAGTAGGAGTTGATAGTATGAAGTAAGGTGCAAAGCTAAATATTAAACACAGAAAAAAAAGTGAGGCAGAAAATACCAAGTGTTCAAACTGGAATCTGGAAGACAGAAGTGAAGTAAAGCAGAAGTAAAGCAAAACAGCCCTCCGTGCAGGGCACAGTACCATGGCAAAATGTGTATGACTCCCTGGTAGTTTTCCCCTGAGAGACTCACAGATCTTTTTTGTAAAAATAAAAATGTTTGTGCATCACCCTTGAGCTCTGTTGTGGCAGCACTCTCTGTGTACATTACTACCAAAGACATCTCTCAGATGTTCAGGCTGCCTGTGGTCTGCACAGTGCCTGTGTCTGCGCTATCAAGAGTTATGGCCTTGGGGGTCTCAGGGTATGGTGGAAAATGGCCTGCTGTTCTCTTTGCACCAGGATGAAAGTCATACACAGACATAAATAGTTTGTGCTGTGTCTGTGCTTAAGAGGAGCTGGGAGTGGAACTTGAGGGTGGTGAGGGGGTTGGAGGTTTCCTGGTTAGCCCAACAGCTGTTTCCAACCCCCAACACCATTGGTATCGTCATCACATTTTAAAATACTTTCTACTTTTTCACGATATTTTGGCCTATGATCTTCCATAAGATTGGGACTTTCCTGTAAATATCCTGGTATTATCTTCCTTCAAACTGTCTTTGATGGAATACCTATGAAAATTTGATGACAGAAATCACAGGGAATACACATTACAGTGTATTTTACCTGCTCTTTCCATCTTTCGGTTGCATTGACGCTGCTGACGCTTTGAGGTTAGGGTTGCCTTTCTGCTTTAGACATTGGAAAAATGTATAGTAGGGATGCTCTTGTTTTCAGGAATACATGTTCAGACAATATAGCTATTTAAAAATGTCAACAGTCTAATACTAACAGGGAGAAGACATCTGCTACTTCCAAGAAAGAGTAATTAATTGGTAAGTATTGTTCCTTTTGATATGAGCAGAAGCTTTTACATAATTTGTTCTACAATTACAGTAAAAACTTCCCTCCTCCCATTTTCGTATAAGAATATGTGTAGATAAATGCACAGTTAAATATGGTAAGGTTATGTATTTTGGTAAGGATTGCACTTGTTAATAAAGTCTGTAAGTAGTGTCTCTGTCATACTGGACCACAAGGCTTCTTACAAAAAAAGATATAGAAAACCCATAAAAGCAGACATTACAGTAAAGAAAACATAGATCAGTGACATTTGGATAACCTTGAATTGTCAGTCAGGGAAGAAGCAGGATTTAAATTACATTGTTTCTTTTGCAGCCTGACTATTACATGTTAGTGACAGTCGACACAGCAAATCAGTCTGGTTTACATTAAAAATCATAGCTAAATAAAAATGTGACAAAAAATGTGAAATATGAAAATAGTAAAAGCAAAAACTTCACAAAATTCTATAGGGATCATGACCTCTATTGTGATTCAGCTAAATAAAGTAGAAAGCCAAATGGAGTTGGTATTCTGAGGAGTCTTATTCCACGTTCAGTAGCATGCTCTAATTTAGCTTCAGTTTTAATGCAGGTAGGTTTCGTGTGGAGATCTTATGCTCATATTTATTATATATGTATGCTTACCCATGAGTGATGAAAAATTGCAGAACTATTAACCTAATCTGTTATCCTAGATTTTCCATAGAAAGCTCTCTTTCCTTCTCAATCAACATCTGGTTTGTTGCACAAATGAATCCCTTGAAGAACTGGTAATCTTCAAAATATAAATTCAGGCGTGTGTCCCCTCATTCTATGTCCCTGCTCCAAAAAAAGAGACTTTGTGAAGAATTTCTGTTGCTGAAAGTCTTGGGCTTGGTCAAACACTTCTAGCAATTACCTATTTGTTAAAAGTTTTGGGATTTTTCGGTGTTTAGATGTCTAATTTGACATATAATACAGTTTACCTGTCCTGCCTTGGTTTTTTTTCTTTTTTACATATATAACATGTACATATGGAAATGCACACATGATGTCCACCAATATTTTAAATCTTATTGTGACAATGTATTGGGGATGGATGAATTGGAGGAGATAAAATGCTGACAGATCTGCAGCTCAACACCTTTTCCAATGTTCAAGCACCCATTTTGCTAGATTCCATTTTACTCCTTGGAAGTGTCACTTCTTTTTATGCCAAAACTCAAAATGGGATTATTTTATTATGCTGTGTGCTGGTTTTGGCTGTGGTTGAGTTAACTCTCTTTGCAGTGGTTAGTCTGGGCCCGTGTTTTGGATTTGTGCTGAACACAGGATTGATAACACAGAGGTGTTTTTGTTATTGCTGAGCAGGGCTCACACAGAGCCAAGGCCTTTTCTGCTGTTTGTACTGCCACGCTGGCAGTTGGGGGTGCATGGGAGGCTGGGAGGAGACACAGCCAGGACAGGTGACCCAAACTGACCAAAGGGATATTCCAGAGCATGTGACATCCTTCCCATAAAGTGGCGGGACATTTGGAGTGATGGTTTTTGTCTTCCCAATTCACTGCCTTCTCTGATTTGGCCCTGCTCTCCGGGAGGTGGCTGAACCCATGGGAAGCAGTGAATTATTTCTTTGTTTTGTTTTGCTGTTGTGCACAGATTTTGCTTTCCCTATTAAACTGTTCCTGTCTCAACCCATGAGTTTTACTTTGATTCTCCTCCCCATTCCACTGGTTTGTGGGAGAAGGGGAGGGCTGGGTGAGTGACTACATAGTGCTTAATTTCCAGCTGGGCGTAAACCTCAACAGCTGGAAGGCAGTTCCTTCCTAAGAGAGCCAGTTCTAAGTGTTTTCTTGTGAAAACACTAAGCACTTTAGTGGAAATTTGTAAGCTTTTGGTAACATCCACCAAACAGGTACCTATGGATCTCCCTTGCTCCTTTTTGTTCTTGACTACTAGTTAGTGGATGAGCCAGCTTCCCCAGAAATATTGCGGACTGTTATGACCAGCTAGCATTTATGGGATTTCTACCGTGTGCATAATGCAGATCTAGCTGGTTTTTTTTTTTAGTCTAACTTATGTGTTTTTCTATTCCCTATGCAACTGTCTGTTTTTTGCTCTACTTCAGCTTCTTTCCTGGCTCTGGTTCTTGTTTCTGAACTCTGATGTGCTATCTGACTCCCAGTGTGAATTGGCCTGGTTGCAGGCTATTAATTTTGAATGGGGACTTGCTGTGGCTTGAACTCAGTGGTTTCCCTTCCTATCCCCTTAGATAACTGTTTTTCCTCTTCCTGTTGTTATTGATGCATCAATGTATTCTGGCATGCTCTTGTACCCTGAGCTAACTAATTTCCAGAAGTGATGGCCCATGCCCTGGGTGTGATTCCCTGGTGAACATTCATCCTTAAATTTAAGCAAGGATTAGCTGTCAGATGTTAACTCATAAAAACTAAAGAAAATGAAGTGCATGCAGGAGAACATCTGTTCTAAAAAAAGTGACTTAAAACTATCATACAGCACAGGCGGAAGAACATCTGTTCATTGCTCAACAGAATCTAGTAATAAATGTGAAAGCAGAATAGAGCAAGAGGTAGAAAAAGACTGATGTATGCTAGATGCCAGTCAAAGAGCTTTGGGGTGACACATCTCTAGTGTTACCTTCCTATAGCCTGGAGTGCATGGAGCCAGAGGAGAGCATCACTATGAGGACAGTAGAATGTTCTATTCAACAGAAGAGGCAGTGTACTGCTTGTTTTTTGGAGGACAAGAAAAACACATTGCAATCTTTTTGGGGTAAGAAAGGGTTACAACAACAACAACCACCACAACAACAAAGCCATACATGCAGCAGCATGTCCAGTAAAGAGACAGCAGAACTATTTTGTCTTCTGTAAGACTTAAGAGTCTTGTCATTAATCTTAACAGTTCAAAGAGTGTGCATGTGAGAAATAGGATATGTTAAAGAAATGTTTTGTTTCAGTGGCAACATTTCCTAAAAGCCATTATTTATTTTATACAACGAATGTTCCGTAATGGCATGTAACTTTAAACTGACTATGGCTGCAAGTAAAATGTAGATTTAGATGAACACATCAGAAAGTATACCTACAAAAACATATTCAAACTAAAAATAAAAGCAAAAAAATTCTTTTTTACAGATAGATTAACAGCAATGGTAGTTGTATGTCTATTATCCTATCATTTGATCAATCCAGTTTATGACAATGTAAAACAAATGCCCATTTTGTCATATGGGACTCCTCTTCCACCAAGATGTAGTAATAAGAAAGACTGGGTTAGAAAAAAAAGAGAAAGGATTTGTTATGGTTTTAGATGTAGACCAAATCAGATAAAGGAGCAACCTTGTCTCTTTTGAGAACTTTAGGTGTAATCTTATATTCCCTTATTTCTGTAATAAATGTGTGGTTCTACAGAACTATTTCAGTTTATAAAATGCATTCCTTCCATTTTTTCAATTTATTCATTTCTTCATTTCTTAGTCTTAGTATAGATGTCTTCATCAGCTGGAAAATACCATCTAAGGCAGTGGACAGAACCTTTTCATTTGAAATGCTGACTTTATTCATCTTTGCCATCTGCATGCAATTAAAAAGTTTTTGAATATCTTATTGAACATCAAATTTAGGTCACTCAATATACAGAGCTGAGGAATCAGCACTTTTATATAATTATGCAGTAAGATTTGGACATTACTGAATAAAACTTCAGAACTTAATTCAATAATATTTAATCGTATGATAGTGCCTGTCCTATAAAAGCAACATTTTATCAGTCTATGTTTGTGATTTTTGTTGCATCATCTAAGAGATGTTATGGGGTTAGCCGAGTCCAGGCATATCTCTTGTGGCCTATTCCCTTGCTGAGAAGCCCAAGCACAAATTTGTGTCAGACTGGATAAAATTACCTGGGAGTCACCAAAGTCAATAAAGACTTTGGAACCACTGGAGTCAATATTCTGGATCTTTACCTAGAACTGTCTAATTATAACCTTTTAAAAACTCAAATAAAATAGACCACTGAGTTTTACTAGCCCAGACTATTTAAGCTAATGAAAAGATAGCCTTCCAAGCCATCATTAACAGTGTGCTCAGTCAGGTGTTGTACAGGACCAAACAAAATACTACTTTCTCCATCACCAGATTTTTGAAAAACAGCTGGTTTTGGCAAAATCTTCTGGGGTAGTTTTGTTTAGTCTCTGGTATCACGATGATGTTTTAATCTACACACCCATCATACCAGAAATAAAGAAGAAAACCAACACAGATTGGCGTAAATTGTACCTGGATTTTTTTAAAAAAATTAAAAGGAGGGATAATAAAGAGAAAGATTATTTGGGAAAGGACCATCTAAGACTTTAAAAACAAAACCCGTGAAAACAAAAAACACCCTAAACAATTTGAATGCTCTATGTAGTGTGAAACGAAAACAATTTCAAGCAACAGGAGCCAGAAAAGAAGGCCAGCCCTATGAAAAGGTGATATGTTAAGGACGCTTTTCCGGTATTGTAGTTAATGAAAGGTTAGAGTGAGGTATCTAAAAGGTCTAAGGAAATATCTTCTTTTTTTTGGAATACACTAGATAAATATCTGTTAAGGATTATCTGGGTACCCTAGCTTTTGTCTCAGTGTAGTGTGATGGAATAGACAATCTTACACAATTCTACATCTCCCAGCTCTGTATTCTTGTGAGTTAATAACTACATTGCATCTATATTCTTGATTGTCTATCTCCTAAAGGAAGTCAATATTTTTATATCATAAAGAAAGCTTGTTAAAGCTGTTTTTTAAATTTTAAATTATTTACATTGTTTTTAACATGTGTGTGAAAAAGATTTGTACCTACAGCAATGATTTTTTTTGCTTTAAGGAATCTTATTTTTCCATATTTTCTTCTACATTATGTTCTTTCCTGAGATGTATAAGGCTGAGGATAATAATGGTTTTTAGTAAGTTTGAAATGTTGTGTAACCAAAACCAGCGTGTATGACAGGCATTAAAGGAAGTGTGGTCTCAGTTAGAATGCATGTGATACAGAGCATCAAACTTACCATCAAGTACATATCCATCATGGATTACTTTTCCAGGTATAGGTTTTTTCATCTAAAGAAGTAAGTAATAAATAAGTAGACTCTGACAACAAGTTCAGATAATGTGCAGAGTAATGAACTTGGCTGTTAAGAATGCATCACAGGAATTGGATCAGTGCACTATATATAGACATATTTCTAAACAGTGATGCTGAGGTTTTCACTTTCTGTCCTCAAAGTAGCATTCAGCACAGGTGGTCAATTTCTTGTCACCCCAAATTCCAGCAGATCTTGACATGTGAAGTTTAGATTTCTAATTAAAAAATTAAGGAGAATATTCTAAGTCAGATTGTCTTTGGATAAATTTTGAGAGTCAGCACACATACATTTTCTTTCCTATTAGGAAGTTGCTGCCTTCAGCTCCTACTGACAAATCAAAAATTGCATTGCAAGTATTAAGCAATTTCTCTTTATGTCACTTATTTTCTGTTTTCTAAAGGAGTCCTCTTTTGTTTACTGTTATTTCATACAAATGTTTTTGAATGTTTTCTATCTCCACACATGCAATGGAACCTTCTTATTTTACGGTAAGTAAAGCTGTCTTTGAGAAACACAGAACATTTCTTTCTTGAAATTGCTATTATATTGAAGAAGCTTTAGCTTTAATGTACTAGCACAATTTTAATCAGAAATATCAAAGTAAAATTCACTCCTGGTAGAAAAAGACGATTTTTTTTTTTCCTAATATAAATTAGAACATATAAGAAAACCTCAGCTATGCATCTTTTATTCAGATGATTATTTAAAGTCTGGGAATAATGAAAAGTGTAATTGTAACAAAAAATATATATGTTTTCCCTCATGTATTCTTTTCTAAGACAACCTAAATACAATTTCATGCCTAGAAGACACTAAACACTCCCATAGCAAGCAAGTCAATGCTTCTAAGTAAATATTGGAGTTTGATATGAGTTGCTATAAAGCTAAGGAATCTACTGAATTTAATAAAAGCAAGGGCATTTCTGAGGTATTAGCAGGAAGGAAGAATGTGGTAAAGCATTTTTCCTCAAGAGATAAGCATTTGATATGCTTGGTTATACAAGTAGGGATTTCAGGTCTTAACTGGAGATTTGTACTAATCACACTGAATTACTCTGTAAAACAGAAGTGAAAGCATTATCTGAACAAATTAGGGCAATCTCTCAAGAGAAAATAGTGTTAAGAAGTCTTTCATTGTGGGAGGGTTTTTGTTTTTTTCTTTTCACTCAGCCTTTCACATAACTCACAAAAAAAATCTATAAAATTCGAAGAGCTTCAAGAAAAGCTGTGATGTAAGAAAATCTCTAAAATTCATATGCATAGGCCTGGTGTTAACAAAAGTTTTGCAACATCAAACATAACAGAGAAAATTGACACAGGAATTGATGTGATATTTATAACTCATGCCCAAGTTGTCATGTCTGTGCTTTACTCAATGTTAATATGATTCAGAATTCAACAAATTGTACTTCAAAGTTTATTTCCAAAATAAGATTAGTAAAGTTGCATGAATTTTGAGATTAAGGGAATTTTAGATTTCTGTTTGAATACTGTTTGCAGCAAAATGGGGGACTAGATAAATTTTAAATCAAAAAATCTGTCCATTCTGAAGTTTGCTTACTGCAGTAGTATATAGTAGAAGATAATGCACCTGTTAAAATTACATACATAATACTTTGATACTTCAGGTAATTTAGGGGAAACTTAAATATGCCGTAGATAGATTAAGTGCTGTTCCAAACACAGGTAATAGAAGGATACCTGAATAGCCTTTCTCAAAGAATTCTCCTCTGATCACACCACCATTTCACAGTGGTTTTAATGATTATTCTCTATTTGCCTCACAGCTGCAAACACATCCTGTCATTGTTTAAAGTAGTGTGACTTCAACATCAGTATGAAAAATACTGACTTTTGAGCATATCTATATTATAATATGCTATCAGCGTATTATCATAAGTAAAACTGGGAATTTATAATCTCGTTTTACGCAATAGACCATACTGAAATTTATAACCTTGGTGCTACTCCTTTTGATAAAATGGAACCAAATTGGTTTAAAACAAATGGAATCTGAATTAAGACATGTATTTCCTTTGTCCTAAATTTATGGAAGCCAATTACCTTAAATTTAATACAATTTGGAAGGACACCTGAATAAATCACTGGTAAGTGCTTTGGTGTTGTTGCAAGTGCCAACAGCAGACAGCAAAAGATGCTGTAACTTTTTTCAGAAAAAGACTGCTCAGTGGACCTCTTAGACTTGCAACACATCCCTTATTGCAAGGCTGCTTTTGCAAGGTCAGCATCAACTCCTAAGTGACCATAAGGACCCCCAAAATCCCTGCCTGTGTCTTTGGATACAAGAATACACTTAAGTTCATCAGAAATTAAGAGAAAAATAGACATCTCTCACCTTTCACAAACTGTGGAGTAAACTTATATTCAACAACCCTTCTTTTGATGTACTCTGTTCACCTTATCTTGAAAATAATTGGAATGTGTCTCTGTCAGGAACGCTGACTTTTGGAGATTTATTTCCATATAATTCCCTTGACACACTTCCTGTTTGTACATTTTTATGTTTTCTAAACCTTACAGGTGGCCCCATGTGCCTGTATGTTCTTATACAGCTGAAAATATGTTCATGGAAGAATAAGAGCTAAGAACAACTGACAGGAGTAAGGTAAAGCACCACACTTGCCTGGACACCAGCTGGGGATTAGTAGTGGTTGCTCCTCTAATGAATTTGTCTGTTGAACTCTGTGGTAGTAAGGAAGGAAATGCATGAAAGTGAAATGAAGCTTGCTGGCACAGACTTCACTTTCAGTAATTGGTGCTGAAAGGAGGACTAGAGCGAAGATTCCTGAACTCTGAGGTAGAAACAGGTAAACTGTCTTCTCTAAGAAGCTTCTGTAAGACTAGCCAGCTGGATTGCAAAGAGGTGGAGACAAGCACCTGAAATGGGTGTTACAGAGATTTCTTTGGATATATTGTGGAAAGAGAAGTTCTTATGTCGAATCCGAGAGAGCTGAAAAATAAAACTGGAAGCTGGGAAAGGGTGACTGTCACTTGGCAGTGTAAAAGTTGCTTTAGTTAACATATAGGATCTGTCTGTTTTGTAGGTTTCACATGAAGGATTGAATTTCAAAGACGGAAGACAGTGTTTGACTAACATTTAGACCTGTGTCCAGAAAAGGCTTATTTTTCTTCTCCAGGAGTACAAAACCTATTTTTTGAGCTATTTTTCACTGGTGCAAATAAATTCCAAAATGCATCAGTGATGAAGCAATGTTTTTTTCTTTAGAAAGTAATTTGTGCCGCAGGTGAACATATGGAAACTACTTATTTTGAGACTATCTAACTGCATTCTTAAATTACATATATATATTTTCTCAGGTTAATTAACATTTTCTGCACAGGGTATGTGAAGCATCCAAGCAGGATGATCTCACTTATTTCCTGTGCCCAGAGTATGTAACAAGGCAATTGGTAGTTATTAACCATCCCAGAGCAACAGCATTCTTTTTACTACTGTTTTTCTGAAGAGGAGTTTACTTTGTGTTATGTATAGTCTTCAGCTTTCATTGCTTCCTGTTTTCACCCTGTTTATTCTCTGGATTATAAGCAAGTGGGACCAACTGATCTTCATCCTGAGTTACTGTTTTGAACCCAGGAGTCTGACCAAGTCCGTCTCATTGTCTGTGTTCCAGTTCTATTCTGTTATTTTAGAGAAAACAAATAGCTATTGTGGCATTTTCTTACAAATACAGCTCCTCACAAGCAGTGAACCAGCCACTGAACCTGTTCCATGCTTCTTAGACATGGAGAGTAAATATAAAGTGTCATGAGTCTTGTTCAAATATCTAAGGCTCATTTTGCTCCCTGTTATCACTCTTCAGTTTCCTCTGTATGGATGAACCTCTGGAACACTTTGTTTCAGAGCAGCTCCTGTATTTGAGACTCATATATCAAAATACCACCCTCTGTGTCAGGGACTCATGAAGGCCTAGCTATAACCTCCAACTCAGAGCTTTTTACTTATACCTTTACTGCAATTATCTAAGCAGTGGAAGCATTTTCCCCCTGATCATGCCTGTCAGGTAGTGTAGTCTTTACTGTTTCAGACAAGGGATGAGAGGAATGCCATGCCCCATTACCTTTGCTAGCTTGTGCTGTGGGGGCAGAATCATATAGCTGTTCTTGTTCTTTGTCCCCTGCTTTGTTGGCTGACGCTGAATGAATTAGTAACTATGATTCCCAATGACTTGACATGCAAAGCTTGCTCAGGGATGCTGAAGAGGAGGATTTTTGTTTTCTTTGTTTTTATTCAGTCTCAAAGTCTAGTATTATGCATAGTATGATAAATACAGCAAGCTATGAAATTTTTGTGTACAGAACTATGGAAAAGTCTGCTGCTGTTCAGAATTACCCTCAGATATTTTGTACTTCGTGAGGTTAGTTACGATCAGACTTGTGCTATGTTCAAAAGGAGGGAACATGAGAAGCAGGTCTTTTCACAACAGGTATGTCTGTAACCATGTCTGGAGAGTGAGAACTGCAAACAAGAGTATCATCTGTCCTAAAGACAATGACTGATGACAGTTTTTAGTGTTTTTCTAACCTCTGGAGTTGAATGAGAACCAAATAATTGAGTCTTTTTTTCCCCCCACTGTTCTCATACTTACAAAATGCATTGGGAATATAAGGAAAATTCATGCAAATGAAATGAAGCTGACCTAAAGGAACTACTATGATCAGAAACTCCCTGAAAAGACATGTCATTAATTTTCCACACATGGTCCTTGGTATTTTCGAACAAACATATTCATGGGAAAAATATCTTGTTTTGACTTAATTAATCATCTGTGGCGCACAACGCAGCTGCATGTAGTGATACGGAAGATACTTTCCTTCTAAAGAAATCAGAGAGAAGGTGACAATTCCTAGAGTTCTTTATTGACTTTTAAAACCTTGACAGCAAAGTTATTTGGCCTCTCTGATGACCTGGTGATACACCAGGCATAGCCAAAACAATGATAATGACAACACTAGCAAAGTCAGTAATCTCTTCCAAACACAGGTACAGAACTCTCAACTACCATATCTGTGTTTCCCCGCTTCTGTGAGGAGCAGCAATAACATGAAAGTATGCCTTTCTTTCTTTGGAATGTAAAGATGTATAAATGGAATACAAGCCTTTTCCTGTAAGCTGGCAATGTACACCATTAATGCTACTACACTCAAGGTAAAAGAACAATTCAAGCTTATAATATAAACAGAGATTTTTTTCCTTACTATGGAGATGTCTTTATTAAAGAAATTACTAAGATAAAGGGAGAGGATGAAATATTTTCAATTAAGAAAATAAAAAAGTTAGCTTTCCTAGGATTCACAGATAAATTATTTTAATAATTACTTTATAGACAATATCTAGATAGAATAATCTACGAAACAACTTAAAATGTGTCATTGATTATACTAAATATTTACCTGTGGAGGAGAATCCACACTGCTCTAAGCGCAGCTATGAACTGTATTTGACTATGTCCTGGAAATCTTGTAATTTGTGGATCCCATCCTTTTTTATGTGCAGAAATACTATAGACATTAACGAACAAAAAACCTGCAAACTAGACTTGATAGAAAGAAAGATTAAAAGACTAGTGCATTACATGGTATTGTAGCTGTTGCATGTGCATTAGGCTAGGTTATAGAGAACTCTGGTGTACTGCTCATTTCTGCTACAGACCTCTTGAGTAAATGAATGAATAAACAGGAGCATGATATATCAAAAAGGACAGTTCAGTAAATTCTGTATCTTTGGGAACCTGCCACCCATCCAGTATTCCGTGGGTATGCGAGAGTGGTAACTAAAGATGGAAAAACTCACAAGCAACAAGCAGGGAAGGCTAAGAACATGCCAAGTAACAACCCATTGCTATATACCAGAACAGAGAGTAAGTAAAACCAGAAAAGCAGCAAAAGAAACAGACTATACTTCCCATTCTAATTCTCTCACTGTTGCTGCACACAGGAACCTCATCCCTATGTTCTGGCTGTATCCACAGGACACTCTCAGCTGTCTGCCTTGCCAGAGCCCCAGTGTTCTTGCTAGCTCTTCTGCATCAAACAGGTTGGCCCTGCCTGTGGGCAGTGAGTCATGTAAGCGTACGGTACATTGCACTGCAAAACTCTGAAGGCAGGGAAGCAAACCACCAGCTGGTATTAATCAGGGACCATTAACTGTAAACAAGCACGTCTCCTTTCATGGCTTCTAAATTTAGATTCTAACAATTACTATTTCTTCTACATTTCATTTAGTTTCTGGCTGTGTGCAGGTAGGCAATGAAGACTATGGATTTCCTGGATCTAGGAATACAGTTTCGAAGTATTTCCTATATATTTTCTAGGGTTTATGTCTAGCAGTGGTATTTAGACATTATTAATTAACATTAATACAAAATATGAAACAGTAAATCTCCAACTCACACCTTAGTAGCAAAATATCTTGTTTTGTATTTTTATATTTCCTATCTTGTACTGCCTCTGAACATTTTGTTGAGGTCCTGCTGTTGAATAGTTTGCAGCTATTTGGAGTCCTGTGAACTCTCTCCCACAAATCTGTATTGCCAGCCAAGCCATATTAAGGCTATGGTTAACTGTTGTTTGCAAAATATTCCCTACAATTAACTGGAATGCTTTTTGGTTATAATTACCAGGTTTGGCCCGACTGAGTAAGTCTATTGACCAGTCTTGACACTAAATCACTCATATGTAGGACCTATTTCCAACCTGCAGCTGCAAACATTTTGTTCATCTGTCACATTTGCTACAGGATGAACAGGTGATAGATGCATGTCCTAGCTGCTCTGGGGTGTCATTTCTCCTTCATCCTAAATAGCCTGAAATGTCAGTGTTGCTAATTTCCCACATATTTAGTTTTAGTCTGACAGCAGGTAGAAATGCCAACCCATAAAAGACAGGCTAAGGATAGTCGCTGCATATTCCTGGGATTATTAACTAAAGTTTCTTGTGATATGTTCTTCCAATGGTCCTTTCTGCTATTTGGGAAGACAATTAGTGTAAGCATAAATCTTGTTTTGTTCTACACTCTCTTGCTAATACCAGTTAATAATTGCTAGGAAGCAAGTCTCATTATTTCTTGGAAACTCAAGTTCTGAGATGTTATTAAGTCCTCCTTACACGAGTCACTCTGATCACTCTAGAATGTTGTGAATTTTCTAATTCACCCCAGAATTTTTCCACTCTTATTCATCAAAGCAAAGGTTCTTCAAATGTGTATCAGATTACTGTAGGATGGCTTCATATCAACAGACGATTACCTATGTACTTTTTGGAAAAGATCTGAGGTAGTCAGGAAGTAAGAGTTTAATTTTGGGACAGCTCCCTTGATAGCTACAGAAGGTTATCTGTAAACTTTTGTTTAAACCAAAATTGGTAGGAAAACACGTGTTTCATTTTGAGGGGAATCTGTTTGTTGAAAGTAAATGACAAAACTTCAACAACAAAAAATATACTGAATTTTATAAAGAAAGCTGGCATGACTAACACAATATTCATCCACCCTCCTCTCTTGGCTTTGCAGTACACACGGGTGCACTAATGGATACCAATCTAAAGCTAGCTCACAAATCTCTACATAAGCTGCAGTGTGTGCTCTCTGCAGTATGAACATACTCTGAGAAGCTTTTAAAATCCTGTAGATAGTTAAATTACAAATTGCCTTGTAGTAAATCTAGACATTTTTCAATATGTTGAACTCAATAAGGGTCAGTAAACCAATTTAAGCTTCTCATTTATGGCTAAAAGCTTAGATCTTGAGTTAATTTGCAATTATTTATATAGTGCCTATATGTCTGTTACAAAGTTGTATTTCAGGACATTACTATGCCATGGGTCTCTTCTATTTTTTTTTTTTTTTTTTTAAGAATACATATCAGAAGCTGCAAGAGAACATAAAGTGTGAGGTTTTATTTGTGTGTTTATTGTATTGAACAATACACACTAATGTTTCTTTAGAAAAGAGATCATGAGTTCTTCAGAGGACTCATTTATCTTTGATTTTGTCACTTTAATTCTCTGACAATAGCTGGTTCCTGGGCAAAAGCAAGAAACACAATTTTACTGTAGTAGTAGATATTCTCCACTAAAAACTTGCATTCTTGTTTTCCTGGTTTTGTTCCCTCTCAGCTGGAACTTTGACCCAATTATTACTGCTTTGTTCTGTTAATGGAGCACTAAATTTGCTTATATAAATTAAAGTTTCTCAGCTGACAACTGCCCTTGAATAGGTGAATTCATACTGTCTGTAAAGCAGACAAAGTTGCCACAATACGCCAGACCAAGTGATCTCATTCCATGTGTAGCAGGAAGAATTTCGGGTGACTAGGGTGGGGGTAGCTAATAGGATTGTGGTGTGAACCAGCAGCATCTAAGGAACATTTTAAATTCCAAGAGCTACTGGACTAACCTTGCTGGAGATAGGCGATCCTCACTTAGAGAGTTGGAAGAAGCTAAGCCAGATGCTGCTTACTGTTGGCCAGGAATAGCATAAATTGGCTTGTTTCAGTGAAGGACAATCAACTGAACCAGGCAAGCATAAAGTAAAATAAAATTTGACCTGTTTCAAGGAAAGTAGGACAGTCTGCTTACCCATGGTCAGTCACAATACCCAAACCCAGTCCCACGCTGTCCATTGAAGTACCTTTTGTCTTTACTTAATGTTCTTTTTACTCAAAGATTAATCCTTTCAGCCTGGAATACACCCAGGAACACTGCTTGTGGATCTTAGGCTTGCATAAAAGACTGGATGAGAACCCTAATTTGCTAATATCATTAATAATTAGTCAGACTTGTAATTGCCAAATTCTGCCTATTTCTGTAAATATACAGATGCACAGCTAGCCAGCACCAGTCCAGATGCTGTGTAGCTCCATGTACAGGTTAGTATCAGGGTATATGTTCTCAGGCTAAGCACTCTCCTAGACCAGCTACAAGGCCTGAACTGAGAATTTAGCTTGGAGAGTGAGCTAAGAGCCTGAAACTTTTTGCACCTGCTCTACGGTGTTGCTGTTACAGAGGAGGCAGAGAGAAAGACAGTAGCATCCCTGAAGACACATTCCTAAAGTGACAAAAATGGTTAAGTTTTGTCTACCATAAGTGGAAAAAGAAGGGAGATGGATTCCTCCAGACATCAACACCTTTATACTGTCTGTACTGCCATGTGGATGCCATTCTTCCTTCCCTTGGAAATCAAGATGAGTGAGGTGAAACCTCAGTGCTCACTACAAAGGACCAGCCAAAGCTACACCTAGATTTTAGTACGAGATAATACTTCCAGAGTCTACAGGCTTGGCCCGCCCAGCCTTGGCTCTGGTTTTAAGTCTGGAGCCAGGTCAGACTTTTGCAGGGATAAATCAATTTCAGGTAGAACTAGAGCATAAATGGATGTATCTTTCAGGTCAGTGGCCTACTCACTGGGCTCTGGACAGGTAAAGTGAGTCCATCTGTAATTAGATACGATTACACACTATTTTGTAGGTAAATGCAAGCTTAGTTTTTGCTGCTAAAAGCCAACTGTTTGATTGTTATAACAGAGGAGCAATAGAACCATGGTAAATGTAGCACTGAATTTGGACTAGAGGGTTTTTTTCTTCTGAGATGGAAAATATTCACGTTGAACTGAGATCCTAAGCTGAGGAAGATCATTGATGATACCCTTCAAGTCAGAAAAAAGGTGGTTTCTCCTGGGAATTGTTTTCATGTTCAGTAAATGACTGGGTGCTCTGGCTCTCCCAAAGCCACAGCAAAAAGGTGGTGGTTTGAGTTGTAAACAGACATTTCAAGGTTTTGGCATTACAAGTGATCAAAAGATTCTTTGTTGCAGTTGCTCTGTAAAGAATGAAAGCAAACTTTTAGTTCCTGAAAAGTTGAACTGCCATCTTCCAGATGCGTCCAGTAGTTGTCTGAGCATTGCAAGTAGCTGGAGGCTAATGTTAGATTTAAATTATTTAAGAATTAGGTTCTATGAAAGCAGCATGCATGATTGGTAAGACAAAGTCACCTTTAGCAGAAGTATGCTGATTTTGTGCCATAGAACAATATCAGAAATTGGCAATTTCTATACTTCAGGGTAAGTATTCAGGATGTAATTGTAATACAGCATCTTGTAAATGAACAGGTGAAGAAAGTATTTCTTGAGGTAAACCTGATATATGGAGATAGGCATGATTCTTAATTTGTCAAGAGGTATCTGCTCAATTACTGAGCTGCCGTTTATATCTGATACTTTCAGGAATTTATACAGTATCCATACATAAGAGTTTCAGTGGGAGAATTTCTTAGTTCTTTCATTTAAATATACAAGATCACAAGTCTAATCTTACTACCATTCCTTCATGTCGCACGATTAAATTATCAAATATGCGTTAATTTTTGCATGATCCTTACCAATAATAGGAATTTTGGATTTTTTTAGCTACATGTGCCAAAATGCATGGAACCATACGGGTTACTGTGAAGGAAAAACACCTCTATCCTAGCCAAAACTGTACACCCAGAGAGACTGTGAAATATCCATCCTTGGAACTACTCAAAACCTGACTGCACATGGTCCTGGGGAATCTGCTTTGGTTGACCCTTTTTGAGCAGGGTAGCTGGATGAAATGGTATCCAGAGCTCCTGTCCAATGTAAACAGTTCTGTGATTCTGTGATAGCTAAAGTCTTTGCAGGCAACAAAATATTAATAAGCACTCTGGTGTAGCAGTGAAAGTTGGGGTTTTTTTCTGTATCTGGGTAAACTGGAGAAAGGTGCAAGAGGAGTAATTCATTTGAAATTAACAATGAAAAACTAAGAGAGAGAGAGTTCACAGAAAATTAAAAATGCTGCATGACAGATTTCTGAACTTTGAGTTTGAATTTTTCCTTTTTATTTACTTACCAAGTAGAATGAAACCTAACACACCAGTTAATGAAAATAACAGATAGCAAAAAGATAAACTGTTAGTACTTCTCCATAACTATTGAGTAAAAAAGACCCAAGAACTCTGAAAACAAAACCCAAACACAAACTTTAACAGCCAAGAAGTAGTGATTATTCAAAAGCTCTTCTTGTTTTTATCAAATTTTATCAGATCTATGTGGGAAAAAAATATGTGAACAGGCAGTATTTGAATGTCCATGTGACTGAACATATAATACTTCAATTGCCTTGGAACAGACCAAGAAAGATGTGAGGAATGAATATCCAACTATTTTCTCTGTCAGAAGAGATCTGAAGCCAACTTTGCTTCCTGATATAACGATCTGATCACATGGGAAATATAGTATATAAAAATAAAAATATTTATGTAGTCTTTGTTGTGAGGTACAGTATTCTGTTCCCTTGAGAAAAATGGTGCAGACCCATCTGCCTCTGCATATTCAGCCTGCAGAGAGTGTAACCAGAATGAATTATCTGATTTCTTGAGAAGCACATAAAATACTGGGAATAAATCATTTGATCCATACTAAAATGCAGGCAGAAATTGAGATATATATGCAGTATTAACAATCATGAGACTGGCCCTTGAAGTGGAACAGTAAATGGGTGAATCTGACAGTTTATACAGACTTCTGGTGTCTGTTATGTTGGTGTTTTTCTGTTTTGTATCAATATACAGCCAGTTCATTAGGACCACACAGAAGGCAGAACCAGCTGCTACCTACAAAGTCATTCTCCATGTCCTGATAATTAAATATTTGATATAAATCAACATGATGCCACTTTCAAATATCCCATGGATCAGGGATTAAGATTTCTGTGTGAAGAGGTAGACATCTGTTAAGATTTAAATATTTAATCAAATAGGCTTACGTTCGTGTCTCTTATCTTTACAGATCTCAGGACACTTCTGATGAATTTTCCAAATCCTGCTGAGTGCTCCAAGTCCTTCAGGCAAAGGACTTCCACTGCTACCAGAACGTCACTCATTTATTTCTTGAACTATGAAATTAAGCAAACTCAACTGGAATCAGGATAGAAGAGCTTTTCTCTAGGACTTTTTTTACTAGTTGCTAATAGTGACTTTGTGAAATTGAGTGCATTTTTTTCTGTTCTCAAAGTAAAAACAAAAATGAGAGCAAGCAAAAACCTTGAAACCGGCATGTTCATATTGAGATGTATTAAAGTCCTCTTAACCGGGATGGTGTAAATAGCTTCCTTAAACACCTGTATGTGTATTTGCGTCAGATGGGTTTTCACTAATAGTGCTTTAGGAAATACCTCCTATAACATTGTTGCAATTGCCTGACTTCCCTTACATTTTCCTGACTCCTCCCTCTCGTCCCACCACCCCATGAGTCCTCATGGAATATCTTGACAGACTTCTAAAGTATTAATGAGGACTAGGTAAAATTATTTTCATTAATTTTCTTATGCTCTTCCTTATTTATCCCCTTCTTGACAAAATTAAACTAAAAAGTTTTATTGATACAGTAAGTATCCCAGGTGTCCAGTCAACAAAAAATATTTAGGGCAATTTTATATCTGTCAAAACCACTTAATATTTGACAGCTATGGAAATGAAAGGGATCTTCCAGGAAAGGTGTGACAAACTATACAATGATCCAGTGATCAAATTATTTTCTGGGTTTGATGAACCCATAATGCGATCTAAGATGATGAAATATATATTTGAGAAGTTGCTTGCTCTAATTTCTGGTTCATCTTAGCTTAGAGTTTGGAATTTGACTTTAGATAAGCCATCTGTAAGGGGGTTTTTTCAATGGTTTAACAACTGTAGAGAATGTGACAAAGTATCTGCAAGTTTGTGAAGTGCTGGAAGTGTGAGGTACAGTTTGTCTGTTGAGTGTATGGTGACAGTAGATTCACTATTTTTCCTCCCTGGGGAGCCAGATTGAAAGCCAGATGCAGGCTTACTCCTGCATGGTCTCTTCCTTCTCTGCCTCTCTACATTATGCAATAAACTCAGATGAAAAATACTTCGGTTGCTTCTATGTTTGAAAGCAATGAGTTGCTGCAAGTCGTGTTTTATTCCTACTGGTATTATTACTGACACATATTGGGAAATGTTTGCTTCCTCTAAGACCTGAATATTACCTGCCCTGATTGCAAGAGGATGCCCAAGCCACTGACTACATTAATTCCACACATCCATGTAATGTGAACCACAGATCTGCTCCTCAGTTGTCTGTGGACCATTTACAGTAGCATTTGCTTATACACTGCAAAAGTTCCTGCAGTATGTGACAACCTCTCTTCTTACATAATTTGGAATGCTTTTAAAATACAGCTTTTAGCATACAGCTAAAGAGTCTTTATTAGATTAAATATAATGTAAAGGTAACTATAGTATCCCTTTTTTCTACACAGGAAAAAATGCTGCTACATCTACAATAGAAATTTGACTTCTTTATGAAGAATGTTAGAAAGTTCATGGCATCAACTACTTTTCAGTCATATCCTGATAAACAGCAAAGTTTCAGTAGACTTTTGTTGACTATCTGGAGTGACTTTATATTTTATAAACCAGTTTCTTATGATTATCTTAAATATTCTCTGCTATCTTGTTATCAATTCAGTTGACAGTTCATTATGTGTACCAGCAGTAATATCATGATGCTTATTCTATTTTATGTACATTTTCTAGTGTTTTACTGCATTTAGTAATTTAACTATTTAATGACTTCTCTACTTAAAACTTCTATGTAATAAAAATGTCTATGTAGCTGTTGATAGCTAGATACTGTAGATTGACAGTCCCATGTAAATCTTGATGTTATGGATCTTACTTCCCTCCCTGTGTTGCATTTTATTTCAAAGTTTTCATGTATCCCTTCTTTGTTTGAAGCACTTGTACGACTGTTTATATTGGCGTATTTTGTAATTTTTATCATGTCTCAGTAAAACCAGCAACTGTACTCTGGTTTTGACTTAGTTCAATCTATAAATAATAAATTATTGGCCTACAACCCTTCTTAAAAATGCACAAGGAGTTTCTTGAAGCTTTTATGTAGGAAAAATGTATAGCTATTTTTTCTATTTATCTTACATACTGACCAGGCAGTAAGGTGTCCTCCTCTATAAAGGATATTAAAGTTTTTNNNNAGTTTTTTCTTGTACTGCCACTCAGTAAAATAAAATGCTACCCTCATTTGCATCACAATTACCTATAAGTAACAAAGATGGGTCTTGAAAATGGCTGGGGAAACATTAACAATATTTTCTACTTGCCAGAACAATAAAGACATTAACCCCCCCCACCAATATCTGTCAAATTAATTCTGCATGCTGACATTTTGAAATGCATTTAATCTGCCATTCTTTAAAGTCAAATAATATCTCTTTCTACTTGCCTTCTCTCTGAGCAAAACCTTCCAGTCTTCAATTTTTTTTTGAGACATCTTGTCTATATCCTGCTTTTTTTTTACCATGTTGCCTTGCCTCTTGATCTCTTAATATCCTTATAGAGAATATGTCTAGTGGTTATACACTTAAGAAATATGGATCATTTTGGATCTAATAACTTCAGAGCAAAATATGAAATAGTTTGCAGATGTAATATTTCCTTGAGATGAAGCTGTGAGAATGATAATACATGAATAAGATGGCCATTTAAATAATTTGGGAGAGCAATGTTAACATCTATACTAAACAAATTTTAATAATTTACATTTGAAAATGTGCACTGCAAGAATAGTTACTTGCCAAACTGAAGAGTGCCAGAAGACCAAGTAAGGAATTCAAGTTAAAGTACGTTCTTTGTAAGTGAAGAATATATCAGAAATTTGTCAAAGTTGGGTCAGTGGAAAAGATAACAGACTTACTTTTTTCCTCTAGGGAGCTAATCTGAGATTGACATATGTTTTGAAAAAGCATGGAACTACTATTGAGATAAATCTAAAGCACAGGTGACATATTTTTTCAGTGCACAAAGGGCTTGAATTTCAGCTCATGTTTTTTGTCAATAAGAACAGGAAAACTCATTAAGAAAAAGGAGTCTTTCTATCCAGCAGCTCTTCACATCTTTATTATATTATGAATTATCTTTTTACCTCTTAATTAAGCTTACTAAATTTGCACACCATGGAACAGGCAGAATGCAAAATGTTGTAAATAAGGCAAAAGAAAAAATCTGAGACTAGAAGCCACTATTTCTCCCCCGTTTCCATTCTGTAAACATGTCAGGTTTTTTTATGGAAGTCTTGATTCTAGTGCCCTTGATTTGCTACCCTTCTGAGGAACTGAAATCTTTGGAGATACTCAACAAACAAAAGCTACAGTTTTCGCACACTTTGTCACAGAGAATTATTTTTTGTATTACATGTTTCTTGCGATTTTCCATTGTGGTGAGTAGAACTATATACACTCACAGCACTACAACAATGCTGTACTCTGAGTTTGAAGTTACTCCATTTCTGGGAAAATTAACAGGTGTGACTCAAATTTAAGAATGAACTAAACCAGGGCATTGTCAGGAGATACCCACCTCAGTATATTCATGTCTGCATACTTTCCTTCACTCTTCTGCGATTAACTCCCACTTACTTCAATGAAAGTGGTGTGTTTCCATCAGAGAATGTTACTTTGAAGATGAAACATGAAAACTCCCTATTGATTCACTTTGTCTCTATAATTTTTTTTAAGGAATATATATTTTATAATTGTAGTAGCAGTTAAATGTGACAGAAGAAATAATAATGCTTTGCTGTCTCCCAAGAATGTATCCATGTCTGCCTTACTTTTAAATGCAGTGCCACTGGCTCAATTGATGATGTAGCAACCGCTTTTGGTTGAAATATATTTCCTGGAATATGGCATTTCAGATTACCTTCTCCTTAATGAGGACATGAAGCATCTTTCTTAGGATGTAGCATTAAAGGAAGTGTTCATTATCTGCGCTGTTTTACCTGAATAAAACATACCACCATTTCATATCAATATTTCAGATCATAAGAGAGCAGAAGTTCTGTCTTTTATATAATTTTTTAGTTTGGAAAAGACCTTTAGGATTTGAGTCTAGCTGTTAATGTTGTCAAGGCTATCACTAGACCACGTCCTCAAGGGCCAGGTCACATGTACAAGGCCTATTAAGTGCTTCTGGGGATAGTGACCAATGACTTGCCTGGGCAGCCTGTTCTAGTGCTTGACAACCTTTTCAATGAAGATTTTTTTCCCCAAATCTAATCTAAACCTCCCCGGGCACAACTTGAAGCCATTTTCTCTTGTCCTATCACTTGCTGCTTGGGAGAAGAGACTGAAACTTCTCTACAGCTTCCTTTGAAGTAGACATAGAAAGTGGTAAGATCTCCCCTCTGAGTCCTATTCACCAGGCTAAATGACACCAGTTCCCTCAGTGACTCCCTGTGAAGACTGTGGGTTGAACTTGGCTGGACACTGCGTGCTCACCAAGTTACTCTATCTCTCTCCCTCCTCAGCTGGACCAGGGAAGAAAGATTATTCAACAATTACCACCACCAGTAAAACAGATTCAATATTTGGAAATTAATTTATTACAAATCAATTCAGAATTGGGTAATGAGAAAAGAAATCAAACGTTCAAACCCCTTCCCACCATCCCTTGCTTCATCCAAGGCTCACCTTTACTCCTGAATCTTTTATGTCTTCCCCTTGCACAGTGCAGGAGGACAGGGAATGGGGGTTACTATCAGTTCATCACATTTTGTTTCTGCTGCTCCTTCCTCCTCAGACTCCTAGTTTTTATTGTTGAGCAGATGTCATACAGTATGGAATACTGCTTTGGTCAGTTTGGGTCAGCTGTCCTGGCTATGTACCCTCCCAGTCCCTTGCCCACATGCTCAGCTTTCTGGCTTTTGAGGGCCAGGGGGATGTTGGAGAGACAGCCTTGATGTGGGAGTACTGCTCAGCAGTAGCCAAAACCTGGATGTGTTATCAGCACCTTTGTAGGTACCAAGAACAGCACTATGATGGAGGCTACAGAGAAAGCTAACTCCATCCCAGCCA